>CM042157.1:57270201-57370201 GCA_023376005.1 Doryteuthis pealeii | reverse complement strand
TGAAAAGTTCTTGGCCATACCAAGAAGGAATTTTGAATACACCTCCAAAAATATAGATACATCTTTTCAAGACATATACATCCTGTTTTGATACTAAATTCAAACCAAAATTTTCCTTTTCTCTTTATAGATTTTTACTTATTTATTAATTGTACTTATTTATCAATTGTTTTTTATTGTTTTTTGTTTTTTATTGTTATCATTGTATTTGTGCATGTGTTTTTATAAATGAGGAAGAGTCCATTATATTTAAAAAGGGTTTTTAGCTTATTTTTCTCAATTTTAGTATATTTTTCTCCGTTGTATGATGGCTATCTGATGAGACTGAACTCTCTATAGAAAGCCATCCAATGTGGAAATTTGTCCATCTTGTTTGAAACAAAACATATTCTCAAAATATCATACAAAAAGGGCACTGCAGATGTTACTGGCAAACTGTCGAGAAAGATTTATTGCTTCGTTATGTCTTAGACTGCTGAAAAGTTCTTGACCATACCAAGAATTAATTTTTTTTTATCTATAGATTTTTTTATTCATTTTATGGCATGTCTTAAGACAATGGGAAGGATACTTGGCAGTACCCATCTCCTCTCCAACTAACACGTGACCGATTGTACTGGTTATGTGGTATCACGTGGTGTAATGGTTAGAGTCGTAGAAAATGGATTTATTGACCCGAGTTCCAATCTTGGACGAGACTGTTTGTATTTCATATAGTGTTAATACCCCTGGGAAAGGTATGCATCCAACTACTATCCTTCCAGCTATGGGTAAATAGTAGGGCAGACTGGGCTCTTTAACCACGACTAGGTAACCAGTCTAGGAGAAGGAAAACTCTGAATTGAAACCTGTTAATTTAAAAGAAATTGACCTTGTGTCGCATCCTGCTCGTGCGGAGGGGTTTATATATATATATATATATATATATATGTGTGTGTGTGTGTGGTGTGTGTGGTATCAAGAGCAAAGAATTGTCACATAATTTTTATAATGTAGGATAGAATTTGAAATTTATTCGTGGAAAATCACTCTGTAAAGATAAGTTCAGATAGGTATGACTCCGTGGTGACCTGTGACGATATTCGCTGTCGAGTCACGTGACAGCTCAAT
Source organism: Doryteuthis pealeii (assembly GCA_023376005.1). Classification (NCBI taxonomy): domain Eukaryota; kingdom Metazoa; phylum Mollusca; class Cephalopoda; order Myopsida; family Loliginidae; genus Doryteuthis; species Doryteuthis pealeii. Next base: position 57,369,091 of record CM042157.1, on the reverse strand, counting down.
CTATGGGAACGTTTGAGAATCGTCAAGAGAGCCCTTTGGGGCTGGACGGATAATGGCGTGCTCTGCTTGTTCTTCCACGCACGTGTTAAAGTTGGGTCTCGGGAAATGGAGATGTGTGTACCAAACGATTTAAGTCTCCGTGTTCCTGATTTGATTAGCAAAAATCAAGATGGATGCGGAGAGATTCAACACTCGATAGGATCCAATCAAGGAAAAAACCAGAAGAAGTCCATAGTAGGAGAGGTTTGGTTTGGTTTGTTTTACGGCATATCAACCTCAGTGGGTCATTTAATGCTTACAAAGTTTTGAAATAAATTCATTCTTAATGGATACTCAATTTTTTTCTCATAAACACATTTTTCTATTTAACCCATAGATGGGACCCTAACAGGTACTACCTTCTGGGACCTGGGAGCAATGGTGATGGAGGAGTTGTCCACATTCCCCAGACATCCAAAACTGGAACCTCACCGCCTTCTAACACCTATATGATAAAACGGGTTGGGGGTCCCCATAAGAGCAATCGGGTTGGGGCAATAATATAAGTGCTAGGGCTTGATATGACCAGCCGATTGATCGGAGGGGTCATCTCTGACCACCCGTCTAGCCTAAGTAATGTCCAAAGAGGAGTGTTGCATGTCATTGACTGCTCAGCCACCTGGGTTCCATTCTTTAAGCATCAGGGTCGCCACCGATGACCAACAGGTGGCCCCATTGGGGGAGTCTTACCCATCTGCACAGGTGCAATCGGTGTATTCTAATGCCCCAGCCAACAGGGTGGAGCAGAAGAAATGGATTTGTGTTATAGCGATGTAATAAATAATTATATCCCTTATAGAACTGACATGTCCGTTAGGTGTTAGTTCATGTTAGCGTGTCATAAAATAGTCCCAGAAATCCATTCATGGCTTCTTTTGCCTCTATTCTTTTAAATGGGGTTATTGTCTCTGAACCTGCCAGGGAACGTTGTAGCGTAATTATTGTGGTCTATGGGGAATTTGGGGATTGAAAGGAAAACGGTGTTCGGATTTCTGGAGAAAGAGAAGAAAAAGAAATAAGAACAAAAGTTCAAGTTTAGAAGGGTAAAACACTCGACGGGTCAATGACCCCGGAACGAGATTTAAAAATAAAAACGGAAGTTCCGGGTTTTGACCAGAAGTGGAAGTGGGTGACCCTCCCACCCTATGACGAGAAACGAAAGAAGAGAAAAATTGGCCTTTTTCAGCTGGGCTTTTGTAAGGGGCAGACGGGGCTTCCCGAGTTCCCCCGGTATGGGTTTCGCATAGTAGTACCAAACATGATTTATGATAGAATAATTTGACCTTACCCTCTCTCTCTCTCTCTCTCTCTCTCCCTCCCATTCTCTCTGAAAAAGAACCCATGAGCATATAAAGAAATAAACAGCCCCCTTATAACTATACGACTTGCATATGTTGTTTCTGAACTAATGACTACTACTACTAACAACGACTCGAATTTGGTCCTATGCAACAACGGCAAAAGCACATGGTGATACTCCAACCTGGATGATCAATTCCTGGTTTGCAACTTAGTGGCACTTGTCCAAGGATCGCTCCTGCGGATCCAGAGCCATCTCAGCGCTCTCTCAGCAACTCCTGTTATTTCAGCTATGACTTTATATATATATATATATATATATAGGGTAGCTTGTTCAAATATTTATGACCAGTACATTGTATAAGGTAAAGCTCATAAGGGCTTTAGAAAGTACTGCCCCTAATTATTTGAACAAGAAAAAATCTGTTTTTTATAACCTAAGATTGCAGAGTTCATTAAGGATTTTAAGAAGGTAAAACTCCAAACTAATTTACTAGTTTGACAATTCTTCTAAATAGCAATCTTGGTTCATCTTAGTGGTATTTATAAACACAACATTTTGGCCACTGTATTCTCCGGCCTTCTTTAGGTGTTCCCCGTCTATCCAAGCATAGTAATCATCCAACCTGGGAAATCATTTTTAATAGTTTGACTGTTGATCAAACAATGTGTCAAAGAACTTTTGGTAATTTATGAGGAAGTGCATCCCGGTCTCCTGCCTCAAAAATTGCTACCCGGTGACTATCAAAATAACAACCCCAGCTCGTCGTAATTCTTGTTTATTTATCGTAATTTGTCGTAATTCTTGTTTAGATATGAAGATGGATATATAGTTTTGAATAGACTGAGATAGATAGATAGATAAACAAACAAAATAATATAGATAGATAAAAACAAATGGAGATAGATAGATAGATTTTTTCGGCAAGTAAATGTATTTGGGGTGGGTCGCTTCTTTTTTTTTCTCATAATTCTTATTTATTTAAACTAAAAACAAGACATTAAACAAAGATGAATAAAAAAAATCTTAGTATTTAAAGTAATATAAATAAGTATGAACAAATTGAGATAGATAGATATATAGATATGAAGATGGATAGTTTTGAATAGACAGAGCAAAGTCGTTATTTTAATAGTCACCAGGTAGCAATTTTTGAGGCAGGAGACCGGGACGCACTTCCTCATAAATTACCGAACTTTTAAAGATCTCATTCAAATAATGACAGCGGCTGGAATGTTGTGTTTTTACATACCACAATAAAGATGAGAACAACAGTCCGAAACATGAAAATTATTTGCATCAAGCCTCATCTCAAAAATAAAGACATGATTTTGTTTGCTGAAGATAAAGATACTAGTTTGAATATTTCAGGGAACAGTTACCCGAATGACCTTTTTAACAACTTTTTAAGATTTGAGGAGAGGCAAAAGTTAGTTTGAAATATCTTCTAATTATTGTTTGGAATTAGCATAAACCTTCTTCTCATTTTAATTTTTTTTTTTTTTTTAAGTTTAAGTCCAACAAGGGTTAGGGTTTAGGGTTAGTTTAATGGGAAAATAAATAAATAATTTGAGTTCTGTTTTTTCTGAGTCACTAATGTTACTCAACTAGGAAATAACTGCAGAAAGTTTATTAATTTTCTGTCAATAATTAAAATAGAAATGACTCGGATGAAAAGATAGATATCTATATTTATAGCCTTTTGTAATGTGATATCCTCCCACCCAAGCCCTATCAATGGAAGTGGGAGGTGTTTCATGGACAAGTCATGAGACAGTTTGCCTTTTGAGATTTGGCAGTTGGATTTCTCAAGTACAACAGAGCAGACTTGTTTTATAGTTTTCAATGCTTGTATGTTTCTATAGTGACGTTTATCCAACCTTGTTATTAAAGTTATAGTGTACATATGCTCTTCCATCAACCGTCTGAACCAGATTTTAGAAGGATAGAAAAAAAAAAATTTATTGTTTGTTTTTTTCTTTTCATTTAATAATTCTATTACTTAAAAACTTTTTCTAAAAATTTACAATTCAGAACTATAATACATAATTAGATGTATATGTAAAGGGCTGGTTTTAGCTCAGTCGGTAGAGCGTTCGGCTAGGAATCACAAGGTTCCTGGTTCGATACCGACCCTCTCCAACTCAGCATATGAGTAGCACAGGGATCTGTGTAGTAAAGTGAGGAGCTGATGGTAGGTGTGGCAATTGATGATTTCTGATTTTTTCATAGCAAGATCAATATCCAGATGTAGCACTGAATCTAAGACAAAATTTGTTTTCTATTATTATTTCACATATATTGAACATTATTTGTACCAAAAAGAGAGTTTGGTGTCTGCCGAGAAGCGAAGCTACAACATCAGTTAAAATTTTGCAAATCAGAAATCCTTAATAATTTAAAACTGGTTAACTTTCAGACTTTGTTAACATTTTTGGATTCCACGGGCAAAAATACTTTTATAAACCAATTTTTAGGAGTAGGGAAGCTCTAGAACTCATTTTACAGACAAAAATAGAATACAAAAAGCAGCCATTTTTTGCGACCTACCACCCAAATTTGGAAAGTTAAAAATTGACATAATTCCGTCAATTTTTGGAATCAAAAGCTCAAATTTTGGGAATTGTCTAACTTAAAGATAGTCCACACCTGGACAAAATTTCAGAAAAATTGAAGTGAAAATTTTTTTAAATGTTGTAGCTTCACTTTGGAGCAAAAACCAAACTATCTTTTAGGTACAAATAATGTTCAATATATGTGAAATAATAATAGAAAAAATCTTTGTCATAGATGCAGTGCCACATTGAGATATTGATCTTGCTATGAAAAAATTTCAAATCATCAATAACTTAAAATTGGTTAATTTTCAGACTTTGTTGATAGCATTTTTGGATTTCTCGGGTAAAAATGCTTTTATAAACCAATTTTTATGAGTAGAGAAGCACTAGAACTCATTTTATAGACAAAAATAGATTACAAAAAGTCACCATTTTTCACACACGCCCCCTCAAATTTGGAGAGCTAAAAATCAACATAACTCTGCCAATTTTTGGAATTGGAAGCTCAAATTTTGGGGAATGTCTAACTTTAAAATTTGTCCACACCTGGATAAAATTTCAGAAAAATTAAAGTGGGTGGGTGACATGGCCTGGATGATTTGACATGGAATTATCCTTAAACTCTGATAGCTGAGTCCACTTCCATCGACAATAACCGTTACGCAACAAGCACCTCCTAGTAGATTGCTGAAACATTAAAATATCTTTCAAATAAATACATACAAAATTGTATTGAATCTTTTTTTTTCTTTTTACTTATATTTCCTGCAAAATAAAATAAATATGAGGATTGACTGATAAAGTAATGTCTCCTACCAAACGATGTCACCAATAGTGAAGATAGAAACATGTATTTGCTTTGGTTTGGTTTACAACATATCAACCTCAGTGGGTCATTTAATGCCGATAAAGTTTTGAAATAAATTCATTTTTAATGGATACTCAATTTTTTTTATAAACACATTTTTCTATTTAATCTGTGTTACGCCTTAAATATACGTGGTTCAAAGTTAACTGACCTGAAAAAATGTAAAAGTTTTTAAATAAAATACCTGGTGCATTATATCTTTTATTCATTAATATATCAACACTGAAAATTTTATTGAATTTGGTTAATTCCCTGATTTTTTCTTTTTTTTTTTTCCTTCTTTTTGCAAGGTGACATACGATTGTGGAATTTAGGTCCGTTAAGTTCGATTTAACCAATAGTTCTTTATATATTTGTTTTATCATCTTTATTTCTTTGAATATTCTTGTTTTAAGTTATTTTCATTATTCTTATTGTTTGTATTTTTGTCTTTTTTTATGGTTTATCCTTTATGAATTCATTTTACTTTTTAATTTTTTAATATATCATTGATTTATACCCATACAATTTTATTAAGCTTTTCTTATGAAAAATGATGGGTAAAAAATTGTTCTATCTATTTTAAGCATTTTAGAATAATTCCTTTTTCTTGGAATTTTTTAGATGAGGCTTGATAATTAGTATTATTTGTATTATTCAAGTATAGGTAAAAAATCATACATAAGTATATAAGTATATAAGGTAGATATTCCAGGCAAAACAAGACATTAGGTTTATAAGTTCGCAAAATTCACACTGGATTGTCCAATTGGACACATAGCCTAGTGGATAAAGGAGTTAGGTTAAGACAGTTCTAAGTGACAGTTATCTCTAGATTGCAGGTTCAATCCTGGTCAGGGGTAGCAGAAACATAGAATAATAATTAACACAGCTTAACGCCTCTACCCCAGCTATGGTTAGCAAAATGAGAACAGGATACCCCCATGAACTGAATAAAGGGTTGGGTTCAAAGATGGCTCCCAATTACGACAAGAAGATTCCCAAGTCCGACAAGGTTCCCGAGTCCGACAAGAAAAACCTGAAGAAGGCTGGAGGGCACATCAGCCAAAACATTGTTGAGATAACAATGAAGATGAGGACAATAGTCCAAATAATACTAATAAATTGCTTTCAAAATATTTCAAAATGTTATCATTAGTTTCAAATATATATATAACGCACTAACTGTTCTATCAACTGTACCTCTGCAGAGGAGTTAGACCCCCCCCCCAAATGGGGCCACCTGTTAGCCGTCGATGGCAACCCGTGATACTTAAGGATGGAATCCTGGTGGATGAGCAGTCCATGACATGCAACACCCCACTTTGGACCTTACTCGGAGGAGCGTCACATCAAGCCCTAGCACCTATATGATTGTCCCAAACCTATTTCACTTATGGCAACACCCAACCCTTTTTATCATGTGGGTACTAGAAGATGGTGGCTAAAGGTCTTCACGTATGGGTATGACATTAAACTCTAACTGATGGTGAGGTTCCAGTTCTGGAGGTTTGGGGAATGTGGAGCACCCCTTCATCACACTGGTTCACACTAACCCAGAGTGGTATTACCTGTTAGGGTCCCATCTATGGATTAAATAGAAAATTTGTTTACAAAAAAAAAAAAAGGTTTTCAAAATTCTCTTCCAAACTATCACTACAAATCTTTCAAAATTTTTTCCGGCATTAAATGACCCACCATTTTTGATATGCCATAAAACAAACAAAACTTGACTTTTTTTTTTTTTTAATTTTAAAACTGGAATTGGAGACTTTATTTATCAATCAAACCTCGTACAAGAAAACTCTGAAAACAATTACTTGTTAATAATATGGGTGAAGCAAACTGATTGGTTTTATTTCCAAAAAAGCCGAATCCAACACAGTAAAGTGGAGGTTCACAAGAATTCCAGATAACAAGAAGTATTTCGCAGAGGGGCCACCACCAATTTGCGTAAAAATGTTGACATTACTTCTTTTGGATCAGTAAATTTAGTTTTAGGTGAAAAAAGCATGAAAACAAAGATATTTCTTTTTTTCTGGAAAAAAAAAAAAAAAAAAGAAAAAAACTATCTACATACATAAGCATGTTGATGATCTATGATATTTCAGATGTTAATGAAATGTGTACAAACCATGTGGGCTTCTGTCATGGTAGAAATCCTTGTCTGTTGTTTATTAGGAGTAAGTAACAGTAAGTGAACAGACCTATGTTGAATTATAAGGAGTTTGTAGATTCCATGCGTAAGTGTGTTTATTTCAATTTCAAGGACACCATTTTCTTTTTTAGTATTGATATAATTTGAATGAAGAAAACATGCTCAGTATCACCTTCAATTTTTTTTTTGTTTTGTTTTTTTGGTGTGTGACAGAAATTTGCATAAATGACTGATTAACAGGACTTGTTAAAAAAAAAAAAACTGAAAAATAAAAAAAAACTCAGATCCATGTTTTTGACAAAGGTATTGATATGAAATAATCCAGTGGTCAGAATTTTAAGATATGTCATTTATCTTGTAAATTCAAGATCATATCACCCTGTGTGTGTGTGTGTGTGGAGTTATGGCTGAATATAAGGTAGATATATATTGTGTAGTGTACATCTTTTTGGTTATATTACCAGATGTTTATAGGATATATTCTGACTGTATGAGAAAAGGAAAACAATACAAAAAAATTAAATTGACAGGTTTCCCTATAAGAATAGATCCAGATTTTTTAAAAATGAAGAGAAGAAAAACTGAAGCAGCTATCCCTCTAGTGAAACATACCAATTTAATCTTCTATATTATCTTTTTCTTTTCTCTCTCATTCACACACACACATATATAAGTGCGTGTGTTTGTGTTTGTGTGTGTGTGTTTATTTCTTTTATATAATGATTTATCAACCTACACCAGTAGACCAATACTAATGAGTTCAATTCTCGCCGGGGGCTCTATACTTCTATTTTCCTGTTTCTGTATTTCTTAAGATAAAATATTGATTTTTATGAATGTTTTTAAAACTTTAATGCTAAAGATCTTTCATTTATTTTATTTTTTTTATTAAAAAAATTCTAACTGGAAGAAAGTTCATATGTTGTAATGGTAACTAGTAAATTTACTTCTCACTGGGTGCCCCTATACTTCTGGCCATGTGCAACAACAAAACTAAACTTAGTAAATAAATACTGATACAGAGTTTGTATCTTAATGTATATACAAATTTCTTACTGCACATGTGCTATCCTGAATTAACAAAAAAAAAACATAGTATACTTCTAGCCTAGCCAGCATGTATTCGATTCTATCACTCCTATAGCCCGGCCAGCAGCGTGTACTCAATTCTATCACTCCTATAGCCCGGCCAGCGTGCACTCGATTCTATTACTTCTATAACCAAGAACCTTGCAATTCCTAGTGTAATAACTAAAACTACAAGCACCCTTGTACAGAGTTAGACCGTCCCCTCAGAGTAAAACGGTTTAAGTCAAAATAAAATTCTTATATTTTATTTTTATTTATTCACGTGATTCTTTTAATGTCAGTTTAGACAGTGAACATTAAGAGTGAAAATCAGATTTTTCTCTTAGTTATTTTGTGTAAGTATTCATATATTTCTCTCTTTTGTAAACTAATTTCAGTGAAATAAATTGGAATTTCAGGCTGCATCAATTTTACATTGTTTGTTTAAAGTTGTCGGAGTGGCCTAAAGTCGGTATCAGCCAAGGGAGGGAATCTATCCCCTTTTCACTGGAGATTGTTTTTGCGTCTGAGGTGGAGCGCAACACCTACCATCGGCTCCTTACTTTACCGCACAGATCCCTATGCTACTCATACACTGAGTTGGCAAAGGCCAGAACTAGGAACCTTGTGTTTTCTAGCCGAACGCTCTACCGACTGAGCTAACCCGGCCCTTACATTGTTTCAGTCATAATTATCATATTTATAGGAAAACATGTTTCACATAAAGGCATAGATTTAGGTTTAGTTTGTTTAATGGCATATCAACCTTTGTAGGTTATTTAATGCTAAAGCTATTTTTGTAGAAGAACAGTACTATTATCTAACACATAGCTGGGAGGATGAAAGAGTTCATACCTTTCCCAAGAGTATTAGTCCAAATGTGAACATTACACCGCAACTGGAGTTCAAACTCATTTACTACAATGTCACAGTCCAGCACATTAATCTCTGCCAGATAAATTTTTATATGAGGTAAGGGTATTTGCCTGCTCATCCCACTTATGAGGGCTGGACACAAGGTCTCGTTTTTACATGGGTGTATAAAAATTGCGTCGATCTGGGGGATGGCCCACTGGGATCAACGCTATTAATTGTACTCTACTGGTCCAGAGGCCAAAGCACACTGGACCCCCAGCTGAGGCCGGGTGGATTAGGTAAGAATCAGAACATAGTAACTGGAACAGATACTACACTTTGATCCTCCCCTAGAGGTAAGGTAAAAGGAAAGTGAACAAAAAATAATAACTGATGAAGTCCTTCAAGTAAGGACGAAATATTTCTCCCCCTCTCAGACTTGTTGGAGTTATTTTTTGTTCACTTTCCTTTTACCTTACCTCATACTGTCGGATTTTACTCCAACCCTCCTATCTTCATATATATATATGTGTGTGTGTAAGAATACAGCAATAATTGAAAAAGGTTAGATACTCCCTAATTTTTGCACTGATTTATCTAAAAGAGAATCTATGAAACGAAACCGCAATAAAGCTGATGCAACACCTAAAGTTTCAAAATATTTGCAATAGTTCAAATCAGTTAGTCACAGTTTCATGTAAAACTCTGACTAACTGGTTAGTTAACTTGTAGCAAATATCTTAAAATTTTAGGTGTTTATTGGTAAGGAATGTTTATTGGTGGTGGGGAAGGCATACTTTAACAGTGTGTGTGTATGTGTACACACATTTATATTAATGGTGGAGAGTGAGTTTTATCTGTGTATGTGTGTATGTATTTAGTATTGGCAGGAAGATATGCATGTATATTAAGTGTGTGTGTGTGTATAATTTTGATGAAAGAGTGTATGCTTTAAGACAATGAATGTGTGTGCTATGAATAGCAAAGTGTGTGTATATGTATATATGTGCACATGCATAATATGTGTGTATGCATATGCATTAAGTGTGTGTATATATATATATATATATATATATAATTAGATTGGAGGAGTGTATGCTTTAAGACTGTGTATGTATATATATATATATCATTCATGTGTGAGTGTATATGTATACATATATCATATACAACACACACACCACACACACACACAACACACACACAGTCTTTTACAAGTAATAAACAAAGATTTAAGATCAAAATTTATGTGGTTCAGGATTTCTTCTTTTTTTCAACATTTTTTGCCTGTTTTTTTGTTTTTGTTTTACAAAACTTAATTTTTGTATCATTGTACATCTCTACATGAATGATAAGACATGAAGACAGTGATGTGAACAGACAAGTATGGAAATTAGTTAATGAATAAAACCAAAATGTCTGAATATGTTTTAAATAAAAACTAAGTGCTTTCATCTGGAAAGAGAAACTGATATACAGTGTTCAACTAAAAGTCTCTTCATACATGTAAAAAAGTAAATATTTTTCAGGGAGAGTTCAAAGGTCAAACTCCTCAGAAATTTGACACTATGAACCAGGAAAACCAAATCATCTTGAAGATAAAAGAGAAAATTCATATCTACCACAGTCACTTTTTCATACCCCCACTTTCAAATTTAAAAAAAAAAAGAAAAAAAAAAATTTTTTTTTTTTTTTCAAAACAGTATTAAAATGGAATTGAATACACCAATATATACAATTGGCTCAATTCAAGTAAGTTTAAAAAAAAAAAAAAAAAAAAAGAATTGTGACCAAAACTTTGACAAATATAACCCCACAATACAGACCTAGGCATCTCCCATGGTGTAATGGTTATTGAACTAGTCTCGAAGCCCAATTACTACTGAGTTCGATCCTCACTGGGTGTCCTATACTTTCAGCTTTTTGCCAAATCTAAGCTTACTTTTCTTTCATTTTTTTTTTTTTAGGGTGCCTCACATGGTGCAAGTTAGGCTAGCCAACCATTGAGAGTGAATTTGATTCTCACTGGGCGCCCTAGACTTCTGGCCTTGTGTCAAACTAAGCTAAGCTTAGTAAATAACCCTGCAATACAGACAAGATCATCATGGCACACATAGACATATGTGTGCACAATTGAGAAAAACCGTTGCCGACAATAAAGACAACACCAAGACCCAGAAAGTTCCTCAATAATAATAAGAATAATGATAATAATAATATACTAGTCTTTGTTGCAGTTTTAAAACATTTTTTTCAATCAATAATTTCTCATTTTTGGTCGTTGAAAATTTGTCTTTGGCCTTCATTAATTACAAATTTTTTTATCAAGTTAATACAAGTATTCCCATGGTTTAATGTCACCTTTAGAGGAAGTCGAAAAATTATTAAAGGGGAGGGGGAAAGTCCAAGTATCCGATGAGATAGTTTAGGGAGACAGAGACAGAGGTATTTATATATATATATATATTATATATATAATATTTGTGTGTAGGATAAGAGCAAATGCGTTTTATTTCAATCTACAGAGATATAATTTGTGATCGGCCAAGGGCTATGATGTGCAGTCATACACACCTGTGCAAGCTCAGAGCTTACCAATCAAGAAAAAAAAAACACAAAAAAAAAAAACAACAAAGGTCGAGACATCAGGTTGAAGAAACTTTGTGGATCTTGATGACGTCTCATCTGAAAAACTAGAGACATTTCATGAAGACAACACTCAAGTGATAACCGAGAAGAAAAACCCTGACTCGAGAAGTTCAATAATGAATGGTAAAAATATGCTTGGAAACTTTTTATGGTAGTTCTTGTAAGCAAATACCTGCATCACTTTTTGTCTTTTTTTTTTTTTTTTTTAAGAAAGAAAGAAAGAAAGAAAGAAAATGAGAAAAAAAGAAAGGAAAAAAGAGAAAACTTTAAAAAAAAAGATTTTTCAATCTTTTTTTTTTTTTTCCTTAACAGAAAAATGTAAAACATCTATTCATGCAAAATAAAATAAATTTTGATGCAAGGAACAAAACAAAAAACAAAAAAATTTTTTTTTAATTTAAAAAAAAAAATAATTGCAATTCAGGGTCTTATATATATATGGAGATAGGTAGACAAACAGGATGTTGTAGAAGATGGATGTTTATTGTAGGTAGTGATGTCGACGTTATAACGTTTCGGTCTGTTAGACCTTCTTCAGGACGTTGGATTGAGTTCTTGCTCCAATGGTGAACATTTTCATACTGGTGAATGAAAATGTCCACCATTGGAGCAAGAACTCAATCCAACGTCCTGAAGAAGCTCTAACAAACTGAAACGTTATATCATCAACATCACTACCTACAATTAACATCCATCTTCTACAACATCCCGTGTTTGTCTACCTTTCTCCACATATTGTTGGATTAATTTACTCTTTATTTCTCCCATATATATATATATATATAAGTTAGGATAGCATGGACATAAAGTTGACGGCACTTGATAACAGTTTATCACTTATGCGATTTTCAAACCAAGTTTGACTTGGTTTGAAAATCACATAACTGAGAAACTGTCAGTTACCAAGTGCTATTGACTTCATGTCTACACTACCCTAATTTAGATATACATGCTCTATCAACAATATTCAACACTATTTATTTAATAGCAGACTATATTATCAGTTACAGTAGTATGGGCATAAAGTCAAGTGTTTGACAACTGTCAGTTTCTTGCCTATGTGATCACCAGACCAAGTGAACACACTTAGCCACCCTTTCCATCAAGCACCACACAACTGTATATAAAGAGACACTCATAATCTGCATTCACTTAGTCTGATGATTACAAAGGCGAGAAACTGACAGTCACCAAGTGTCTTTGACTATACATCTAAGCTATCCTAACTTAGATACATATGCTTCATCACTGATATTGAGCACTCTTTATTCATAAATATAGCAAACTATATCATTCTAATTGCTTCCTGATATTACATCATAAGCAGAAAACAACACTGATATTTATCAGTCCTGATGATGATCTGAATTTTGCATGCCCAGTATTTTATTCACTTTATTTTGTCTAAAATAATTTTCAAATGAATATTCCAGGTAATCTGAATATTAAGTACATAAATGAGAGTAACCCCCCTCTTGTTTTCTTTCACTTTGAGAAAGCCTTATGTTTTGGTCGGCAATTTAATTTCACGGTAAATCTACAAATTTGTTCGAATCAATACAATTAAATACAAATTTGTTCGAATCAATACAATTGCATGTTTTAACAAGAAAATATCATAAAATGTGCTCTAATAACAGTTGTATTAATTCAAACAAATTTGTATTTTCAGTGTAGATTTACTGTGAAATTAAAATGGCCGACCAAAACATAAGGCTTCCTCAAAGTGAAAGAAACGGGATGTTACTCTCATTTATGTAGCTAATGTTCAGATTACCATATACCATACATATAAACAAAATGAGATCGAAACACTCTCATCCTTAACACTGTATATATATTTCACTTTCTTTAACATACTTGTCGGATTCATTTCACTAAGATTTGGTAGATATATTCTGCTTTTATCGGTTTAGGAAAGCAGCTTTACAAATGTATTTTAAGGCAATATCTCACGGTGTGAAATTACTTTTAAAATGATAGTCTGAAAATTATCCCTGAAATTACAATACGAAGAATTATAAATAAATAAAATAAAATAAAAATCAAACAAAAATAAACAAAAAACCAAATTAACATTTAGAGAAGGGTACAATTTATTATGTTTGATTTAATAACAAAAAAAAAAAAGAGAGAGAGAGAAAAAAAGACAGTTAAATGTGAGTAAAGTGAAATTTGAACTAGTGTTCACCAACAATAGACACATTAAGACAAAAAAAAAATAAATAAAATAAATTTTCAAGACGAACCGACAGAGAGAAACAAACAGACACGTACAGAAAGACTTGAGAATCCATTTTTTAGGAAATTTTATACAGCTTTCCTTTTTTTTCTGTTTAAAATTTTATAATCTTTTTTTTTTTCTGATTTTGGAAAAAAATCACAGAATGACTGATGCCACGGGAGCTGTTGCTGCTGCTGTCGTAATAGTGGGGTCCAGGGGGAGGGGGATGAGAATTGGTCAAAAGAACAGTGACAGTGGCAGTAGCAGTCAAAAGGATGCTCCCAGGTATGTACACTTGATTGTGGCGGGGAGTAATGACAACTGAGCCCCACGGCCAGCCAGCCAGCTGATGTAAATGATGTTCTAATTAGTACGCAGTTGGTAGTCTCCGTTCTGGGTGATGTAACGCACCCAGGGAAGGGCTTGGTAACCACTTTTCTCTATGATCTTCAAGTAACGTACCTGGAGGAGGAAAAAGAAGAATATACAAAATTAAGTTGTTTTTTTTTGGGGGGGGGGGCAAAATGTTTTTTTCTCCAATGTTGGTTTATCTTTATGAAGAATGACAAAATTTAAAATCCACAACAAAATTAAGCAAATAATTTGATTTGGTTTGTTAGATTTTATGGCATGTCAACCCTTATTGGGTTATTTTATGCTGAAGACGTTCTGTTTTATTAATTCTTGATGGGTATTCCATTTTTTTTTAAACTCAATTTTTTTAACACTTTTAAAAACTCATTTTTTTTCTATTTAACCAAAAGAAGGGGTACTCCACACTTCTCAAATGTCCAAGATTGGAACTTTACCATTAGATACAATTTAATGTCATATCCAGGATATTAAGACCCTCAGCCACCGCCTTCTAGCACATATGATAAAAAGAGTTGGGGGGTGCCATAAGGGCAATAGAGTTGGGAATTTGTTTGAATCAATACAACTGCATGTTTTAACACAAAAATATCAGACTTTCAAGATCTCATTCAAATGTTCAATGATAATGTCATTGTTTTTGCATGTCTATCAATCCGAGATGCATCACACTCATTAAAAAAAAAAAAAAAATTCATATTGTGCATTGTCATTTCCTATACAACTCAAAGTGTAAAACCCAATACATCTGAAGAAGGCCGGTGGATACAGTGGCCGAAATGTTAAAAGTTTCCCTTATTTACTGAATAACCCCAGAAATTTATTTTGGTAACAAAAAGATCCTTACATACAAATAACATTGTATGAAAAGTTGGCTGTATGCATGTGTCCTTTCAAAAAGGATTTTATTCTTTCTTAGATCCTTACATGGACATTGTATGAAATGTTGGCTTTGTGAGTGTATCCTTTCCAAAAAAGATTCTTTCTTACCTGAATGCCTGAAACTGTGAAATATGGAATTTCAAATTTGACTTGAATGGGAGGTTTGCCCTCTGAATCTTCACCGATGACACTTGGGAGTCCAAAGTGTGCCCGCATCAAATACTCCTTGCCGCCCTGAAAACAAAAAAAAAAAGATATATGATATAACAAAAGGGTGAAAATTCCCTCTCTTGAACTGAGAAAAAACAAACTTATCCCAACCAGTCCATTATTATCTTGGTAATGGTATTGGTGCCAACCTAGCGGTAAAACAGAACTCAAACACCATTGACTGAGGGTAACATGACCAAATGTACAGACCCACGGAACCACCTAAATGGTCAAAACCTTCCAATATCAAAATGGGGACAAGATTTGTAAAAGTTTGTTGCTAGGAGGAGAATCACAGTCCAATCAGCCCTGATTGGGTCGCCTGGGAGGAAAAACAAAAGATCAAAAAATTTTTAAGGAACCTAGGAAAATGACATCACTGGCGACTGTCCTTTTCATTAGAAAGATGTAAGAAAAAGCACAAAAAATAAATCTATTAATAATGGAGATTTGGTCTCCATTTGTCTGTAACCGAAACTACATCATTGCTTATGTCACAATACCGAAAATCGTCAATACATAGAATAAAAAATAAAATAAATGAGTAGAGTTAGAACTCACTTACTATGTCACAGTACAACACATTAGCCATTACGCCACAGAAATTCTGTGTGATTCTTTTTCTGGCTTTTTTAAAAATTTCAAGCAGAGGATTATCAACTTTTCACTCTATTCTAATATTAATACAAAGAATTTTAAAAATAAGTGGGTAATCTGAACATTAGCTACATAAATGTTCAAATCAGTACAACTGCATTTTTTAACACAAAAATATCATAAAATGTGTTCTTAATAACAATTAAGTTCATTTCAAATAATGCGCAAGAACTATTAAGAACAAGAAAGAATATTTTATATTTTCATGTTAAAACATGCAGTTGTATTGATTCAAACAAATTTGTATTTTCAGTGTAGATTTACGATGAAATGAAAATGGCCAACCAAAACACACAGCTTCCTCAAAGTGAAACATACAAGGGGAGGTTACTCATTTACGTAGCTAATGTTCAAGTAATTTGAATACAAAGAGTTTTAAAAATAAGTGAATACAACACAGATGGGATTATCTTCAAATTCAAATTCCCATATTTATTTTAGATTTTCAGTGAAATTAAATCATTCAACCGTTTCAATCAATGGATTTATATACTGTGTATATACTCATGTACCAATCAATCTAGTATATTGGTCAACCACTGATTTACGGTCACAAAATCATTAATTTTTCAAGCCAAGCATTACTTAGGGTTGTAATATAAGAGAGTTTGTGTTTTGGTATTATAAATAGTGAAGGCTGTTATTTGATTAAATATGTGTTACAGTTTGAAAGTTTAATAAAAACAATTTTGTTTATTTGTTGTCATATATATATATATATATATATATTGTAGATAATATTGATGCTATATTTGTAGATAGGCAGTGGTCAATATCATTGATAGAGCATTTATATTTAAGTTAATCTAGCATGGACATGGAGTCAACACCTGGTTACTGACAGTTTCTCGTCTATGCAATCTTCAGACCCCCCCCCCCCAAAAAAAAAATTGGTCTGAAGATCACATAGACAAGAAACTGTCAGTAACCAGGTTTTGACTCCATGTCCACAATACCTTTATATATATATATATATATGAATTTTGATATAACCGTTGAGAGGAAGGCCCCGAAACGGTGCACATTCTCTCCTGATGATCTCAAGCATTTGTAAACATCATTTGTTTTTTCAATATATCAAATTCACACTGTCGGATTAATTTCCTTTTATTTCACATATACATATATATATATATACATACATTCATTCATACATACATACAAGAGAGTCTTTTTTTTTTTTAATTGTAAGGGTTTTACATATGCTTCATGTATTTGATGACAGGGTTATAAAAAAATAAATGTACTGGGTCTTTTTTTTTGAAGCATGAAAGAATAGTGAAACTAAAAATTCAAATGGGTTAGTATTCAAGAAATATGGCTGACTTAACTGTTCCAAATGGATTGTGTAACTAATACTTTTTTAAGGAGATTTATATAGTAACTAGTCAGTAGTTGGTTTCTGGATTAGAAAGTATGGTAGCTAATTTTGACTTGATGTAAAAAAATTTTGAAGTAAATAGATCTTGATTAGAAAGTGATTTAGAAAATTATAAGTTATTTAACAAGACAATGTTAAACCTCTAGAAAAGAGGAATGTTCAACTACCCTTTGGATGAACGGATCCCACATGAAATGGACCATTTTATCTATTGGTTGAAGATAAAATTATTCCAACAATTCAATGAGAGGAGTAAAATCATGGGCCACATATCCCACATCCAAAATGACCTCACATCTGCCTCCAGGAGAAGAGAAGAGAAAAAGAGACTGACCGCAAGGAAAAAGGGACAAACCTTCCCTTTTGCACTATAAAAGAAAAGGCGAAGGGAGAAAAAGAAGAATTTGAATTTCTACAAATCCAGAAAATTCCTATGAAAAGTTTTTGTTTCTGAAAGTGAATTTTTTTCAGTTAAGTACAACTCCTTTGGTCAAGGGAAGCTGATTGTAGGTGTGGTGCTCCACATCTGTTCATTATCTCCATTGATTTCTTTCTTTGATTTGATTTTATTCTGTATTAATTCCGTATTGATTTTTATTTGTTTAACTCAGTTGATTGAGATAGACTTTCTCAATGTCCAGCTGATACTATGTGACAATAAGCCACTACTGTATTGATTTTTATTTCTTTAGCTCAGTCGGTTGAGCATCTGCCTCAGACCTCAGAAACGCAAGGTTCCAGGTTTGATACTGGCTCTCACCAACACAGCGCATCAGTAGCACAGCTTGGATCTGTGTGGTAAGGAGGGAAGCTAGTGAAAAGGGGATAGACTCTCACTGTCCAACTAACACAGACAATAGGCCACTTTGATGACTTTACGGTACCATTATAATATGTGGCCTACCTTTTGAATGTGGCCTATGAAATCATATCTCTCTTATAGTATGTGGCCTACCATAAAAAGCATATAAAGTTATAATAATAACTCCTAACCCTATTTCAGAATTTTAGAATATTTTAGAATTAAATAGATCTCTGATTCATGTAAATTATGGATAAATTCTTTTTTAATTATTCTTAATTACTATATACAGCTTATGACTGAATTGCATTTCTTGAAATTGAATATATATGAAAAATAATTAAATTCAATAAATTGGTTACTACTTATATCTATAAATATACTCTTACTGAGGTAGGACACATTCAAACTGGGTAGGCCACATACTATAACAGAGTTAAAAAGGTAGGCCACATACTATAACAGAATCAAAAAGGTAGGCCACATACTATAACGGCACCGACTTTACTATATATTAAATCGTTTGTTAAGCCTTTATATCTCATGTCTATTAATTGTTACTTTACCGCACAGATCCCTATACTACTCATACGCTGAGTTGGCGAGGGCCGGTATCGAACTAGGAATCTTGTGTTTTTTAGCCGAACGCTCTACCAACTGAGCTAACCCAGCCCTTATAAAGTAAGGAGCTGATGGTAGGAGTGGTGCTCCACCTCAAACGCTAAAAAACAATCTCCTTGGTCTTGGGCTAGTGAAAAGGGGATAGACTCCCTCGCTGATTGGCTGATACCAGCTTTAGGCCACCCCAACGACTTTACTTTACTTCTTACTAATTGTTATCATTGGCCCATACGATCTGAACCTGGAAGAAATTTCTTTTATTATTTTTTTTATATTATGGATAATGATTACAATTAAAAAAAATCAAACCATTTTATTTCCCTACTATACATCCATACTTCTTTATATATTTCTCACATCTATGCATTTTCATCTATTTTCTCTGTTCTCCCCACCCCATCTACTTTTTATTTGCTATGATGTATCAATGTGTATACATTTTGTTATGAATTTAGTGGCCAGCCTTTTGGCTTCAAGCAAGAGCACTTGTCCAGTGGAGATCCTTTGTGTTAAACAGAGCATGATCCTTGGTAAAGAATCCTTTGGTTGTTCCTTGATGCTCCTCAGCCTTGCAAGTCCTTCGTCAATGTTGCAAATGTACGCCTCTCAGTATCAGTAGTTAAGTAGTCAACCAGCCACACATAGTCTATAAATTTAAGTGGTGTTTTGTAGCATACTCTCCAGGGCACAAAAAAACAAACAAAGAGCCTGGGCAAGATGTATGGAGGCCCTGGGTTGCCCAAGTGACAGGGCCCCCTTCTCTGCCATGCTCCATTCGGCGTCAGTCTGCAGGAGTTGCCAGATAGTGTTTTACACACTCAACTGCCTAATGGGGTCCAAGCTGTGATTTCTAAAGGGTTTTCACCCTTAGCCTTTTCCTATCCAGAGGATTCCCACAAGGCAGCGGGGGTTATTTAGACTATTACGCGCCTGGATACCAACTAAGTTATATCTATGTTCTTGCGCACACCTTATATACCAAAATAATCCTACACATTTTTATACATTTTTTTCCTTTTCCAGTTGTTTTGGTCCGTTTGTATTTTTTTCTTTAACAACCAAGCATTATTCTCTCTTTCTTCCTTTTCCTCTTTTTCTTTCACTATGTCTTCCTTTTCCTTTTCACCACCTTTTTTATCTTTTCCTCATTGTCCATCATTTTGTAGATTATTGAAATTCATTCTTTTGATAAATAAAGAGGAAATATTAATTGAATCAATTGTTTGTGTTGGTTTATCAACTTTTCCATTTTATATTTTTCCCATTTTGTCGGATTTTTTCCAATCTGCTATTTTTATATATATATATATATATATATATATATATATATATATATTTTTTTTTTTATTTGTTATAGAGTACAATTAATTAAGGTGCAATTATTACCATTGGTTTCAAAGCAGCATATTGACCACTTATCATCAAGACAATGTGCCTGTGAAAGTTTTTGATGATAAGTGGCCAATATGCTACTTTGAAACCAATGGTAACAATCCTAGCTTAAATGTATTGTACTCTATAACAAATAAATATGGCTTTTACACCCATAATCAAACACTTCATTTTCAATTGTCCAATACTAAATAATTACACACACACATTATATATATATATATATATATATATATTATATATATATATATATATATATGTTCATTTTGTTACATTGCTTAAGTGACTTAACAAGATAAAGAATTTGAGAAAAAAAAAAAAAAAAAAAAAGAGAAAGAAAATTTTAACTTACTGGGAAAGATTTGATTGTCCAGATAACTGCATTGACTTCTGGAGTGTATTTGCAGCTGCCGACAGTAGTTTTGAATTTCGGGGAGTCTGCGTCCTGAGGGACGGGAATAATTATCTCCACGTTGTTGGCAGTCGAACGACGTTTGAACTGGCTTTTAGCCTGACAATCAAAAACAAAAAAAAATAGATGACAACAAATCAAACAACAATTAATTTTGCAGAACAACAGGAAGTGACAATTTATTATCAGTCTAAAAAAAAAAAACAATTTTCATGGTAGAGCACTGTAAGGGAGACATTAATTGAAATTTCACCGTTTAGTGTAAGCATTTACTCGCCAGTTGTTTACAGACATGAGTTCTCTGGTGATTGTAAAAACATATATCCTGTAAGTATGTATCAATTAATTGTTCACCCCGGACTGATAGTCACTGATGGCCGTAAGGGTAAGGAACTTGGCAGATGAAAATTTTGTCAGATTTCATTCCCGGCTAGAGGTAGCTGTTAAAAATATCGAGCCGCAAATGTTGAAACGTGTCTGTGGATGACTGATATATATATATATATTATCCAATCGCCACTTTAACTTTTCCATTGCAGTGGTATTAGTAAATTATCCAAAAGTGCTCAATATATATAAAAAGAAAACAGAGCAATAATAATTAGTCATTGTAATAGTGGAAAAGAGTTAAGGGTCTACCATGGTTTCACTCTCAATGATCTCATCAGGACTCTACTTTATACTTAATTAAGTCAATATCATTCCTTAGTTAAACTACAAGTTTAACTAAGGAATGACACAGCGATATTCAAGCAGGAAGATTGTCATGTAAAGATGTTGATGTTTTATAAAACTTAACTGCCTGAAGATTGTGGTATAAAGGTGTGCATGAAACCAAATGGTCACAGATAAGCATTAATGTAATTAAATATATATTCAAAAACTTCAGTATGAGCAGGGTATTACAGCTTTTTAGGCAGAGGTTCTCCTGCAGTTGAGGTCAGTGCTAAAAATTGATTGGTCTTTAGTGGCATTCCTCTTTTTCAAGGATGCCTCACACAATAGACATTGAAGCTGACCCTTTTAGACAAGGGGCAAGGTGTTGTTGGCAGTGAGGAGGCGAGGGGAGGGCAGCCCTAGGAAACCAAGCTCTTCAATGTATCTGCAAAAATGTGGGATTGCTACTACACAAAACCTGTGCTTGTGTTAAACCTGTGGGTGGTTGGTTGGTTGGTTGGTTTTATAATGTGTCAACCCTTGTTGGGTTATTTTATGCTAGCCAATTTAACTTCATAATTATGGACACAATATTCACAATCATTTTAACACTTTGTCTAGCTACTCTCCCACCATTGTGAACCTAGCATAGGCTGCTGGCAGCAGCTCTCACACGAGTCACTTGTTTACTAGCAGTAGTACTTAGATTACAAAAATAATAGGACTTTATTTGAATAGAATGGGTTTTAAGATGAATAGATAGTGAACTTTGAAATATCCCATCATACAGGTAAAAAATACCAAGAAAATTTGGTACAGCTGTGGGGGAAAATTGGTAAGCAAAGAGTTTAACAGGTAAACACTTCAAAATTTTGTAATAACTTTTATATAACTCAATCAATATTAATATGTCATCTTCTATAAATTTTATTCTGAGTAACTTTTTGTATTACTCTGAATCACGAAAAACATTCTACTGCTAATGAAAAGCTTTAACATTTTATTTTTAATTTTTTATTTTTTTTTTTTTTAAATTAGTTTTTCAAATAAAATTTAATCTTACAAGATTTACAAATTACAGGATTTGAACTTATATCACCGAGTCCATTTTCTACAACGGTAACTATTACACTACACATCTATTAACTTATCAGTTAGTATATACAAAATATTTGTATACACCTATAGATAATTTGAGGGTGAAGTGAGGTTTCATTTCACCCTCTTTAGAATCTTACCTTGATCATGTATTCTACACGGCTGTGTGCATGTCGTTCAATCACAGATTCCACCCAGATAAGTGGCTTCACCTGAAAGAAGAAATGACCAAATAATTAAAACAAATGAACCATTGTCGTCTCCTGGAGAACCCAAGACACTTGCTGAATACTTACCTTAAAAACAAAACAAAATAAATAAAAAATACGAAACAGAAGGATAAAAGTCAGCTCATAGTACAAAGATATATTCATAACTTATTTTATACTAGAAACGGCTACCCAGCATCAACTGGGTAGTGGGGAGAAAAAAAAACCCTGGTGTATTAATTTGTTTACTTTTTGGGATTTACAAATGATGGACATTTTAAAGTAGAATTTAAATTCTATTTTTATGTATATTTTAATTTTTAAATATCTTCGAATATAAATCAAATCTTCATAATTTTTGCACAGAAAGCAGGAACCAGTGATATTTAATATGGTTTATATAAATTACTTCATATATGTATAGATTACTTATATTATAATTTATCAATATTTCAAGAGAACATTTCTTCTGATTGCATAGAAGTTCATATAGAATTAAAAATACTGTCCCATAATAGTTGGGGTATTCACATATAAATTTTATGCACTAATTGTAACAATTATTATGAGATAAAGGTGATATTACATCTGTCCCATAATTGTTGGGACATTTACATATAAATTTAATACACGAAATGTAATAAATATTATGAGATAGTGATGGTATTATTATCATTATTACCTAATCTAACATGTCCCATATCAGCTAAAACATTTACATATAAATCTATCACACTAAACTATCATAACAAAGAGGTAGCACTATTATTATTACTACTACTACTTCTGTCTCATATTAGTTAAGATATTTACATATAAATTTCATACACTAAATATAACAACTATTATGAAATAAGAGCTGGTATTATAAATATTATTACTACCCCTGTCCCATAATAATTGATGCATTTACATATAATTTTCATACATTAAATATAGCAATATATTTTAGATAGAGGTGGTATTATTAATATCATTACTACCTCTATCCCATAATAGTTAAGACATTTACATATAAATTCCATACACTAAATGTAACAACTAGAGATGGTTTCATACACTAAATGTACCAGTTATAGTGGGTCCATTACAACATAACTATATAGTAAAGCATCTGTATCAAATGAACAGGTTGCCTATAGCATCCCAAATAATTTTATATCACATCACATACCACTAAGATAACACATACTCTTCATATACCACAAGATTATATTCATGAGTATATATTTCAACAGATCTTATCTTTTACCTCTCCAATAATAGCAACATTTTCTTAATGAAATATGATAATCTTTATCAAATGAAGAAAAGGTTTTTATTCGAAAGTAGTGTTAGCTTTGAATCCATCATCTGCTAAATTAACTTTTAAATATAAAATCACTAAATAATATAAAGAGATTTATATACATATATCTGTATTATATATATGTATGGAGACACATGGTGTAAGGGCTAGAGTCGTTGGAAACTGACTTGTCGACCTGAGTTAAAATCCTAGTTGAGGCTATCAACATTTCACCTTGCACTAATACCCTTGGGAAAGGTATGCATCCACATGCTCTCCCTCCAGCTATGGATAAATAACAGGGCAGACTGGGCTCTTTAACCTTGGTTAGGTAACCAGTCTATGACAAGGAAAACTCTGAATTAAACTTCGCCTAAAAAAAATGACTATGTGTCACATACTGCTTGTGCGGAAGGGTTGGTAAATATATATATATATATATATATATTATATACATAAACACACTCCTAACAATTTTTTATAAAAATCTTGAAATAAATCAATCTTGTATATCAGTCAGCCACTGATTTTTGGTCACAAAATCATTAATTTTTAAGCCAAGCATTACTTACTGTTGTAAAATAAGTCACATGAGTTCATGTTTTTGTATTATAAATAGTAGCGGCTGTTAATCGATCAAATATGATTATATATATTTACCAACCCCTCCGCACAAATAGGATGCAACACATGGTAAATTTATCTAGCGGAGTTTAACAGGTTTTAATTCAGAATTTTTCCTTCTCCTAGATTGGTTGCCGAACAAAGGTTAAGGTGCCCAGTTTGCCCTACTATTTATCCATAGCTGGAGGGAGAATAGTTGAATGTATATATTTCCTACGGATATTAGCGGAATGTGAAATTTAAACTTGAGTCACAAAATCCATTTTCTATGACAAGAACCTTTACACAATGCAATTGAAATATCAAATATGATTATGTGGAAAATTACAACTGACCAGTTTTTATTTAGAAGTTTGTGTATTCAATAATTAGTTTTTGTCTTTAAGTCTAAATTTCATTTTAACCCTTTTGGTGCGGCACTTTCGGCAACAAATTTAATGGGTGGAATGCACTTTTGACTGTAAAATACAGGATAGGACACAAGATGTATCCTTCCTTTTTTTTTACAGTCTGCAACACCATTGTAGCCTATTTTCTGTTTTACTCCGTAAGTTTTTACAACTAGTTTAAACCTATCATATTGTTGAATAGAGCTCACTGAAATCTTTCTTTTGCACATGATATACTTTTTTTCCCTCCACTCATCAAAGATATATTTATCTCCCAATAACATCACAGAATTCTGTTAAGAAAAAAAAAAAAAAACAACAAAAAAAAAAACACTCAGTTGGCATTTCTGATACAACATAGACCAAACTAGCTATATATACAAATCATAGTATTAAAAAAAATATTAAAATATGATTTTGTTTATATAGACACACACACACATACATACACAGACAGACAGACATACAGACACACAAGGTGTGTTCAAAAAGTATTGAGACTGAAGCTGTATTTACCAAGAGTGAAAATGAAACATTAATTTTCTTCAAAATAGTCCACTTGGTATTCAACGTACTTATTCCAGCAAATTTTCCATTAGCCAAGACATCACTGAAAGTTTTTTTTACTGATATGGTATGAAGTTGTGCTGGGCTGGTGTATTGCTTTTTTTTTTAATGCCCTCCACATCCTCAAATCTTGTCTTAGAGATTAATTTTCAGTTAAGAAAAACAAGAAGAAGTCAAATTGATTTAGATCTGGTTAATATAAAGGGTGCTGCACTTGCACAATTTTGTGTTTCACCAAAAATATTTATGTCAGAAAATGTCAAAACTGGCTTTGTATATATATCTTATCAAATTGGCACAATCACATAATAATCGCTGTGCACATAAATATCTTCATTTAATTTATAAAAATCTAAAGCTTCTGTCTCTATATTTTTTGGCCACACCTCTATATATATATATATATATATATATATATATATACATAGACAGGCTTGATTAAAAACCATGGAATATTTCCTCTTGAAAATCACTTTGATATGTCATATCTTCAAGCACTTACATTTAAGCCTTCTATCTGTTCATCTTATATCCTAACTGAATAAACCTGCAACCACAAAAAAAAAAACCCACAATAAACCATCCCAAATGAAATAAACTTGCAAACAAACGACAACAAATAATCCCCCTGAAGACGATGTTGAAAGCACTTGGGAACAAAATATAGGAGCACCTTCTCTGGATCCCAAAATAAGAATAACGACAAGAAGGCTTGAATACAAGAACTAGAAAATCATCAAGAAGAAATATTCTGTGGCTTTTAACAAAGCCTGTTTAAATGATAACTTGCTGCCTATATAATATATATATATATATATATATATAGTGTATATTTTGGCAGCAAGTTATTATTATTGTTTGGTTGAATACCATGGAACACTTTTTTGGTTCATATTTTTTGCTATTGTTTATTGATACAATTAGTATCAAAAATAAAAAAAACATAAATAAAATTGTACTTAATACTGGCACAAACATATTAAACATCTTTAATAACTAACGTGTTAACCATAGCACCCCCACTTCCAATAAACCCCCCTATCTAAATAAACCTTGCAACCACAAAAAAAAAAAAAAACAAATACAGCAAATAATCCCTCCAAAGATGATCATGGATGTGGTTGAAAATGCTGGGGGGGGGGGAGTGCTCCACCTCCTCTACCACTTAGACCCCAACACGAGTAAACTAACATGAACATAAGTGTTCCATGGTAGTCAATCAAATATGCTTATATATATATATATATATATATATATATATATATATATATATAGTGCTACCTTGACTTTAAGTTTAATTCGTTTTGCTCATAACTCAATTTCCTCATATACCAAATCAATTTTTCCCATTAAAATAAACTGAAAAGCCATTAATCCTTTCCAGACACCATTAAACACCTTATTTTCCTGTTTTGTTTTTGTTACATCTTTTAAATAAGGAAAATGGCACTGTATTGTATAAAAAACATAAAATCTTATGAATTATATGCTTTAATATGTTTCAATGTTTTTATTTTTTGTTTTTTAATAAATAATATTTTTCTGGGGCATAATAAATTTGGAAATTAAAATGTTTTTAGTAAACTTATCTTATAAGCATATCTGAAGGTCACTTGTACCTCAAATTTTAGCTCACAAGACAAAGCAAAAAAATTGACCGAGTGACAGCTTGTTACACAGAAAACTCATAAGTTGGGGCACTTGTAAATAAAGGTACCACTTGTAAGTTGGGGTACTTGTAAGTCAAGGTACCACTGTATACATATAGTCACTAATATATCTGATGTTTTTTTTGCTTGAAGGACACAACAGATAGTAAGCACCTATAAAATGTGATGACCATGACACACAATCAATAAAATATCAATCACTCAGTTCTAGCAAACTACAACAACATAAGCCTTGACCACCACTGGACCAAAGGGACTTTACAATTAAATAGGCCAACATAGACATGAACACACACATACACATACACACACAAAAAAAAAAAGTTTACAGTAGGGATGGGTACAGCAGCTAGTAAGTTTTTGTAGTAAGCCATAGATAGGTAGATTTAGAAGGATTCAGTGTTTCGGTTTGTTGGGGGTGGGGGTCCCCATTAAAATAAACTGAAAAGCCATTAATCTTTTCCTTAACCTGTT
Source organism: Doryteuthis pealeii (assembly GCA_023376005.1). Taxonomy (NCBI): domain Eukaryota; kingdom Metazoa; phylum Mollusca; class Cephalopoda; order Myopsida; family Loliginidae; genus Doryteuthis; species Doryteuthis pealeii. The sequence continues at coordinate 57,341,688 of CM042157.1, read as the reverse complement.
AAACACCCTGTTTTTTTTGTTTTGTTTTTGTTATATTTTTTAAATAAGGAAAATAGCACTGTATTGTATAAAAAACAAAATCTAATGAATTAAGTGCTTTAATATGTTTCAATGTTTATTTTTTTTTTTTTTTTATAAATGATATTTTTCTGAGGCATAATAAATTTGGAAATTAAAATGTCTTTATAGAACTTATCAACATAAGCATATCTGAGGGTCACTCATACCTCAAATTTTAGAAATTTAAATAAAATCAAAATATTTCATGTCATTCATATATATATATATATATATATATATATATATATATATATATATATTTACATACATATAAACGTATGTGTGTATATATGCTTATTATTCTTGTTTGTATTTTTGTTTTTTTATTTGCTTTTTCTTTTTAATCCTAATTTTTTTAAATCATAGGTGTGTGTGTGTGTGTGTGTGTGTGTGTGTGTGTGTGTGTGTGTGTGTATTTTCTTGTTTAGATTTTTATCTTTTATTTGCTTTTTATTATATTTTATCCTTTATTATTTTGTTTTATTTTTTAATAATTTTTTTAAAATTAACCTTTTGATATATCCTTGATTTATTATTTTATATTCTTATTTAACTTTTATGGAAAATGAGGGGTAAAAAGTTTTTTTTAATTCCCTCTTGGACAAAAATGGTGTGGATTTTATTGAACTTTGTTGGTCTCCACCAATTTTCCTTTATAAAAGGAACATGCACTCAATCATTGAACAAACCGACATACAGAATCTTTCTTTTATATGTAGGGATTATTCAATGAAGCCGTTTGTCTTGTAATTTGAAATGAAGATTGAAAGTAAATATTAAAGAGTAACAAATATGGAATGATGAATTATGAAACGTTTTGATTTATGAGGTCAGAATTTTTGTGAACTGATCTGATTGAACTGTAATGAAAAGAACTGATCAATCTTATTGAATTGTAATGAAAAGAACTGATCAATCTTATTGAACTGTAATGAAAAGAACTGATCAATCTGATTGAACTGTAAAGAAAAGAACTGATCAATCTGATTGAACTGTAAAGAAAAGAACTGATCAATCTGACTTGTGTTGAATTTATTACAGTTACTTTCTCGAGCAATTGTTCTGGCAATTTTTTTGTTAGGACTACCAGGATTCCCAATTCATTTTTTTTCGAACTAGCTGCAATTATTTTTATCCTGTTAAGAAGTCAAAAATTTCAAATCAACTACCCCCCCCCACTCCTTTTAACTTTACTCCCCTAATCTTAGAAAATCTACTCCCACTTAGAGACTGATCGCTTGTTTTCAGGCTAAGGTCCAAAAAAGAGTGATCTTCATTAGAAAAAGGGATAAGGGGGCCAAAAGGGGGGGGGACCAAAAATACTCTAATTTTATCAAGTTTTCATGTTTTTTGTTTATTTTTCTCACCCCCCCCATCATTTGTAAATAAAATAATCATGGTTATTAGTCTTTCTTTCTTTTTTTTAAGTAGGGTAGATTTATGGAGTACTTGAGGCATTATGGTAGGTGTAAGTACAGAAGGTTATGGATGAATTAATTTATTATACAGTATGAGAGGGTCATGAATGAGAACTCACTAAGAAATGCATTATGGAAAATAATGTACAGAAATCTTCATGTTCCATTGCGGCATTTATTTATGATATTAAGTATTCCTATCTAATACAAATAATCTGCACACAGTTGTATGGTTTCAAGTATTCCTATCTAATACAAATAATTATATAGTTTCAAGTAGTTATTTCTATATACAAATCATTTGTTTGCACACAGTTATATGGTTTTAAACAAACAAGTAATAATAATCCTTAGTAAACAATTATATCTTCAAGTAACTATTCTAAATCTTATTATAATGGAGATTATGTAACTATATGCCTGTAACCGAAACTATGACACCATTGATGTCACAATCTCCTTAGTTATTTAAGTTATATTCTCAACGATTATGAAATAGTTATTATTTAATCTTAATTAACATCTTATCTATTAATGATGTTTACTATTAAAGTCTAGCCAAGTTAGATTTGCCACAAAACAGCTCATATTATTAATGCATTTAGAATTCTGAAATATGTGTTATATATCTCTAAGTAATAAAGGTTTACATAGTATATGGTGAGAATAATTTGCATAATGGGTTTAATAAATAAGTATTTGCTGTTACTGATTTCTAATACTATCATGTTATTTTAAACATATTAAAAGCAATCATTATATATATAATTTATATGGAAATCAATTTATAATAACATTAAAATAAGTAACATAGATAGAATAATTATCATGTTATTCTCAAACATATTAAAAGCAATCATTATATATATATATATATATATATATATATATATAATTTATACAGAAATCAATTTATAATAACATTAAAATAAGTAACATTTTTATATTCGTTCTTATTTACTTTCATTAGTCTTTCTAATATATTTTATTACATTAAAACTTAAATACATTAACTAGCACAAATAATTTACACACAGTTACATGGTGTACTATGTTATATGAAATGTGGAGCATTCTGGAAAGTACCTCACTATCATATATCAAGTTAACTTGGTTCCTATGTCTCAAGTGCACATGCATGGAACCGAGCATACTCAGTAAGGGTTAATGTTAGTAGAGAACAAGAATTTAAAAAAAATGAAAAGCTGCATCCATTATAGGCGATATTAAGCTCAACAAAGGTATGTTTAAAACTAACATGCATTATCTGCACATGTTTTACAAAAATTGATATACAATCTCTCATTATACAGTTTGGGAGGGGTGAGGGTAGAGTAAAAACTTTATCAATTAATGATTATAAAAATGTTATAGTGAAAAATAAAATTCTTAATTGTATTTTTAATTTATATGAATTGATTATACACAAAGAATGAAAATAAATGTTGTCTGTTCACATCATCTTCAGAGTGTAACAAAGTCAATCCCATTTTTTTGTTTGTAAGTCAATGGACCTAAAAACAGGTTCTTCAGCATTACTCTCATTCTTTTGTCTAACAAGAAAATAATTTGATATATAAGTTGCTAAAGAACTCACTAACTATAAGCAATCTTTATCTTTAGAGAGTGGGGACACCAAGAAGGAAATTATCTAAGAAACAATTAAAAGGAATTTTATGAGAGAGACAAACTTAGTTAAATCAAACTTAACAGACCTAAATTTACCATCGTAGGTGGCCTACCGAAAGAAAAAAAAAAAAAAAAAAAAAAAAAAAAAATCAGGGAATTAACCGAATTTAATGAAATTTTCAGTGTTGATATATTAATGAATAAAAGATATAATACACTTGGTAATTTATTTAAAAACTTTTACATTTTTTCAGGTCAGCCAACTTTGAGCCACATAACTTTGAGACATAACACAGAATCTCAAAGATACATGGTTCAAAGTTAACTGACCTGAAAAAATGTGAAAGTTTTTAAATAAAATAACTGATGCATTATATCTTTTATTCATTAATATATCGACACTGAAAATTTCATTAAATTCAGTTGATTCCCTGATTTTGGTGGGTTTTTTTTCTTTCGGCGGGGTGACATATGATGTTGGAATTTAGGTCTATTAAGTTCAATTTAACCAGGAACTCTTATTAATGATTACATCAAAATAAACAAAAGCCGAGGAGAAAAAATGCAGGTTTTTTTTTTTGGGGGGGTCTTATGATTAGTAAAAGCTGGTTTCATTGATTTGTGGATTTTTTTTTTTTTTCATCAACTCATATTTTTGCCAAGGTTTTGTGGTGTCTTTTTAAAAAAAAAATGAAACACCAATTGGGCATAAATAAAAGTTGGTGGAGTGGCTTATTGTCAGTATCAGCTAGACCAGGGATTTTTTTTTCTGAGGTGGAGCGCCACATCTACCGTCAGCTCCCTACTTTACCGCACAGATCAGATTACAAAATCTGTGCTACTCATACACTGGCGGGCCAATATCAAACCAGGAACCTTGCAATTTCTAGGTAGGTGCTCTACCAAATGAGCTCAACTGGACATAAAAATCAAGCATATATATATATATAGTGAATAAGTCAATTGTGTACACACATCAACCTTTGTTTTATGGTCAAGAAAATAGTAATTTATGGAATTAATTTTTGAAGCGAATAGTTGCCCCTAGTCATCCCTATTAAGTTTCAATTTCAACCTTACAATCTTATTACTTACGTAAGGGGTCAACCCTTCATTTTTTTTAAACTGAGCATTGCTCATAGTCCTTACCATTAGGTTTGAATTTCAACCTTACTATATTAACTTAATTTATGGTAATGAAATCATTAATTTATGGAATTAATTTTTGAAGCCATGGGTTGCTCATAGTCCTTGCCATTATGTTCAACTATCAACCATATAAAATTGCAGTCATGCCTCTATTTACATTGTTTTGAAGATACGTTACTTTTATAATAATATTAAAATCTTAAAAGGAATATAAAATATTATAAAATTTACATCATCTGTAAAACCTTTGTTTCATTCATACAATATGGTACCATGAATTCCAGGTTGTATCGATTGTTAACGCTTATTTTCAAACCCAACAAGTAACTAAAAAATTAGATAGATATATATAATGTTTAGAAAATAATTTACCAATTCAGTAGGCTAACATAAAAAACAAACCAGGCTAGTCTAGGCTAATGTTCATAATTTACCAAAATATACCAATTACATAGGCTAACATATAAAAAAATCTAGGCTAGGCTACTAGTAGTCTTAATAATTTACCGATTACATAGGCGAACAAAAGAAACTAAGCTAGGCTAGGCCTAGGATAATTGCATCTAAATAATGGCTATTTCGACTTAAGTTGATAATAGTTTCCTCTGGAATCAATTAATGACGTAAGGTGAGGTATTACTGTATTAACATTTTTTGATAAATAAATCCACAAACCAACATTATCTTCATAATTTTAAGCAAAAACAGAAGAAAATGAAGGAAAAAAAGGGAAGGTTAATAAAGCTATTAGTTTTATAAAAGAAAGATTTTTAAGGCTGCAAATGTGTTAATGGCACAATAAGGTAAAAAAAAAAAGGTAATCTGAACATTAGCTACATAAATGAGAGTAACCTCCCTTGTTTATTTCACTTTGAGGAAGCCGTCTGTTTTGGTCGGCTATTTTCATTTAACTGTAATCAATACAACTGCATGTTTTAACACGAAAATATCATAAAATGTGTTCTTAATAACAATTAAGTTAATTTCAAATAATGCACAAGCACAATTAAGAACACATTTTATATTTTCATGTTAAAACATTTGTATTGATTCAAACAAATTTGTATTTCCAGTGTAGATTTATGGTGAAATGAAAATGGCTGACCAAAACATAACAGCTTCCTCAAAGTGAAAGAAACAAGGGGAGATTACTCTCATTTATGTAGCTAATGTTCAGATTACCAAAAAAAAAATAGGAAGTTGACAGAGGGAGAAAATAAGGAGTGTTAAGACTTTAAAATTGGTTAAGCATGTGTCAAATGTGAATGAAATTCAATATGAACTGGAACAAGAGTTAAGGAATTTTTTTGTTAGTAGAAAAAAGAAGAAAAAAAGCAGTTTCCCAACGTCTTTAGCTCAACAGGTAAAAAAAATAAATAAATATGGAGAGCTTCAACAACTCCTCCTCCTCCTCCTAAAGCTTTTAGAATAATTTCTCAGTGTTTAATTCTTTGAACCAATTGGCCCAATATTTTTGCCTGAGTAATATTTTAGCTTATCACTGTCATTATCTGCACAAACTTAAACTCCGGTTTCAATCGGAGGGTGGCTTTGGTCTTGGACCGCATAAGTTAACATTGTTGATCCCAGGGAGCCATCCCCCCAGGCAACACCTGCCCCCTCAATTTAAAGGGGCAGGGCTGGGTTTATTGACTGGTGCCTGATGCGCCCCCTTGAGGGGGAATGCCGATAGGATCAATGGATTTTTTGCACCTGCCTCCCATGAGCTTTGGTTCATGGGTGGTCCCACATTAATAGGGCCTTCTGCCTAACCCATACACGTGGGGTACATCGTAAATATTTAACTCTTCTTAGTCTTAGTGGTTGTGAGTAGGGAAGGTTTTCTTTGAGGTGTATTAGTTAAGAACATTAGTAAAGGAGATGGATGTGTGTATTTGTAGGTTTTGTGTGTGTAATGATGTTTGTAGTTGTCTGTTCTTATCAATATATATTAAAGTATCTAAAAATGCAATTGTACTGGTTTTTCATGGTCAAATTTGAGCCGTGCATCATATTCAAGTCAGTTAAGTTTTGTATCTCAGCCTGTGAATATGAGGAATATGTCATCAATATATATAGTGCAAAAGAGTGATTATTAATTTCAGGGTAGATTTAAGTGTATGGTTGTTTTGGTGGTTTTACAACATATCAACTCTTTCCAGGTCATTTAATGCTGAATCAAGTCATATTTATGAACAAAGAACTCCGGTTGCTTACAGTACCTGCTGTTGCTTAAGTGGTTACCCAATTAACTATTTGCCTACTTTAAACCACCCACAGCAGCTCTCCCACTGCGATCCTACCACACGTGTTCATTATAATTGAGAAGGACTCAAATTACAATAATAATAGAACTTTATTTGAATAAAATGAGTTCTGGGTGAATAGAGAGTGATCTATGAAATATCTCATCATACAGGTAAAAAATACCAGGGTGAAAATTTGGTAAGCAAAATAGATATAGCAACTCAAATGATTTAACTCTTTGCTTACTTAAAACCACTCACAGCGGCTCTCCTACCACTGTGATCCTATCATAAACCACTGGCAATGGCTCTCACATTTTGATGTGAGAATGACTCAAATTACAATAATAATAGGACTTTATTTGAATAGAATGAGTTCTGAGGTGAAAAGATAGTGAACTTTGAAATATCCCATCATACAGGTAAAAAATACCAAGAAAATTTGGTACAGCCGTGGGGGAAATTTGGTAGACAGAGTTAAGTATTGAAAAGGCTCATCACTACTTAACTTCAATGATCTAGAGAAAACCAGAGATTTCAGCATGACTTGACCGTAATTTAAGTGTTTGCGTTGATCATGGTAATTTTTATGGTCAAATTTAATAAAGTTGTGCATCGTGCTCAAGTCAGTTAAGAAATTGTTAAGTTTTGTTTCTCTGTGAATATAAGGAATCTATCCTCAATATATCTAGTGTGAAAGAGGCAGTTATTGTTAATATCAGAGTAGATGAAAGGGTTTTCAAAATCTATGTAAATGTTCGCATATGAAAAAAAAAAAAAAAATTTGATTATTTGGACTATTGTCCTCATCTATATTGGCCGAAACACTGTACAGATAACAATAAAGATGAGGACAATATTTCTCTGAATTTCTGAGATGAGGCTTGGTAATTTGTATTACTTAGACAGTAATACAAATTACCAAGCCTCATCTCAGAAATTCAGAGAAATAGTAGAAGAAAAAAAATTACTAATTAAAAAAAACGGATACTAAGAATACAAAGGATGAGACCTAAACAATATTTAAGCCCACAGTTATATTCATTACCCCCCCACCCAACAAAATATCTATTTGAGACATCTGCTCATAGTGAGACATTTATGTTTTAAATCACAGACCCCCTCCCTTTGAAGCATTGGGTGTCACAGTCTCCACCAATAGACACAAATCATGCCAGAGTAGATCAATATTAATCCAACTGGATTAGGATTATCATCTATCATCTCCTCATTAATATCTTTTGGAGGTTAACGATCATGGAGGCAGACAGTATTAAATTCAAAAGTGCTGTCAAATAAGATAAAAAAGTATATTACAAGTTATTGAACACAGCAATGTTTTCAATTTTATCTTCTACAATCAAGGAATATTAAAGAGGAGTGGATCTTAGTGCTTCTTGCAAATACACTTGCTCAATCTGAATCTCTGCTGTATAGCCTGGAGCAGGCAGCAAGAAGCATTGGTCTCTATTTTGTTTTTGTTGGCATCCTTCCGTCTATAAGAGACGATGGAGTAGTGTCCTTTTTTTTTTTTACAACATAGCCTGGGCAGGTTCATATGGAGGATGAGCTGTTGCCCAAGCAGCATATACCCCCTCTCCACACTGCTGCTGTGATCCAAAGGAAAGGTAAGGAACCAATACAGTTTGGCAATGGTAGTGTTGCAGGAGTTACTGGGTAGCACCGGATTTCAGCATCACACCAACTTAGGTGACTCCAGCTCCGGATTTGTTTTCAGGGTTTAATCCCCTAGCCTTTCCTTGAAGGGCCAGCGGATGTTTTGTGTCGGATTTCCTCGACTTAAATGGGTTGCCGACCAAGGCTAAGGAACCCCTTCTAACCCATTTGGGGATTTATGTGAGTAGTAAGTACTATGTGAACTTAAATAAAACAGAGTTCATGTGTGTGTTTAATGAAGATGGTGCCATCTCCTCATTAAATGGCAAGCCTCTGAAATTAGTAGATCATTTCATATACCTTGGTAGCAATGTCTCATCTACTGAAACTGATGTCAACATACACTTAGGTAAAATATGCTATTGACAAAGGTTAACAACTATATTGAAATCTGCTCTATCTGATGAAATAAAAGCTGTAATCATATCAGTACTATTGTATGGCTGCAGCACTTGGACTTTAATCAAATGCCTGGAGAAAAGGCTAGATGGGAACTACAAAAGGATGCTGTGTGCTATTTTGAACAAATCCTGAAAGTAGCACCCTACAAAACAGTAGTTGCACTGCCACTTACCTCCCATCTCATAAACCATCCAATTAAGACTAGCAAGGCATGCTGGGCACTGCTAGAGAAGTAAGGAAAAACTCATAAGAGACATTCTCTTATGGACTCCTACACATCAACAAAACAGTGTAGGCCAACTAGCAAAAATTTACAATCATCAACTCTGTGCAGACACTGGATGCCGTCTAGAGGACTTGCCAAGATTAATGATTAATAGACAGATGGTAAGAGAGAGTCAAGGGAATTCATACTGTTGGCATACTCAGATGATGACAATAAACGAATATTGGAGAGCAGTGGACCAATACTTTGTACTACATCAAACAGTCGATGATTAAGCAAAAGTCCTACATTAGTTACCAAGCTAAATAATAAAAAAAAAAAATTGGTCATTGTAATTAAATAAACTAACAAGACTTATGTTTTTTTTCTTGATCAAGTTTATTATTTAGCCCATGATTTTCTGCGTGGACGAGATCGACCCAGAGTATATCTGCTCTCTCTGGTGGTTAGGTAAAATCTAAAATTCTAACTAAATCATGTGTTTCTTATGGCGTGTGAGATTCGCACCTCTAGGTGTCAAGGGTTATTAACAGTCGGTGGTAGATTTCCACTGGCTCCCCTGATCTCAAAGTTAACTCCACGAATTTAATTCTACTTACAGGTACTGCTCACAATTTATGACTCCTCATAAATTGTAACAAAATGGCATAAATATTCATAGAACAAATTCCAACGAAAGTGATAACAAATATGTTATATACTCCTTTACTCAGGCGTATATAATTGGTGAGAGAGAGAGATTGATAGATATATTGATAATTTTTACTTTTTAAGTCAACAGAGTGGCCTATTATTGGTATCAGCCAGGCAGCAAGGAATCCCCTTTTCACTAGCACTAGAACAGAAAGATTGTTTTTGCATCTGAAGTGGAACACCACACCTACTATCAGCTCCCAACTTTACTGCACAGATCCAAGCTGTGCTACTCATGCACTGAGTTGGCAAGGGCCAGTATCAAACCCTGAACAAGGTGGTTCCTAGACAGATACTAATAGCGTAACAATACTGTGATACTTATTTCTTGTATTATTCTTAGGGCAGATGACACTCATGGTTGTTCTTAACAAAATTTGGTTCCTTTCAATGACAATGATAATCATTTTGTTACTCTCTCTCAAACAAAACTCTTATTCTGGTTCGCTTCCAATGTTTTTTTCCCCCTTCTAAGACTGCTGTCTGTTGCTTATATACACAACAATTTATGAATATGCATAAAAAAGTAAAGTCGTCAGGGTGGGCTAAAGTCGGTATCAGCCAGACAGCGAGGGAGTCTATCCCTTTTTCAGTAGCTCTAGACCAAGGAGATTGTTTTGGCACCTGAGGTAGAGTATCATTCCTACCATCAGCTCCTCACTTTACCGCACAGATCCCTGTGCTACTCATACACCGAGTTGGCGAGGGCCTGTATCGAACCTGGAAACTTGTGGTTCCTAGTTGAACACTATCAATTGAGCTAAACCAGCCCAATAGGTGCACATGTGCAGAGGTCACATTGCAAATGGACCACTGGCTTCTGAATAACTTTTAATTAAGTCTAAATTGACACCCCCCCCCAAAAAAAAAAATTAAAGGGACATAACTCAAGATATATTAACTACTATTTCCAAAGTTTTTTGAAAATATGACAAATGTGTAGGAAGGAATCCTTAACCTGTCTGCACTCTCGTAAGATGTCAACGTTTAAGCAAGTAATTATAAGTAATTTAAGCAAGAAATTAATATTTCATTTCAGTGATAAGAAACAACAGAAATTTAAACTTTATACGCCTCCCCAAATAATATATAAACCTCCAAATTAATGAGGGGTGAATAACAGAAATAACCAATTCAGGTGAAGGTAATATTGATTCCAAACCCTGTTGAGACTACACACAAAAAGGGAAACACAAAAATGCAAGGTGAATATCAGCAAAACGCATTCAAGGCTCAAGTTGAACGCTGAAGGCTTGAGGGTCAAAGGAGCAGCTTGTTGGGGGCGTCTCGGCCCTCAGCAACTGGCCATTGAAATACTCACATGTGTGGTCAAGCGGTAAGACATGAGTTCAAACTCTCCGTCAGGGGGAATGAACGAGATGGTCCGATCATTTTCAAACCTGGACAAGCGGACGCATTGGTGGAACTTCACGTCCTCCAACTCGACTGACTTGCTTTTTCCTCCTACATTTAGTATTAATGAGAAAAATGACAAAAGATAAAAGTGAACCTCACAAAACCTGACGGCACGTGATGCTAACTAGTAGTTAGCAGAGAGAAACTGTTGGGAGAGGCAAAAAAGAAGGGAAACAAGGTTTTTTTTTTTATTAGGTTTATTTTTAAAGGGTGTTTTAAAAAAATTGATATCATTTGGGATGTACAGGGCATTTTTTTAAAATTGATACAATTTTATAATCTAATAACTTGACCAATGGTATTAGAATTTGGAAGAGTTTTAGGTTATACTGTCTTTCATATAGACATTAGTTAGAGATAGATCCAAGTCATTTCATTATAAATATAAATCAAATTTAATGAGCTGAAAATTCACCCAACAGGTGGGATTTTAAGGTATAGGGTGAGTTTTCAGCTAGTTTGTTAAATTTGACTTTACAAATGTTTTATTTTTTTTATCTTAACAAGAAATTTTTCAGTTTTGGGCTTAGTCCTGTTACTTATAAAGGAGTTGAATATTTTTTTTAAACAAATAAAAAGACTAATATAATGATGGTACTTTGCTCCATCACATTTTCTCAATATCATTTCGGGGGTGGGAGTGGGGTTCTTATCATTCATTTCCTGATTTTTGCCTCTACCCACATTAAAAAAAGATGTGTCACATAAACTTTTATTAGTCCCACCACAAACAAAATTTTTTAAATCAAATATTTTCTCTCAGATCAAATTCTGAATTGTTAAAAAGAAAAGGCTGCTTTGTTTCCTGAAAATAATTTTCGGTTTTATTCAAACAAACAAAAAAGATTTTTAAAAACAGAATTAAAATTCCATCCAGTGAATTTTAATTTACATGATCTGTTGATTTTCAGTCACATTTATAAAAAAAATATAATATTAGATATTAAACTTAAAATGGCAGATAGCAACAATAAAAAATATAATTCAATAAATGTTCAGTCAGCCGTATGTTGTATACTCATTTATTAATGATTTATTTCAGTTTGATTAAAAGAAAAAAAAATTCAATGCTTTTAGGAAAATTACCAAGGGAGTGAGAAAATATTATAATTCAACAAATGTCCGTATAATATATACATATATATATATATACATATGAAAATATGTTGTATACTTATTTCTAAATGATTTGCCTCAGTTTGGTTAAAAAAGAAAACTCAATGTTTCTAGTTTGTTTTTTTTTTTTTTTTTGGGGGGGGGGGTAGAAAAATTATCAGGAGAGTGAGTAAACACTTAAGACAAACATTATTTTGTAGTGAGGGTTGACAGTAAGACAAAGCGTCACTCATTTAAATTGAAATATATTTTTTGACTAAACTAAATGCAATTTTCAAAGAATATTAACTTTACAAAATAATATAAAAATATGTTTTGCAAATATGTTTCTGTTATATAGGTTTAGTTTTATGATAACAATTAATGTTCAAATCGTAGATGAGGTTGTTTGCATTTCACGGACCAAGTATCCAATAGGTACCCCAAATCATCAACTTAATGAAAGGTTCATATTTTAACTCAACACTGGTAACTTTGACTTTCAAATATTTGAAAATAAATGAACAGATGCTTTTTTGAACTTATTGTATCTGACAAAAACAAATTTTACAAGTTTTGTGATACTATTTCTGAACAGCATCCTTTTATTTAAAGGAACATAAAAATATTTTGTAAATAAAAACTGTATTTTTATTTAAATAAACATAATTGCATTTCTCTTCTGATTAAGGAAAAACTATTCTAGTATAAAAACGTCTTTCATATTTTTTTTTAATTTATCGTAAGTGTTGAAAGATATTCACAAACTTCTGATTAAAAAGTATTTATTTAAAAAAAAAGATTTTGCTATTGAATTTTGATTTTATTACGGTTACCAACCATCTATTTATTTAATTTATCATAAGTTCAACATCTCCATAAACTTCTGATTAAAATTACTTGTTTACAAAAAATTGGAATCGGAAGGTACCAGTGACTAGTTAAAATATGAACCTTTCATTAAGTTGATGGATATTGGATACTTGGTCCCATGACACTTCACACTAAAATCCTTGAGTAAGCCATGAATCAAACCGGTTTTTGCAGGAAACTTTGTACTTTTCAAAGTGGATGGTTTTCTACTCTTTCACTACAGTTTGTTAAAAGATTGTAAACTTAGAATAAAGAAAAAAAACAATGAGACAAATCAATGGCAAATCCAATTAATTTACCGTTAATTTGTCTTATATTTCTGCTAGGACCGGTCCTAACTAATAAGAAAAATAGAGAGAGTTGCTCCCCTTGATCAATAGTGGACAGTTACCTCCCGTAACAGTTCCGCCATATGAACTAAACTTCACGTTATTGGTCATACACAAGTTGAGCCTTGAATTAACTGTTTAGGGTAGAAGTATTTCTGTATTAAATAATACTTTGTTAATTTCCAACAGCCGGGTTTGCTTTTTTATTCAGTGTTTCCTATTTATTTGTACGTAAAGACGTAACAATTTCTTCTGTCTTTAACACTGGATTATTTTTTTTAATCTTGAAAACCAGATTGATACTATTAGAAATTTACAGAATTTATAATGAAAATTGTTTCAAAATTATTTATCAAAACGTTTCAGCAGTTCAGTTTCTCTTGATAATCCTTTTAATTTTCCTTGATTGCCAAAATTTGTTATCAAACAAAAGGTACAAAAAAGTTCACAAGAAAATAGTTTCAACAATTATTTAGACAAATTCTTCACAAAGACAAAATGGTGTCTGTAAAAAAAATATATATAATTCATTAATCATTATTATGCTCCCTGAAATATAAATATTTCAAATCAGAAAAATGGCATATCAACCTTCATGGGTTATTTAATGCCAAAGCCATCCTTATTGAAGAATAGTAGTGGTATTATTTTATTGAGGGGAAATTTGAAACTCCATTCTACAAATAAAGATTGCAAATTGTGTGAGATTTGAAGTGTTATTTGGTTGGATTTTATGGCATGTCAATCCTTGTTGGGTTATTTTATGCTGAAAACGTTTTGTTTTGTTCATTCTTAATGGATATTCAATTTTTTTTTTAAATCAATATTTGTTGTTCTTTTTTAAACATTTTTCTATTTAATCCATATATGGACCCTAATAGGTACTACCACTCCAGGTCAGTGTGGACCTGGGAGTAATGGCGATGAAGGGGTAACTCCACGATTTGTAATGTGAAAAGTTGAGGATTATTGTATACCCAAGAGTAACCTTTTTTTTTTTTTTTACTGGTCTTTTTCTTCATTGAAACAAACATTCATTTTATACTCAAAAATTGTAATCATCACTCATAAATATGGTCAAGCTTACTGTCAAGTCATGTTGAAAGCAACGGTTTCTGCTAGATCACCAAGTTAAGCATCAATAAGCCTGTTCAATGCTAAGATGGGTGACCATTTAAGCAAGAGCAGGTACTGTAAGCAACCTGATATCAAAATGACTTGATATAAGGGTTGATATGCCAAAAAATAAAACAAAGTATGATCAATGTGGATTGGAAACCAACTGTTATAAAAGAAAGGATTTATATTCAAATATTAAATCAGTATTTTGTTCCTAGTGAAACCAAAGCAAAGAAATTCAATTAGCAATTGAAATGTAAAATAAAACTTTGTTACTATGTACAAAATACTAATAGAAAAAAAAGGATCAAGTCACCAATAGGCACCCCAGTTGCAAGCTGTTTTCATCGGTTGTTAGTAAACAAAATAAACTAATTTTTTTTTTTTATTAAAATAGTTTTTATTTATTCAAAATAGGAATTCATAAGTTTTGCTAACTAATCAGAAGTTGACAAATATTTTTCAACACTTACAATAATTTTATAAAAAATTATGAAAAAATATTGATTCTTAATTTGATCACATTATACATAATCAAATTAAAATTTATTGTCATTGTTGGTTTTTTTTAATTATAAAACTTTAAACGAAAGACACGTTTTTTTTATTTTGTTTTTATTTTGTTTACTAACAACCAGTGAAAAGTAAAATTCCGTTCCAATGAAAACAGCTCGCAACTGGGGTGATTGGTGACTTGATCCGAAAAAAATAATTTCTGATAAAAATAATACTGAAAACAATAAAAATAATTACCACAAATTACATATTTGTAAACATGTCTAATTGGAAAGTTTAACTAAAAGTTAGGTTAAAAAAAGATGTTCAAATTATCTCTTAAATTTTTTTAAATGCATTAAAAAATTTTTAAATACAAACTGAAATATAAGAATATAGACATTTGTTTAAACAATAAATAAACAGCTTAAAATTATCAAAATTCATTAAAACTGCCAAATTATTGTCTCTTCACAGAATTTTTCACAATAGTATTAAAACTATTAAACAATACATTAAAAGGTTATTATAGTTTTCAGATTTGTAAAAACGTATTTATATAGAGAAGTTAATATAATCAAAGAATTGCATTCAATTCTTTATGGAGATATTTTAAAAGCTTTCAAAGGCTTCAAAATTTATGTTACCTATTTTTCATTAAACCAACAAGAACCAAAAGGCACTATTAAAATTATAGGAACAAAACATCAGCACATATACATCTGTGCTAATAAAACCTTAGAGAAATAATTTTAAGTCTGAAGACTTTTTTCCTAATAATTCAATAAGTTTATCAATAAAATTCAAACATTGATTTAAATGAATAATTAAAATGTTCCTGAGATGATTTGTGAACATAGTTACATACTTTCATTTATATATGATTATATATACCCAAATATCACTAATTAAAATCAAGATTTGTATATAAATAAAAGGCAACTTAATCATTAACTATATGTTTTGTTCTCCCCTCTATGCTAATTTTTACTATGTTCTTGTGTATATATGTATTTATTTGTCCCTATAACTTTCTGGCAGTTTCCCTAAAGAGCCATTTTAGTGAAATCCCGGGCATTAACCTTCTGTTGGTTTGGTTGAGTTTTACAGCATGTCAACCCATTGGATCATTTTATGACGTCTTTCTTTTATTCATTCTTAATGGGTACTTTAATATTTTTTAAACACATATTTTTAAACTCATGTTTTTCTATTTAACCCATAGATTGGACCCTAACAGGTACTACCACTCTAGGTCAGAGTGGACCTGGGAGTAATAGTGATGAAGGGGTATTCCACATTTTCCAGAATTGGAACTTCAACATCAGATAGAGTTTAACGTCAAACCCAGGACACAAAAACCCTCAGCCACCGCCTTCTTAAAAAGGATTGGGGCTTTAGGGCAATAAGCTTGGGACAATTATATATGTGCTAGGGCTTGATGTGATTAGCCAATTGATCAAAGGGAGCCTTCTCCAGCTGCTTGTCTAGCCTGAGTAAGACCAAAGTTGAGTGTTGCATGTAGTGGGCTGCTCACCCACCAGGGTTCCATCCTTAAACGTCACGGGTCACCACCCATGGCCAATAGGTAGCCCATTTGAGGGAGATTTTACCCCTCTGCAGAGCTGCAGTCAGTGTATTCTAAAGTCCAAGCCAACAGGGCTGATTAAGCTTCTGTTACTTATTCAATTCACTAACAGACTTTATGTAGGTATTGAGTGCTTTTTCAATATTCATTGTATTGTGACTCACTTGGTTTTATTTTTATTTTTTCCAACAAAGTCATTTTTTTGTATTTTTTGTGATTTGTTTGTTTTTTTCTAATGATTTTTTTTTGTCTATATATATATATATATATATATATATACTGAATGAATAAAGATGAGGACAACAGTTCAAAACATCTAATAAAAATTATCAAGCCTCATCTAAAAAAAAAATCATGTTTTTGAGTTTTTCTTTTTTCTATTATGCGCCTTCAAGATAATGGACATGCATTTAGCATCATCATAATCATCATCTATTTCATCATTAGGGTATGAACTTGTTGATTTACCTATATGTGCGTGTCTGTGTGTGTGTGTGTTTTGCTTTAATTTATTTGCAGATGAGCTATGTGTACGCATATATGTATGTGTTTGTGCGTATTTTGTTTTATTTATTTATTTTTTTTTTTTTTCTATGAGTAGGCAGACCTAAATGCCTACGTCAGGAGTTTACATAAGACAACAATGAAAAAAATGAAAGAAAGAATCCTTAGCAACTCACTTCCTGTACTCTCAAAGAGCACCTTGTCATTAAGCCCAAGTCTCAGTTCAGGCATGCCAGACAGGTAGACACGCATCTTGATGCAGCCAACAATCTCACTGCGCAGCACATTGCCATTAGCACTCACCTGAAACACAACAAAAATTTTTATAAACTCTTTCAGAATATGAATCTTTGTTATATATATATCAAGATAAATTTTAAAAAAGAAAAAAAAAATCAAAAGTGTTTTATAATTTGCTTGAAGCATTGTGTTTATATTGGTTTGGTGGTTGGTTTTGAAGGCTATCACAATGCAGTTTAAAGAAAAATAAGGTAACAATGGTGTTGTTTGTTAACCTGTGATTTATTCTTAATATTTCGAGATAAAAATCTCTTTGACAAAAAAAAAATTGCCAACACTTATTCTCAAATAATAAATGTGAATGTCACATTTTTTCAATTTACTCCTAGGGGTCCTTAGCCCAACATATCATACCTTTTGGAATAATGGCGACCCAGTGAGCAAAATAAAAACATCTTGGGCTGAATCTGGGCCGGCAATCCTGAAAGCATCACAGATCACCACCCACAGCCAACAGGTGGGCCCATAGGGGATTTTACCCTCTGCAGAGGTGCAGTCAGTGTAATCTTCTGCCCCAGATGACAAGGCAGTTGCATCTGGTAAGTTCTCCACATGACAACCAACATAAGTCCTTGCTGGTCGGCCTACACTGGTGTGTCCATGTGTAGTTGTCCACAGGAAGACGTTACTTATCAGTTCTTCCTTACATGTCAGCATGTTTTGTTTGTCTTACTTGAATGGTTTATATGATGGGAGGTAAATGACCATACAGCTGCTTTTTGTGGATGCTGATAGAATTTGTCCAAACAGCATATAGCATCCTTGTGTAGTTTCCATCTTTAAGTGTCTCATTTTGGGTAATATGAACATTAGCTACATAAATGAGAGTAAACCTCCCCTTGTTTATTTCACTCTGAGGAAGCCGTCTGTTTTGGTCGGCCATTTTCATTTCACTACACAACAAATGTTTTAACACGAAAATATCATAAAATGTGTTCTTAATAACAATTAAGAACACATTTTATGATATTTTTGTGTTAAAACATACAGTTGTATTGATTCAAACAAATTCGTATTTTCAGTGTAGATTTACAGTGAAATGAAAATGGCCCACCAAAACATAAGGCTTCCTCAAAGTGAAATAAACAATGGGAGGTTACTTTAATTTATGTAGCTATTGTTCAGATTACCCATTTTGCTAATGCCTCTTGTTGCCTTCTCTAAGATATGCAGCAATTATTCAGATTGCGCAGGTGTATTTTGAAGAGATAAAAAATTGAAAAACCAAGGGTGATAATTTCGAAGGCTTATAAGAAACAAGGGAGATAACTCTTGCCGTTTTCTTTTTTAACTGAAGCGAATTTAAATTTAGTTTCAACTTAATTTAACTGAAAGTCTTGTAATTATATATTTACTTTCATGGTAGTTCGTTTTTTATAAACGCCGCTGAATTTCCACTCAATTATATATTTATATTCTGCTTACATAAATATTCCAAATAAAACGAATAGATGTTAAGACTAAAATGTAAAGACATTTTCATTGATCCGACAACCATCGCAGAGAAAACAAACGTTATCTGTTATCTTCTGACATAGAGGAATCTTTATAAGTACTTGTAATATACTGGCTAGTACAATTGGTAGTCCAAGCCATTGGTAGTGGATTCAATTTTTGCTGAAATCCCCAGAAGTGCAGTCTTGAGACAAAGTCATTATTAGCAAAAAATTCCATTATAGTCTAATAGTTAGCAAGCTAAGCTAGCAGACTATTACTATTGTGTTTCTCACTGTTATATACCCCTTTACATATTGGGTATATAATGGGGAGGAGAGAGTGATGATGATGGGGAGGAGGGGAGATGGATTCTTACTGGTTTGTTTTGTCGGCAGACATCTTCTTAATCTGGTCTTTCTTCCTTCTGTGAGGCTGGGTTATCTGCTCATAAGCAAGATTTAATATTTTTCTTTATTCTTTATTAAAAACCTGAAGCCCAAAAGGGTTTTTAACTGTGTGGTGAGAAGTTGGCATCTTAGGACAGACGAACATTATGTCTGCTCCTTTCTACTAATAATCACTTTTACAACTTCCATCCACGGTCAATGTTAACTTTCCATTAACTATACTTTATTTAAATTTTACTACACTTACAGACATAATTTGTAGGGTAATTGAATATTAGCTACATAAATGAGAGTAACCTCCCCTTGTATGCTTCACTTTGAGGAAGCCATTTCTTTTGGTCGGCTATTTCACTGAAATATATGAATTTGTTCGAATCAATACAACTGCATGTTTTAACATGAAAATATCATAAAATGTGTTCTTAATTGTGCTTGCGCATTATTTGAAATAAAGTTAATTGTTATTAAGAACACATTTTATGATATTTTCGTGTTAAAACATGCAGTTGTATTGATTCAAGCTAATTCGTATTTTCAGTGTAAATTTATGTTGAAATGAAAATGGCCAACCAAAACAAACGGCTTCCTCAAAGTGAAACATACAAGGGGAGGTTACTCTCATTTATGTTCAGATTACCATTTGTAGGCTATCCAGGAATTGTGTAAACACTCACTGGGTTCCCCATATTTCTGGGTTTCATATAAAGTTTTTAATAAATGATAACAAATACCTGTATCGTAGATGAAGATATGAAATTAAAACAATTAAAATTAGCCAGCCATCAATTTTTTTTCCCCCCACTCATTTAGTAAGGAAGATAATATATTCCACACAACAAGGCTATACCCGCTACATAGCAAAAGTCAAATTAATACTAAGAGAATTGTCAGTGTGAGCAAACTTACCAATAAATTGACCGATTCAATCACATCCAGGAAAACCTCATTCTTCCTGTATTTGATTCCCTCTGATCTCCATGACACAGCGTTGGTGACAGCCATTGGAGGTCGGGGGGCAATCTCCAGTTTGTGACCTTCTTGAGTGATGTACCTAAAATTGGAGGGAAAAACATAAAAACAATCAATCAAGTGAAAATAATGAAACATTACAAAGTTAATCCAATAAAAGGACAAGAATTAATAAAGCAACAAACTTAACACAGATACAATGTGATAAATTGAATAACGAGAAGAGTGAATAGAACAAGAAGAATTAGAATGTCCTCTACACACTTGTTGAGTTGATTAAAATATATTGGTTTGGTGGTCGGTTTTGAAGGCTATCACAATGCAAGTGTAAAGAAAAATAAGGTAACTATGGTGTTGTTTGTTAACCTGTCATTTATTCTTAATATTTCGAGATAAAATCTCTTTAACAGAAGATTTCTGAAACCTATTTTAGTTTTTACTTGTAAAGTACAACCACCCACCCCCCCGGTTTTACCAGATGATTCTTCTATTTCTCATTCTAATTTTTTGTTCTTATGTTGTGGATTGCTTTTATGCTCATTGTTAAATTTTATTTTATTTTTCATGTATCTGCTATTATGTAATGCTTTATTATATAAATTGCTAGTATTATAGAAAATTTGTTCATTAGAGAAATTTTACTAAGTCTACATTCTATTGAGTATGGTATTTTCCTAATTATTGAAGGTGGGTGGTTAGATTTTTGGGTTTACATATAAAAGATTTGCATTGGGCTTCAACTTAGTTAAATGTAGGGTAGGGACATCATTTCAATTTGATTGAAACCATGGTAGACCCTTAATTTTTCCTCTAATAATAATAATATATATATATATATATATAGGGTGTTTCAGAAAAATCAATATCATTTTATAATCTAATAATTGACCAATTCTCAGTCAAAGGATTTCAAATACTAACAGTGTGTGTAGAAAAAACTCAAAATTCTTTGTTCAATTTTTTTTTTTTTTAAGTATAGAAATGCTCTTCACTGGAAAAGAAACATTTAAACATAGAATTTGGAGTTGCTATTAAAATCTGAGATTATTTAAATGAAAATTGGTCAAGTTATTAGATTACAAAAAGATATCAAATTTTTTGAAACACCTTGTATATCTTTTAAGTAACTTTCTTTTTCTAATTTAAAGCCCTTCATTAAAATTTTTATTTTTTTTATTTACTTACTTACTTATCCAACTTATACTGACAGATTATTTCACACGGAGATTGTCAGGGTTAGGATTAAATATGCCTACCTAATCCAACCTGATCAGACAAATATCGCTTATCCATTCACAATCAGTATCAATCATATCTGGTCAATCTGCAATAGTTCTCTATTAAATAATCCATAACAGTAAAAAGTAATAACAGATTAACAAAATGAATTAGGTTGGTTTGGTTTGTTTGTTTAATGGCATATCAACCTTCATGGATTATTTAATGCTAACGCCATCCTTGTAGAACAGTTGTGGTACTATTTAACCTATAGCAGGGAGGATGAGGGGGTTCATACCTTTTCCAAGGGTATTAGTCAGAAAGTGAATGTAATAGTACAATTGAAGTTCAATCTCACTACAAAAATTAAGGAAAATTCACAGAGTCTCTCTATAATGTTTTATGATACAGCTGAAAATTTTTTTGGATGGTTTGATGTTTAATGGCATATCAACCTCTATGGGTTATTTAATGTTAAAGCCATCCTTGTAGAAGAACAGTTGTGGTACTATTTGACCATAGCTGGTCCGTTTATCAATATTCTTTCATCTACTTCATTCGTCCTTTAGGGCATGTTAAGCTAGAATTGATAGTGAATTCGATTCTCACTGAGTGCTCCATACTTTGATGATTGACTTATTTTAACAGCATGTCAACCCATCTGAGGTTATTTTATTTTGGACATTTATAAACATTTTTTGTGTAGCTTCTTAAGAACATTTGGTAATCTGAACATTAGCTACATAAATGAGAGTAACCTCCCCTTGTTTGTTTTACTTTGAGGAAGCCGTATGTTTTGGTCGAACATTTTCGTAAATCTACACTGAAAATACGAATTTGTTCGAATCAATACAACTGCAAGTTTTAACAAGAAAATATCATAAAATGTGTTCTTAATAACAATTAAGTTCATCTCAAATAATGTGCAAGCACAATTAAGAACACATTTTATGATATTTTCGTGTTAAAACATTATAAAAAAAAAATATATATATATTTTTTTTTTCAGCTTCTTAAAGTATAGGACTCCTAAAAGTAAAAGATTTTTCAATTCATTTATATGGAATAACTTGCTCTAATGATGTAATAGGTTCATCACTGACTTCCCAGTAAACAGACCTGTTGGTGGGCTTTAAAATACCCCGACTACATCCTCTGCATAGGAGTAAGACTCCTGCCCCAACACACACACAAAAGGAGTATCCTTGAGTATGACATAAACTACATCTGATGGTGAGGCTCCAGTTCTGAAGTAATAAAATAATGGGGTGACTCCAAAAATGGGTTGGGTTTTAATCGAGATTAACTCAGATTATCTCTTAATCCAAGTGTTAGAATTGGTTAGAACAGGGGGGGGCGGTAATGGTGTATTTCCCATCTTTTCATCTCTAATAATAAATGAGTGTGTCAGATTTTTCAATTTTACTCCTAAAGGCTGTAGCCCAAAATATCATACCATTTTGGAACCAGGCCAACTGTGAGCAAATTAAAAATATCCCAGGCTGAATTCTGACCCACAATCCTGAAATTTTGGATCTCCAACTTTTAATTACTGTGATTGCTTTTAGCAATTTTTTACATAATTTTTTTTGTGACAAACTTAATTGTGAAATGCAGCGAAAGTCACCTATCAAATAGAAACGGTTGTTTTAACAGAAAGTAAGGACATATGGAATCAAATTGTCTTTAAATTAAATGGCAGCAGAAGAATTATCATTAAACTTTTAAAAGGTAAGCTTAAATCTATTAATAATGGAGATTCGCTTCCGGTTTTTGTCTGTAATAAAAATTACATCACTGCTTACGTCACATTACCCAAAATGTCATAACATAGAATAAATACACTCAAAATTTGAACATGCAACATTAGACAGTCCTCATTGTTTTTTAAAACAAGTTTTAATAAATACATGACTGGTATTATATATCTATATATAGTTTGTTTTATTTTAATACAGATTTAAAGTTTACATTTCAAATTGTTTTATTTTTTAATCCTTTAATGAATTTGATGATTTTACTTACTTAGGGTACAAACTCGCTAACATTGAATTTTTTACTCCCACCCCTCAGGCAATATGTTTCAAAAATCTATTTTTACATCGCCCGGAGGGTCTTTTTTATTTTGTACTAGTAATAATAATAATAATAAAATGCATAAATAATATCTAAATGCAGCAATCAATTTTGAGTTTTTCTGTAGTTTATTGTTGCCTTTCACATAGCTATTTGTACTGGCAATCTCCCTGGTCTAGTGCTAGCAAGAAGGGGATAGACTCCTTCAGTGTCTGGCTGATACTGACAATAGGCCACTCCACCAACTTTTAGATGAAAATGCACACAAATACAGATTTAACAAAAAAAAAAAAAAAATTCACAGGATTCAAACAATTGCATACACATTTGGGTACTCTTCGCGGAGAACCGTCCCGGCGTCCTGCCTCAAAAATCGCTAGACGATGGCTGCTGAAAAAAACACCAGCTATGATTGAAGTTCGTAGCCGAAGCAGTGTCACTTGCAAAAAATTTTTTAAAAAACAACCAACTTAGGGCGCTTTCCCAAAAACCCAAACCCAACCCTAAACTCTAAACCCCTAGTTAAAATTAACAGTTTTATTACAAAATTTGTGGGTTCTGTTTTTTCTGAGTCACCCTGTATACAGGGTGACCCAGAAAAAACAGTGCCAAAATTATTTATTTATTTTCCCATTAAACTAACCCTAAACCCTAACCCTAGTTTTTATTTTTGCAAGTAACACCGCTTTGGCTATGGACTCCAATCGTAGCTGGTGATTTTTTCAGCAGCCACCGGGTAGCGATTTTTGAGGCAGAAGGCCGGGAAGGTTCTCCACAAAGAGTACCCACATTTGTAGTGACTCAAATTTAACTGCTACATTTGCTTTCATTGTATTCAGAAAGAACTTAAATATTTTATACATTATCAACTCACTGTAGAACAATGAGACTTGCACAGTTTACACACAAAATACAAAGCTATAGACTCACTAACTTTAATTTAAATAGGATTTTAAATAGACCAATGCAAAGCAAAAGGAAATTTAAAAAAGAAAAACACAAAATTTAGAATCATTCTAATTAACTTTGGTAAGCAGACTTTCGCTTACAATTATTTGTGCGCGTATATTACTTATAAAAAGGCATGAAACATACTGTTTTCTTCACTCTTAAGCTAGACATGACAGTGTTGCCTTCCTGCATATTTAACAAGCTATTCTTGTAGATCAACAACCATGTTTCTCCAAAACAGGATGATTTTAATATATTCCCCTTAAAATAAGCCCGAGTTGAGAGCAATAAAATTCCAGAGGTTGCTGATATGATTATTTTTGAATGAATTCTTGTTAATGAGTTTTTAAATAAAAGAACATGTTAATGGTAAATAAATGTAGATTATTTTTCATAATTTCTGTTTATTTAGAAATTTTGTAATTTTCTACTACTTAATGCATTTTTTTTAAATATGAAGAATAAGACGTCTCTTGAAAGTAGGCCCTAGTGTTATATTTCAGAGAGAAAATTAATATAAACCGTCTTATAGTTACTGCCTTTGCCAAATGTAAAATTGATTGATTTTAACAGCATATCAAGCTGTCTAGGGTCATTTTTGCCTAGAGGTTAGGGAATTGCATTCATATTTATATTTTTTGTGTCATTTTCTTAACAGTTTCTTTAACCATCTCAAAAAAAAAGAAAAAATTTCAGCATTCCCTCATATAAACACAAAGTCATTTATAGCATTGCAGTTTAGACCAGCACCTGGTTGGCTTGCAGATGCAGCTTCTTAGTTAATCGTTTGCAGTTGGATGCAAAATAAGATGGGATGGCTATGAATAGCATTCCCAGTTGATTTTTTTTATTTGAGGTTATTTTTATTCAATCATATTAGTTAAATAGAGCTCTGTTTGAATTATGCAAATATCCCCAGTGGTTCAACAGTTATGAGAATTTAAAGCCTCAAAATTGGGGGTATAAAAGTGGACATGATTTTGTTAAAAAAATATGTCGAATCACGGACCAATTCAAAACAAGAAATTCAGTAATTTCTTCACCCTTTCTTTATTTTTGGAGCAATTTTGATAAAACTTGGCATTCTTATGTAAAATTGTATGTTCTTTTTTATTCTGGACTCAAATTGTATGTATCTATGTGCTGTAAACAATTATTTAGAGAATAAGAGGTAGCGATAGTGTGTTTTTTTTTAAGTTTACCACAAGATTATTCAACATTTTCATTTTTATACTGCATGTATACACATATATAATATTAATTTAAATATATAATATCACTTTGAATTTAAAAATACATTTCTAAATGCTTATGTTGAATTACATACAGGAAATAGATTATCTATTTACATATGTTTTTACACAAACCCTGTCTGCCTCGTAATTTTAAGTTGTTTTTATCCAAAATTTAAACTTTGATGAAGAATCCCTGATGGTTAAGCAACATCTAAAAAACACGTTATATATGAAAATAATTCTGAGACTATCTTCTATTAGTGATATAGCAATTTTTTTTGTTTATCTTATACTTTTTGAAGAAATTTCTGTCAACTTTTCTCTATCATATTTTCGCTTCCAAATGTCAGAAAAGAAAAAAAACAAGTTCCTGCTTGTATTTTAAGGTGTGTGCTAATTAAAAGTAAAATTTCAAGAATGTTGATAAAGATTAGCCACTTTAATTTTATGAAAGAATCACTGTGTCAATTTTAGTCTGGAGAAAAAACTCATTACGAATTTCCGGTTGTTCGAAGGAAAATAGTTTTAACTCGCCGTAAAAAATAATGCAATGGATAAAAACACATAAAAATTACATATTTAGAAAGATCGTTTTATTTTCTTTCCAGCCATATAAATATTTTTAAGCTTGAAAAAATGCAAAAAATTGCAATTTAAACCAATTAAGGTCTGAATTTGTCCAACCCAATCAACAAAACAGTTGATGTTGCTACTATGAAAGGCCAGTTGTGAGAAAGAGACCCCAGATATCAGAATTGCCCAAAGGATCATCAGTTATAACCATAATCAAGTTCCTATGACCCAGTCAACAAGCTTGCTCCATTTGACCTTTCTCTGAAATAAACCTGGACATTTCCTCATTAATCTCAGATGCTCTTCTTTAGAATAGAACACTAAACATTTCAAAACAGCTATATATTTATTAAATATTTACTAGTATCCCACCATGCCAGTTGAACACAAGGATCATTATAGTGAGGAACCACACACAAACCAAAGCTCATGCATGGCTAGTGTTTAAAAATTGCATGAACCCCTTTGGTATTCCTCTTTTGAGGCACCTCAGGCACTAAACACATCCCAGCCCCTTTTAGACAAGGGGGCAGGTGTTGTCGGGGGGGGGGGGATTATGCTGATATTAAATATCTTACCAATCCAATGGCCCAAACCACTGGATACAGGACATTTATATATTTAGTACTTACTCTTGTAAAATTTTGCTATCTGTTGTCTGGGGATAACCAAAGTCCATGACTTCATCAAGAAGTTCATAAATAACCACAAAGTTGTCTCGAATACTCTCTTCCTCCAACTCCTTAAAGTACTCAGCAAAAATCTGAAATAGATCAATAAATTCAATAAGTATTCAGACATCTCAACAAGAAATCATAAACATACTTACCTACAAGTACATTTTTTTGTTTGAAAAATAAGACAGTATAGACGGATATGAAATATAATGACCTGAAAATTGCTTTGCCCTAATGATGTTCAACACAGGTGACAAATTTTAGCTACCTGTTCTTGAGATGCTGCTCACTCAAGTACAAGATGACTCCCCACTTTTTTTCTTTTTGAACTCCACAACGACTGACACAACATGGATTCTTGGTGATCATGTTATTCATATTTGCCATTTCAAAGAATCAAGAATATATTTCAATGGTTGCCAGTCTTAAGAGAAAGAGTTATTAGATGGTCACTAACTTATAGAGGTTCATCTGCCCTATAACAGGTCTTACAGAAAACCAGGATGACTGATATATATGTGTGTGTGTGTGTGTGTGTGTGTGTGTGGTTGAGAGTAGTGGAAAATGTGGATATAACAGCACAAACAACTATATTCAATTGATATTTTGCCTCATTATTAGTTGAAGTTTTCTCAAAATTTATTGATTTAAGTCTTTGTACATTTAAAAGCAGAATGTACAATCACTTGTACAACCAATAATGAGGTGAAATATCAATTGAATATAGTCGTTCGGGTTGTTATATCCACATTTTCCTCTACTCTCAACCACATTGTCAGATTTATTCAATCCTTCACTCCTCATTATATATATATATATATATATATATATATATATATATATATATATATATTGCATTTAAAAACAGATTCATTTTCTGAAAAAGATCTTTCGCTTATGACTCTTCAGAAAAAATGTCCTAAAATAAACCAACAGGAAGACTTCAGAAAGTCTTACACAAAGTAGAGGACAAAACAATATGAAGAGAAAGAGAGCTAAAAAAGGTGTGGAGAGGGGGGGGTCAAAAGCAATTTCAATTACTCCTGCTCGGATGAAGGTAAGATGGAAAGTCAGAAGTGAAAAAAAAAAAAAAAAAGATCTTATTCAGAAAATGAATCCATTTTTAAATGCAATTTTAAAATTTGGTACATATAGTAAATTTATATATATGTTTTGGAAGAGAGGATATCTTAACGAAGAAGACAAAACAAAATCAAACAAGTCACAATTTTGACCATTAAGAAGAAAAGGTAACCAAATTAAGTTGGGATTATAAATGAATATAAAAAGTGCTCCATACATTTGTAGAGCTGGTTTAGAAAACTGATAAAAGCAAATTATATCTTCCTAAATTTCAGTAGTAGTATCTTCAGGATAATTTTGATTGATTAAAGGAAGCGGATGTAAACAGATATATATATATATATTAATCCTATTTTTAAACCCTTGTGGTAAGAAAAAAAACGGGCAAATAATTTGTTAGTAAAAATATATTACAAAAAGAATTTCCTGGGAAATAATGACAAAAAGAAAAGACAGAAAATTGTACCAACTGATGAAATAATTGATTAACACTATATTATCACTTGGCCAAAAGAAAATAAATATATGAGGAGGTTACAAAACTCTCAGCCCAGCCAGAAGAGAACATACCCACAAAACATATGCTATTCAACAAATTCATCCAGAAAAAAAAAAATATCTTTTTTTTTCTTTTCTTTTTTTTAAATTCCCTCCCTAGTTGGGCCAAGAACTTTTCACTACCATCTCATGATTTTTTTTTTTTTCCTATGACAATAACCATTGCACAACAAAAGCCTCCTTGTCAATATAAATAATAGATACTTACTTGTACAATTTTGTGCAAGAAAGAGAAGACCATAGTGACACTTGCATTCTTCTTGGTGGTGGACACAAGATAAAGGTTGTTGTACTTAATATAAACGTAAGCAACATTTCCATGTTGAAGAATGGGAGACACATTCCCTTCCTCTTCTTTCTCCATCAACAGCGGCATGAACTTGTCGATGGCCGACATGTCGATGTCCCCACGATAGTTGCGACATATCAGCACCTAAAAATAAGAAAATAAAATGTAACAATAAAATTAGAATCTTTAGAATTTATACTATAATGTAATTAAAAAATGACAGAAAGAAATACATAAAAATTTTAATTATTTATTCCAAAACAGAACAGAAACAGTTATGTTTATGAAAACACTCCTCTTAGGACTATGCATGAGAAATTCTTCTGCAAATTATTTCCAAATCACCCCTAATAACACATAATTAGTTCTAGTCAAATAGGAGCTGCAATTATAAAAATGGAGAAATAAAGAAAGTAAATATTGGTAAATTTGGTCATTTTTGTTTAGAAAATAGAAATTTTGCCTTTTTACCTACCCATACTATTTGCTTCATATCTTTTTTCACTCTGGGAAAATTAAAGAGGATTTTGGATATGTTTTTCTACAATAAATAAACTTTCAAATGATATCAAATTTAGCTTGGCCTTTTTTATTTCCAGGTTGGGCCCCAAAATGAGCTAATTCTACTGGACTAAATGTCTGTTACTCCATCTAGCACTTAATAAGTATTTTCCTGACCTCCCACCATGCCAAATTGATACAGGGACTTTTTAACAAACCAAAGCTCATGCAGTGGCTAGTGCAAAAAGGCTGTGATCCCTTCAGCATTCTCCTTTTGGAGTACCTCAGGCCCTGGGCAATAAACACGACCCTGACCATTTTAGACAAGGGGGCAGGTGCTGCTTGAGATCACATGATTTAATTTCTTACTAGTCCAGAAGCCAAAGTTACTGGACACTGGGTACAGGTTTACCAAGGTAGGTACCTAGTAATACCAATCAGATTAATTGATTTTAATGGCATGTCAACTCATATGGGGTTATTTTATCATGTTCATTCTGTGTTCATATTTACGTTTTTTTGTGTAGTTGTTTAAGAGGTTTGGGTTTTTATTGCATACAATCCTATTGAATATAAATAAATTTGCAGACCTAATGAAGAACTATACTTTTGTTTTGCATAGAGAGAATTAAGACAGTTGAATCAATAATAACCAAAAATCAATTCCTTCAGAACTGCAGCTGTATCACTAGCCTTGAAATAACAAAAAATAGGGAGTTACTTGATAAAAGATCTTTTGTATTATTCTGACTATTGTCCTCATCTTTATTGTTATTGACACAATGATTCAGTCGATTGTCTTCAGATATTTCTTGTCAGATTCGGGAACCTTCTCAAACTTGGGAGCCTTCACATCAACCATGACAGAATGAGAACAGACTACCCTGTGGATTGAATAAAGGGTTAGGTTTGAAGTTCTGTGAAGACTCCCAAAGAAGCCAAAATGTTTTGCTTTGACTGCTATATTTGGTAAGTCAGTCTTGTCAAATTGACTGGTGATCCTATGTCATTTTGAATTAGGAATTTTCTTTCTCCTAGTTAATATGTCTAAATATTTATTAGCTTTATTATTTTTTGTTTTGTCTTTTTTTTTAATTTCTTTTACAAAGCAAATTAAATTACAATTATTCTAATCTCTTATAATAGTAATGTCAAGGAGTTGATGGTAGGTGTGGCGCTCCACCTCAGATGCAAAAACAATCTCCTTGGTCTAGTGCTAGTGAAAAGGGTATAGACTCCCTTGCTGACTGGCTGATACCAACTTTAGGCCACCCTGAAGACTTTACTTTATAGTAGTAATGTAGAATTTTTTCTATAATAAAATTAGGTTCTTTTTATTCTATATAATTTTCATCATTTCTTTTCTATAGCAATCATAAATTGTAAAGATTAAATGTAAATAAAAATAAAAAAAGCCAAATGTTCATTTAGTTCTCTTGTAATCTGAATGATTACAACAGATTGATGACTGGTTAACCAATAAAGGAGAAGGAAATAAAAAATGCTACTGTCAGTTGGAATAAACACTACTTCAGTACTATTACTTAAAAAATATTTGTCAAAATTGTACAATGGAAACTTCCAAATTTAAAACCTATATCGTCAAGTCACCGGGACGGCCTAATGTCGGTATCAGCCAGACAGTGATGGAGTCTATCCCCTTTTCACTAGTGCTAGACCAAGGAGATTATTTTAGCATCTGAGGTGGGGTGCCAGACCTACCATCAGCTCCTAACTTTACCAGACAGATCCCTGTGCTACTCATACACTGAGTTGGGGAGGGCTAGTATTGAACCAGGAACCTTGTGGTTTCTAGCCGAACGCTCTACCGACTGAGCTAACCCGGCCCGGTTTTTAATGTAATTCATCATAATTTATCTTAATTTTAATGTAAACATTAATATTAAATATCATAATTTCAATGCATAATTTTATGAATATAGTATAAATTTGTTGTATTTTGATATATTGTAACATTCATAATGTATAATTTTAATATTTTAATGCATAAAAATTTAATTCTAATATCACTCAAATTTAATTTATAGTTATATTTATCTTTAATTCAGGACAGTTACACTTGCTTTTTGGGGACAATTCCAGGATTGTGGGGAAAAATGTTAATCTGAAGTTCTGCCTGGGAGTGAATAAATAAACTGGATTTTTCTGTCTTCATATTTTGATGAACCCATGCTATTGTGAATTAAGAACTAAACTCTTTACTAAAAAGTGTTGTGTTACCCTGGAGTGCAGTTTGAGTGCATTCAGTGAGTTTGGGTACAGAGTGTGAAGTATTAAGTACCATTCATCAGGCAGTTACAAATAGATATAATCTGTTTGCCTATCAAAGAGTCAAAGATTAGTACCAGTTCATAGATCACTCCAACCACTTCACTCAGTCAGCTGGTTTCAATTGACTAACTCGGTTATAACGTCAAATATTCATCTCACCATTTTGTTAGAATAATTATAACTAGCAGGACTCGTGGAAATTTCCATTAAACGAAACAAAAATCAAGAGGAGCTATTTAAGCCAGAAACGATGATTTGCAATTTCATTACATATAAATCCTACAGTTGGCTTTGCAATAAATAATACAAAAATAAAAGTGACAAAAATACGACTCGGAGGGGGGGGGTGCTGGGTTGGACTGAAAATTCACCTAACACTGGCTCACTAAAACATAGCATAAATTAGAGCAGGACGCCTGGATGATATCAGATCAAAATTACCAAACTATCTTCCATAATTCACAATTTCAATATTACAAATAAAACAAACATGTAAGTTCTTTCTTTTTTCTTTTTAATTCATTTTAATTTTATGTTTGTTCATTTAAGTGATGCAAGACCATTTGGAAGGTTTCATTTTTAAAATTGGGTGGAATAGAATAGGACAAATAAGAAATCTGCGATTAAGCAACACCAGATAATTTGTATTCACATTTTTACATTGCATCTTGGACGGTCTCATTTTTAACCAGATGGTGTTGCAGATAACAGATGGAAGATTTAGGTAAAACCATATTAATATATAGATTAGTATAATCAGAAGTGGCTGGTTTAGCTCAGTCAGTAGAGCATCAGCCCGGGAACCACAAGGTTCCAGGTTCGATACTGGTCCTCACCAACTCAGCGTATGAGTAGCACAGAGATCTGTGCGGTAAAGTAAGTAGCTGGTGGTAGGTGTGGCACTCCACCTTAGATGCAGAAACAATCTCCTTTGTCTGGCACTAGTGAAAAGGGGATAGACTCCTTTAGGCCAGCCCGACGACTT
The DNA here is from genome assembly GCA_023376005.1 of Doryteuthis pealeii. Taxonomy (NCBI): domain Eukaryota; kingdom Metazoa; phylum Mollusca; class Cephalopoda; order Myopsida; family Loliginidae; genus Doryteuthis; species Doryteuthis pealeii. The sequence continues at coordinate 57,309,218 of CM042157.1, read as the reverse complement.
TACTTTATGCCAACATCAAGTTCTTTCTTCGTAGTAGATCCATTAAGGTTGTAGTGACTTTCAGAAAGATAAATATAGGAATTCCTCAAGGCTCTGTCCTTCAGTTCATTTGGTAATATCTTTACTGTTGACACAATACTTTATCATGTGACCAAAAGGAACTAAACAACTTGACACAGCCATTAGTCTATGTCCAACATATCTAACTCCGATTTTAACCGGTGGGGGGGGGTATGGGCTACGGTCCTGGACCGTACAAGCTAACATTTTTGATCCCAAGGGGCCATCCCCCCAGGCAACACCTGTCCCCTTGATTTAAAGGAGCAGGGCTGGGTTTATTGCCCAGTATCTGAGGCGCTCCCTTTGAGGGGGAATGCCGACGGAATCAAAACATTTTTTGCACCCACCACCCATGAGTCTCGGCTTGTGGGTGGTCCCACATTAATAGGACCTTGTGCCTAACCCATACATGTGGGGTATGGGGTAAATACCTAGTCTATCAACTGACCTTTATTATTAGTTGGTTATTTTATTTAATGGCATATATAAATATATATATATATATTTACCAACCCCTCCACATGAGCAGGTTGTGACACAAGGTCAATTTCTTTAAGTTTAACAGGCTTTAATTTAAAAATTTTCCCACTCCTAGACTGGTTACCTAGCCACAGTTAAAGAGTCTAGTCTGCCCTACTATTTACCTATAACTGGAGGGAGAATAGTTGAATGCATACCTTTCCCATGCAAACAACCTCCAGGATTTGAATCCATTTCCTATGACTAACAATTACACCACGTACCTTTGTATATGATTTGTAAGTGAATAGTTTGTAGGTAAATACTTTGGTTTGGTTTGGTTTGGTTTTATAAACAGTTAAAAATAATTTTCATTATTCTAAGTGACAGTAATCTCTAGACTGCAGTTTCAATCCTGGTCAGGGGCAGCAGTAACATAGAATAATAATTAACACAAGCTTAACACCTGTACTCCAGCTATGTTAAGTGGAATGAGAACAGGATGCCCACATGGACTAAATAAAGGGTTAGGTTCAAAGTTCCGTGATGGCTCCCGAGTCCAAGAAGGTTCCCAAGTCCGACAAGAAATACCTGAAGAAGGCCGGAGGGCACATTGGCTGAAACATTGTACAAATAACAATGAAGATGAGGACAATAGTCCGAATAATACAAATAATACTAATTTTCATTAACTTCATATATATTAATAAACTGGTAGAAATTATTTTCATTAACTTCATGTGTATAAATAAGATAATTTTCATTCATTTCCAATCTATTGATAAATTAGAAGATATAACATCATGTGTATAAACTGGTGGTTTACCTTCAGCCACTGCCTTTTAGTATCCTTAAGATAAAAAGGGTTGGGTGTTCTTTTTTTTTTTTTTCCATAACAGCAATTAGAATATGGTAGGGACTTAATCATATAAGTGCTAGGGCTTGACATGACCAACTGATTGATCAGATTGGGCCTCTCTGACTGCCCTTCTATTCTGTAAATAAGGACCAAAGCTCCAGCCCACAAGCAAGCACATACCAAATATTGCAAAACTTTTGACTCGCCCTAATAATAATAATAATAATAATAATAATAAACAAATCATCTAAAAAAATAAATAAATAGAAATGATGCTTCATTAACACAAAACAATAACAAAAGAGGTGGGGGTCTGTTCTAAAGTAATGGTTAACAAGCTAGTCTCACAAAAGAATTTCTTGTGAGTGTAGAATAATCATACAAAGTTCCAATTACCATCGAATTGGTAAGACAAGGCAACAAGTAGCTGCAACTCAATACAGATCTAACCTTATTGCAATCCTACTGCAGAATGCCAGAGTATTTATGAAGCCTCATAACATCATAGAAACCAAGCAGCCAATCAGGACTAAAGGAATGGAATCACCCAAATACATGAATGGACTATTCTTGAGTCCCATAAGTACCAGCTATTTTGGGCACTAGTTCAGTTGTTCTTAGCCAGTTGCTGTCCAAACCAACAGTATACTGACTGACTGACTTCAATAGTGAGTTTACTGGGTCTAATAACATTTTGTTTTCACAGATTCCTGCCCTTATTTACACTATGTTTTTTCTTGGTGTTAGGCGTAAATCGAGCCAAACATAGATATTTACCGTGCAGTGTTTCTTGCATTTTATCAGCAAATCAATGCAGATATTTTACAGTGTCCCTCCCCTCCCTCACTTTTTATCAACAAATTAATTTAAATATTTTACGATCCATACCTACCCCCTCAGATGAAATAAAAACATTTTTCGGTTAAATTTTTACAAAAAACAAAGTCAATTTTGATTTTACAATAAAATAAGATACAAATAAGAACTCAAACAAAATGTTAACAGAACCAGTGTACTGCTGTTTGGGTGCTCTAAAATTGTAGCCATGTGTCAGGCTAATCTAGTTAAAATTTTACAATAGCAATAGACTTACCTTTCCCTTGACATCCAAGATATAAATAGCTGAGGAGGACATGGTTCCACCCTGTCAAACCTGAAGAAAACAAAAAATCATTTTAATAATTGATATAAAGAATCCATTCTAATCAATAAACAAATCAATAATTAATCAGACCACAATCAATTGATACTGAATAATAATCGGTACAATTATAGTATGTGGCCTACCTTTTGAAAGTGGCCTACAAAATCAGGTCTCTTTTATAGTATGTGGCCTACCATAAAAAGTATATTATAAGGTTATAATACTAACTGCTAACCCTAACCTTTACCCTATTTCAGAATTAAATAGATCTCTGATTCATGTAAATTATGGATAAATTCTTTTTTAATTATTCTTAATTACTATATACAGCTTATGACTGAATTGCATTTCTTAAAATTGAATATATGTGAAAAATAATTAGTTTAAAAAAATTGCCTACTACTTATATCTATAAATATACTCTTACTGAGGTAGAGCACATTCAAACCGGGTAGGCCACATACGGCAACTAATAATCTTTATAAAATGTGAATATTTGGAATAACAGGAAATTTTGTAAAGTAAGTTTCTACTAGACGGTGTTATCCCAAGGTGATAAACCCAAAACAGCTTTATTATTTATAATCTAAGCATAATACTGTAATTATCTGTGTATAATACGCATCCATAATTTTCAGTTACAAAATTCTGGGAAAAAAATCTCTTATGTATAATACACATTGATTTTTGGTTTGGTTTGATTTGTTTGTTTAATGGCATATTAACCTTCATAGGTTATGTGATGCCAGTCATCCTTGTAGAAGAACAGTAGTGGTACTATTTAAACCATAGCTGGGGAGGATGAAGGGGTTCATACCTTTCACAAAAGTATGAGTCTGAAAGTTAACATAATAGCAGGATTGGAGTTTGAACTCTCTCTCTCTTACTATGATGTCGCAGACCAACACATTAGCCAATACTCCATAGTTTGGCTTTTTGGAATTTGTCGCAATTAAATTTAACATTTGTTCAATTTTCTATCCAGTTTCTATCAACTAAAAATAAGAATCTATATAGTTTATATGGTAATCTGAACATTAGCTACATAAATAAGAGTAACCTCCCCTTGTTTCTTTCACTTTGAGGAAGCCTTATATGTTTTGGTTTGTCATTTTCATTTCACCATAAATCTACACTGAAAATACGAATTTGTTCGATTCAATACAACTGCATGTTTTAACACGAAAATATCATAAAATGTGTTCTTAATTGTGCTTGCACATTATTTGAAATGAACTTAATTGTTATTAACACATTTTATGATATTTTCGTATTAAAACATGCAGTTGTATGTATTGATTACAGTGAAATGAAAATGGCTGACCAAAACAGACGGCTTCCTCAAAGTGAAAGAAACAAGGGGAGGTTCCTCTCATTTATGTAGCTAATGTTTAGATTACCATTTATAATAATGTTTCAAAACACAAAATTTGCACAATTTTTACAGCAAAAGCAAAGACACATTCACACGAAAATGTAAATCTTAAAATTTTGGATTCCTAAATTTTAATTATTACGATTATTTTTTTGTTTTCTTCTTACAACAAATTTTTTTATAGAATAATAATTTTTATAACTTGGAAATAACTTGGGAGTAAGTAGCTTGTCATCCAATAGGGCGGCTTTTAAGCTAGTAATAAATAACTTTCTTTTTACATTTTATCAGTCATCAGTATCTTCTCGTATTCTGCAAAATCCCCCCCCCCTCTCCAGTAAACCATACATTTTCTCATAGCCAAAGTCAATGACTGCAAGTGCTAATCAGTACTATTAAATTATATTGTAAACTAATGCAGGGTTTGAGCCAGCCAGAGTTAGTTTATCTGCAAAGGGTTAGTTTGGTTTTGATTTGTTTTATGACACATCAACCTCAGCGGGTCATTTAATGCCAATAAAGTTTTGAAAAAAAGTCATTCTTAATGGATACTCAATTCTTTTTTATAAATACGTTTTTCCATTTAACTCATAGATGGAACCCTAACAGGTACTACCACTCCGGGTCAGAGTGGACCAGGGAGCAATGGTGATGAAGGGGTGCTCCACATTCCCCAAACCTGGAACCTCACCATCAGATAGAGTTAACGTTATTCCCAGGACATGAAGACCCTCAGCCACCGCCTTCTAGCACCCATATGATAAAAAGGGTTGGGGCTTGCCATAAGGGCAATAGGGTTGGGGCAATCATATAGGTGCTAGGCTTGACGTGACCAGCTGATTGATCGGAGGGGGCCTCTCCGACCACCCTGTCTAGCCCAAGAGGAGTATTACAAGTCATGGACTGCTTAGCCACCTGGATTCCATCCTTTAAGCATCACAGGTCACCACCCACGGACTACAGGTGGCCCCATTGGGGGAATCTTACCCCTCTGCAGAGGTGCATTCTAACACCCCAGCCGACAGGCGGTGCAAAGCGTTAATCCTGTCTCTTTTTCAATTGACAGGCTTGATGACCACTACTAAATCATCAGCTATAGGTTTTCACATACTATTCAATGGGTGGGGAGAAGAGAGGTGGTCTGAACAGGTGGTACTGAAATTTATTGATTTGTGGTCATTTCTACAATGAATTGCCAACTGAAGCAAGAAACAGAAATGAAACTTGAGATTGGAAATAACATTAGTATATAAAGCATAATCACTGGTTGGAAAAAGTCACACAGTTGCAATCAACAAAGCCGTTGGTAGGGGGGGGCAGATAATGGTTAACAGCATGAAAAACTGAATCAGCAAACATCTGAATTTTGGTTGAGGTTCTTTACATACATGTTACACTAATGACATTTAAAAAGGCATGAATCAACTTCTCCCTGCACATAGTTCCATTGACAAATTCTCTTGTTACTAGTATGCCAGGATTCGGCCAGGGTTTGCTGTAATTAACAGCGTTGATCCCACGGGGCTATCCCTCCAGGCAATACCTGCCCCCTTGATTTAAAGGGGCAGGGCTGGATTCATCGCCCAGTGCCTGAGGCACCCCTTGAGGGGGAATGCTACCAGGATCAACACATTTTTTGAGCTTTGGTTCATGGGTGGTCCCACATTAATAGGGCCTTGTGCCAAACCCATACACATGGGGTACATGGTAAATACCTAGTATACCAGGATATTTGATAGAGAGGAGAGTTGGTGGGAATGAACATTTTGATTGATTGATTTTAATGGCATGATATTTTATGCCAATAGGTATTGGAATCACATTCATTGTATGTTCATATTTACCTGTTTTTGTGTAGTTCTTTAAGAGTTTGTTTTTTGTTTTTTTTGGTGAAGGGGTAATTTTTAAACAGATCTATTTGACCCATAGATGGGACCTTAATATACAACCACCCAAGAAGCCACATTGTTTTCTTTTGTTGTTTTTAAAAATTCTTATTTTGGTTTATAGGGCCGGTTTAGCACAGTCGGTAGAGTGTCGGGCTAGGAACTACAAGGTTCCAGGTTTGATAACAGCCCTCGCCCACTCAGTGTATGAGTAGCCGAGGGCTCTGTGCGGTAAAGTGAGGAGCTGATGGTAGGTGTGGCGCTCCACCTCAGATGCCAAAAACAATCTTCTTGGTCTAATGCTAGTGAAAAGGGGATAGACTCCATTGCGTCTGGCTTATACTGACTTTAGGCTACCCCCGACAACCTTACTTATATTATGATACTATAATAACCAAGTTTCATTTCATTTCTTATCTGTACTTTTTGTATCATCAATCAAAAATATTATTTTAGACTTTCTTCAATGACTTAAAAATTTGCCTTTATTTCACATGAACTAAAAAAAAATGTATCTTTTTTTAAAAATGAAAACCTTCCTTGTTTAATCAATGTTTCATTGTTTCTTTAATAAAAAAAAAAATTAAATCACAGGGTAAGTTAGTCTGGAGTTCTGCTTGAGAATGAATAAATTGGATTTTTCTGTCTTCATCTTTTGCAATTGGTGAGTGAAACCATGCTATTGTGAATTAGGAACTAATATCTTTGCTAAAAGGTGTTTTGTGCCCATTTTAATGGTGTTTTTATTATACAACACGTTTTAAAGGGGCTCTTATTATGCTACAAGCAACTATCTTATTATAATGGAGATTATGTAACTGTCTATCTGTAACCGAAATTACGTCAATGCTGACATCACGATTTTTTAGTTATTTAAGTTATATTCCCAACGATTATGAAATATTCATTATATAATCCTAATTAGCATATTAACGATATCTCTATTAAAGTATAGCCAAAGATTTGCCTCAAAACTGCCCATATTATCAATGCATTTAAAATCCTGAAATATGTTATATATCTCTAAGAAATAAAGATTTACATAGTATATGGTCAGAATAATTTGCATAATGGTTTTAACAAAACTAGGTTTAATAAATAATTATTTGCTGTTACTGATTTCTAATACTATTATATTATTCTCAAATGTATTAAAAGCAATCCTATATATAACTTTAAATAGAAATCAATTTAAATAATATTAGAATTGTTAAGTATCTGGCCACCATCCTTGGCCAGTTGTAAAGAACTTAAAGTAAATAAGTAAGTAAGGCCTGAGTTATAGAATCCTTTGGTAAGTGAATAAGTCCTGTGATATAATCCTATGTTCCGTTGTCCACGAAGATTCAAGTAGTTGTGAGTAGCTAAGATTAGAACAGCCAGTATAAGTAACAATATCAGCAGCAGAGTACTGCCAGTGATTGGACAAGAATATGGTCACATGACTATCACCAGTCTATAAATAAGAGTAGGCATCTAAGACACACCTTATATCCCAGAAAAGTCAACAAGAATAAGTAGAATATTTCTATATTCATTCTAGTTTGGTTTCATTAGTTTTTCTAATTTAATATTATTTTATTATATTAAAACTTGAATACTTGCGTACAGGGGGTGCATACCTTTGTAAATAAATGATAACATAGTAAAAATAAAAACATTTTGATTTTTGGCACAGTTGATGGCTACCGAAAAAATTTTAAAACTCAATTATATTTTAAAACACATAGATGGGAACCTAAAATGTATTACTGCTCCAGGTCAGAGTGGACCTGGGAGTAATGGCAATGAAGGGGTACTTCACACTCTCTAGAGCTCCAGAATTGGAACTTTACAATGAGATACAGTTTAACATCACACCCAGGACACTAAGACTACCAACCTCTAGCACATATATGATAAAAAGGGTTGGGGTTTTGTCATAAAGGCAATAGGGTTGGGACAATCATATAGGTGCTAGGGCTTGACATGACCAACTGATTGATCAGAGGGTGCCTCTCCAACTGCCTGTCTTGCCTAGGTAAGGGCCAAAGTGGAGTGTTGCAAGTCATGGACAGCTCAGACACCAGGATTCTGTCCTTAAGCATCATGGATTGCCATCTACGGCCAACAGGTGGCCTCATCGAGAGGATTTTACCCCTCTGTAGAGTGTATTCTTTTGCCCCAGCGGACAGGGCAAAAGTCCTGTTTTTGCAACTTTTAAAATTACATATTTTATATTGCTGGCCAATTGACAAACATTATTAATAATCAGATAGTAACTGAGATTTAAATTTCATTCACATTGGACATTATCACTAAAGATACAGTTTGCTGCTAGGTCAAATATTTATCTACAAATTATTCATTAAATAGGTAAATCAATATACCCACAACCTCATAATTGAAAGAAAAAACAAAAAAAACAAAAAAAAAAAACACACAAAAAAAACAATTATTCAAAACAAATTAATTTTTCAACATAATCTCATTCCTTGCCAATGCAGTTAACTCATTGATCAATAACAATAACATCACTTGAATATAAAGAAGAGTATTATATATTCATAATGTTCATTATTAATATTTATAATAAAGGTTAATAAAGGTGAAAATTAAAGATAGAGAAAAAATCTAATATAAATGATGAGCATAAAACCTATTCAACATTATTATTATCTCATTCGATTCAATGATTATTTCAATCTTTGCTGAGTTGGTTAAAAAAAAAAAAAAAAAAAAAAAACAACGAAAAGCAAATTCCTTTTTCTTTTCCATTTCCTTGAACTAGATTTTCTTTTCGCTATAATCATTGAACTTATTTCTCCTCTCTTAATTGGCTGCACCTTATACCCGTTTTCTTCTTGACACAATCTTGACAGATCAAAAATTCAACTAATAACTACATATTAAGATATGCACTTATTGATCCAATCTCACATATATATATATATATATATATATATAAGGGTCATTTCAATAAATAGGGAGTGAGTGTCCTCATGGCATAATGGCTAACATGCTGGACTACAACATCATAGTAAGCAAGATTGAACTTCAGCAGTCATACTATTACATTCACTTTCGGAGCTAAAATACAGATTATATATTAGTTTGGGGGGGGGTAAAGGGGGCATGCCAAAAACAATGTATACACAATTTAAAATTGATATGAATATTATATACAAAATGTTCTGTCCCCATTTATGGGAGACTGGCAATTTAATAGAACCATTTGCTGATGTTAAACTTCTTGTTAATCCATAATCAAAAGAAATAACAGAAATGAATCTAAATAAATTGTCATAGTAGGAAGAGAGCTAGAAGTAAAAACAGCATAAAAAAATGTAAAGATTGAATCCGAAAACATTAAAGCTGAGTATTAAGCAACATGAAAATAAAATAAAAATAATGTGATATAGGTGATGGCTTTGATGTTACTTTTAAAACTGACAAACATATTTTGTCTATTATCAAGAGCAAATGGAATGGATTGACTTAAATTTTATTTAAAGGGAGATAAATGTTGTTTCAAAAATATATGAAACCCTAAGTCTTTGCATAGAATATTATACTCAGGCCTGTGCTCCTGTGTTTAGACATGGAAATTAGAGTGTAATAGTGAGATTGGAAGACATACAAAGAAGAGTGACAAAACTAATAAAAACAATAAAAGATTACAGTTACAGGGAGATATTAGAGAAATTAGGATTAACTGTTTTTTAAAGAAGAATGAGACGTTATCTAATTGAAACTTTCAAAATAATTCATAGAATTTCTAATTATGGTAAACATTTTTTTTTAAATATTTCTCCTCCAACTGGAAATTTTACTGTGAAGGCAGATTTCAAAAACTAAGTCTATTAATCTATTGGATTGCTTGCTAATAAAGTAATAGATTTTTGGAACAAATTGTCTAATCAGATCAAAATACAGCAAGAATATTAAAAAATTAAGATTGAATAGGATGATTTCAGAAAAAAAAATGGTAAGAATTTAAGAGGGTATTTTAGATTGGCTGGTTGGTTGCTTACTTTGATTTTATGGCATGTCAATCCTTGGGTTATTTTATGCTGAAGATGTATTGTTTTATTCATTCTTGTTGGGTATTCAATTTTTTTCAAACTCAATTTTTTTAAATAAGTATTTTTTAAACTCATTTTTTTAATCTATTCATAATGGGTATTACCACTCCGGGTCAGAGTGGACTGGGAAGTAATGGCTATGAAGAGGTATTCCACACTCCTCACAGCTCCAGAATTGAAACTTCACCACTAGATGCAGTTTAATGTCACTCACTGCCTTCTAAGCACATATATGATAAAAAGGGTTGAGGTTTGCTATAAAAGCCATAAGCTCGGGACAATCTTATAGGTGCTAGGGCTTGACATGACAAGCCAACTGATCAGAGAGAGTCTTCTCCAACTGCCTGTCTAGCCTAAGTAAGGGCTGAAGTGGAGTGTTGCATGTTATGGACTGCTCAACCACTGGGATTCCTTCCTTAAGCATCATGGTCACCACCCACAGCCAACAGATGGCCCCACTGCAGAGGGGCAGTCAGTGTATTCTATAGCCCAGCCAATAGGGTGGGGCATTTTAGGGAACTATTGGATGAATTACTAAACAGAATTTGGTCAATATATAGATATTGTATTAATAGTGCATGGGTTTTGTGTAAAGATTTTTATTTTGTTGTTAAAGGTTGATGTGAGAAGATAGAAAAAAGAGGAGATGCTAATCGAGACTTAACAAATAAATCAATAACAAATGGGATGATGGCACCAATGGAGTTAAGATTATAGAAATCAAAATATATAAACAATACAGACAGGTTTACTTTGATACTATAATCAACCTTAACAGAGGTAAAAGGTCAATTAAAGATACTTTGGGTTCAACAATGAAGATAACACAGATTCAAAACAAAACAGGTGACAATTTTATTTATTTTATAGCATTATGTGTGTGTGTACATTACAAACTATTATAGAGTGTGATTCATAAGCTAGCATAAACTAATGATTATCTTGAATGGTATTTCAAATATATATATATATATATATATATACACACACACATACAGTGAAGCTGATAGCTTTTGATTGGGACATACATATTTGCTTTGAATGAGTCCCCGGAAAATTTATGGGTCCCAACTAAAGCTGTCTAACTCCTACCTTGTAACCTATCTTATATAATTCATTTCTAAGAGACTATTGAAATGTATTTACAGTTAGCTTCAAATGGTGAGGGAAGAAAAAAGAAAAACACTGGGATGAATGGATATAATTTTATTGCTTCCTTTTAGATTTTTATGCATCAGGGATGCAGGACACATACCTATCAGCATCTGTGTTTGTTTGTGTGTATATATATATATATATATAATATATATATATATATATATATATATTTTTTTTCTCTTCTATAGCTATAAAGACTACCAATGCTTAATCAAAGTAAACTATTGCCAAAAACTTACATTCCTGATAGGTTTCATTTGTATGTATGTATGTATGTATATATATATAAGAACCAACAATCATTTAAAAAGCATTTGTTAAATAAAGGGCTCAAATGTTGGTCAGCAAAATTAACAACAATTAGAATATTAAACTCTGCTGGAAATTTTCCCTTGTATCACATCCTGCTTGTGGTATATACCAAACCCTTCTGCATGAGCAGGATGTGATACAAGGTCAATTTTCCAGCAGAGTTTAATATTCTAATTGTTGTTAGTTTTGCTGACCAACATTTGAGCCCTTTATTTAACAAATGCTTTTTAAATGATTGTTGGTTCTTTATATATTAGTATCACCCATTAATAAATATGTACTTCAAATATTTTTAAATGGATATTATTAGTCATCATTTATTACCAAAATCTACACCACTGAAACAATGTATTTACCCAACCCTTCCACAAGTAGTATGCAGTACAGGGTCAATTTCTATGTGAAATTTAACAGGTTTAAATTCAATTTTCCTTCTCCTAGATTGGTTGCCATACTAAGGTTTAAGGCATAAGACTTCTCTACTATTTAGCCATAGCTGGAGGAAGAACAATTGGATTCATAACTTTTCTAAGGTTATTAGCACTATGTGAAATGCAAGCAACATTCAATCCTTTTCTATCCTTTCTAAATAGAAGCATCAATATCATCATGGACCACTGTTAACTATAAAATGCTAATTAGAATCTTTCACTCCTTCCTAAATAGAAGTATCAATATCATCATGGACCCCTTAACTATAAAATGCTAATTAGAATCCTTTAATACTTCCTAAATAGAAGCACCAATATCATCATGGACCTTTTTATAATAGAATATCAATTGGTTCACGGAGTGTCTATATATAATGGAAATCATCACTTACCCCCCACCTCCATAAGTGTGATGTATGGTAATTCTTACAGCATAAGTCATTTTGACTGGTGCACCTGCCCCCTTGGACTTAATGGATGCTACACCCCATCATCCCCCCCCTCCACAAAACCCTGGCAACATGCCTGTCTTCTTGTGCTACTATCACTTATCTACCAATTGTAAACTACTTTTAAAGCAGATCAATAAACAAACTCTCTCTCTCTCTCTCTCTCTCTCTCTCTCTCCTTGTTTAGTGAAATGAATACCTTAACTTAAAGGAGATGATGATAATAATAGCTATAAAAGGATACAGAAGATGAGCTCTCCAGTCAAAGAGAGCAAAGAAGGATCTGCGAGCTGACATTGTATGATGGCATCCAACAGTATAAAAGTTATCTTCAGCAGATTGCACATGGCTGACAATAAACAGGAAAGACAAATAGGTGGGAAGAAGGCAAGTTCTGGATAAAAGACTTTGAAAGCTTTAGAATCAGGAGTGGGGGAGGGGAAGATTTGGCAGTGGGACTAAACCAAATTCTCTACTAAGCAGATTTGTACTATGTATAATAAATGCAGCCATCTTCAGTGTATGTGTATAAAAAAAACAGCAAATATATATATATATATATATATATATATATATATATATATATATATAACAAAATATATGAAATTGATTTGTCTGCCTGAGATTTAATAGGGCCATGTTTTTCAGGACTTGGGTGATCTTAGCTCTTCTCAGCAAATTGTTTGGTTGCATCATGACTATTTCCTTCCATACTGTTTCAATTCAGAGCTGTCCTTCTCATAAATTGGTTGTACCATGGCTAAGCAGAAGAACTGGATTCATGCCTTTCCTTGTCTGTGCAATTTATATATATATATATATATTTTTTGCACATGCATTGATCACATCATTTGCTTTTCGTAAACAAACGCGCATATGAAAATTAACGGTTAACAGCATCAGATTTACACAACCACTATACACTTAACATCTTTCATTTTGTTCCTCACCTAACAGTGTCCTGAAGATGGTATAAAATACCAAAATACTTAAGTATTGACACTAAAAATTGTTTCCTGATCGTAACATCCTGTGTTTGTTATATTTTTTAAATATTTTCTTTTCATATATATATATATATATATATATATATAGATAGATAGATAGACTAGCAGAAGTAGCCGGTCCATGACTTAACTAAAAGGATTCTAGGAACACAAGGAGTGAAAGAGTAAGAGAGGGGATAAAAGGAAAATAATTTAGCAAATTCTTTATCAAATTAAATAAAATTTGCTAATTAGTGTATTACAATGTTCATTTATTTTAGGAATTTATTTTGTTTATATTCAAAATATTTTTAAAACTGTAACCCTAATCTTGTAAGTGTTTTAGAACAATTTATTTTTCTAAAAACATTTTTTAGTACATGACAAAAATTTAAATTCAGTTCTTAATTGTTCAGTTAAAGTGATAAAAAATGTATTTGTTTTTTTACTCCTAAAAATATAACAATTAAAAGAAGATAAGAATTAAACATGTGTCCTTTTTTAAGGTGGAAAATTTTGCAGGTTAATTCAAATGAAAATTATTCATGAATAGTTTACTTCTCATTTTAAAAAAAGGTTTTGAATTACACATTAAAAATTAATATTTTTTTCTAAAAAAAAACTTGTGACAAAAAATTAAATTTAGTTCTTAATTCCTTGATGAATTATAATGAAAAATTTTAATGCTCAAAGACTTCTCTTTTCCAAGTTATAAGTTGGCACGTACATGTGAAAACAGATGTGACTCCAAAAGTACCCGGTCGAGAATTTGTATAGTAGAATGTTTGTTTATTTTAGGAAATTTTTTTTTTGTCTACATTTTAAGATATTATTTTTAAAAATGCATTCCTAAACTTGATTAAAGATTTAACGATAAACAAAGCTAAGAATTAGTGTATTTTAATATTCGTTAATTTTAAGAATAGTTTATTTTTGTTGTTTACATTTTTGAAAATTTCATTTTTTTAAGCAAGCTTCCTTTGCCTGTTGATTTCCTATGGTAGAAATGAAATGTATCCTGTTTTTTTAACGTATTAAAATGTAACAATAAAATGCTAAGAATTAAATACTTACAATTGCTCATATTACAATTTTTTTTTTTTTTTCTAAAACACTTTTGTACATTTGAAAGAATTAAATACTGATTAAAAATGAATATATTTTATTCTAAAATGAAAGTATCAATAATAAAAACAAAATGGAGTTATTAATCGTTAAATCAAATGTTTTCATTTATTAATGTTATTTACTTCACTGTAAAAAATAATTAAATCATAAAATGTGTTCTTAATTGTGCTTGCGCATTATTTAAAATGAACTTGATTGTTATTAAGAACACATTTTATGATATTTTCGTGTTAAAATATGCAGTTGTATTGATTTGAACAAATTTGTATTTTCAGTATAGATTGATGGTGAAATGAAAATGGCCAACCAAAACATAACAGCTTCCTCAAAGTGAAACAAACAAGGGGAGATTACTCTCATTTATATAGCTAATGTTCAGATTACCATATACATTAGATATAGATAAATATATATACACACACACACAGTTTACATAACGTGTCATCATGTGACAGATTTATAAACTAAACCTTTATCCATTTAGATAATTACATACTCAGTACAGTACTGTTACATCAAATTTTAACAGCAGAGACAGAAAATACAAACAATAATCAGTGATTTATTATCACTAACATTTGAACCTGATATATATAAGCAACAACTTTTCTGATTGTTGCCCACTGACTTTACCACTACTATTATACCTTCCATTTTCAATACTAAAGAGAAAAATCACAAACTGAACACCAAATTTCTATGTACAATTTGTTTTACATTAAAAACAGAAAAAAAAAAAATGGAATGGTTTGGTTTGGTTTGTTTTACGGCATATCAACCACCATGGGTTAATCAATGCCAACAAAATTTTGAAATAAAATTCATTCTTAATGGATACTCAATTTTTTTTATGAACTCATATTTTTCTATTTAACCCATAGATGGGACCCTAACAGTTACTACCACACCTGGTCAGAGTGGACTAGGGAGCAATGGTGATGAAGGGGTGAATATGTATCTGTATAAGCATAACCTACATGTATATTACTAGGTAAAGAAACAGGGATGCGATCCACAGAGGACCAGCTTCATTTTGATGTATGATACATGTTTTGTGTTGGTAATTATACTTGTCCTAAACAAAATGGCATTACTTTTTGACTCACCCTCGTAATTAAGTGGGTTTTTTTAAAGAAATAAAATATTCTTCCTGAAGTATTTGCTTTTTCAAACTTTAACACTGATAGCAGTGCATAGTTAAGATGGTATCAGGCTATAAGAATCCATCCACTTGGTATGATTCCTGGGGAAAACTTGGCAGTTAATGAAAGATCTAGATAAGAAAAAGCAGGCACTGGCATTAACTTTATCACGTCTCACCCAAAGCCAAAAGTCGGTATTTATCCAACCCATTCACCACGGGTAGAATGCGATACAAGGGTATCAAATGAGGATCAAACTCACTATTCAGTAGTAATGGATCTTTGAGACTAGCTTGCTAACCATTACACTTAAATTGGATGCTTTTTTATACTCAACCCTTTCACCATGGGAAGGATGAGATATAAGGTTTGCAAATATGAGGCATCAAGTAAAGGTCAAATTCGCTATTCAATGGATCTGTGAGACTAGCTTGCTAACCACTCAGAGTCAAAAGTAATTGACAAAACAAATACAAATATTGTTGAAGGAATGAGATAATTTTGCAGACAATATGATTGATACAAGGGAAATATATTGTTTGTATATTATTTTAAATATATCCAACCACCAACATAATCCTGATAATTTCTATCGAACTATGAAAGTTATTTTGCTCCATATCATCCTTATTCAATGGCTGTATACCACTGCTTTACAGTGTTCTTCTAATCTTACTTTCAGTGGACAGCATGTTTTGCCTTTGTATACTTTGCCACAGCTGCAATGGGATGGAATATACACAATTCTTGGTCATGTAGTATTCTGTTAGGGGCTTGACTCGGAGGATATGTTTATGAAGACTAGTCATGAATATAGGTTTTTGCTAATCAGCCAACACTGATGTGTCCAGGTGTAGGAGTCCATAAGAGAACATCACATATGAGTTTGTTCTTACTTCTCCAGCTGTGCTCAGTATATCCTGCTCATTTTGGGTGGTTTGTGAGATGAGAGATAAGTGGCTGTACAACTGCTATTTTGAAGGGATCTGCTTCAAAGATTTTTAAAAACAGCACACACTATCCTTGTGTAGTTCCCATACAGCTTTTTTCTCCAAGCATTTCGTTAGAAGCCAAGTGACTGACACAGCTACAGATAGTGTGGTTGGATTTTACAGCATGTCCAACCCATTGGGTTATCTTATGCTGAAGATGTTTTGTTTTATTCATTCTTGATGGGTACTCAATTTTTTAAAAACTCAATGTAAAAAAAAAATCATTTTGTTCTATTTAACCCATACTACCACTCCGGGTCAGAGTGGACCTGGGAGTAATGGTGATGAAAGGGCACTCCACATTCCCCAGAGCTCCAGAACTGGAACCTCACCATCAGATAGAGTTTAACATCATATCCATGACCATAAAACACTCAGCCACCCCATCTAGCACATATATGATAAAAAGGGTTGGGTGGTTGCTATAAGGGCAATAGGGTTGAGACAATCATATAGATACTAGGGCTTGACATGACCTGCCGATTGATTGATTCTCTGATCGCCCGTCTAGCTACAGCTAGGAAGAATTCAAATTTTATTAGGATGAGTCAAAAGTTTTGCAATATTTTGGGAAGCACAATTTGTCTGTTTTTGATGCTTCTGCCAGGGACATGAAGATGACAAACCACACTTGACTGATACTCCCCAGATTTGCCTTTATGGCTTCGGCTTTAGACCTTCCTAACTTGATTGTTGGGTTCTTATGACCCAAATAAAATTTCTTCAACCATATGGTTACTGTACTGTGATCAACTACACCTTTACACAAATGTTTTTAGTTACTTTTGCAGCATTATGACCCAATTTGAATTCATAAAGCATAAGTTCCCTGAATTAGACTACATTATTTATTTTTAAATAGGCAACCGCCCTGTCGGTGTGGGCATTAGAATACACCAACTGCACCTTGAAGAGGGGTAAGACTCCTCCAATGGAGTCACCTGTTGGCCATGGGTGGCGACCCATGATGCTTAAGGATTGAACCCAGATGGCTAAGCAGTCCATGACATGCAACACTCCACTTAGGTCCTTACTTAGGCAAGACAGGTGGTCGGAGAGGCCCCCTCTGATCAATCGGCTGGTCACGTCAAGCCCTAGCATCTATATGATTGCCACAACCCTATTGCCCTTATGGCAACCTTGGAAATAATGTTAAACTATCTGATGGTGAGGTTCCAGTTCTGGAGGTTTGGGGAACCCTTTCACCATCATTGCTCCCAGGTCCACTCTAACCAGGAGTGGTAGTACCTGTTAGGGTTCCATCTATGGGTTAAATAGTAAAATCTGTTTGTAAAAAAAACTGAGTATCCATTAAGAAGGAATTTATTTCAAAACATTGTCAGGATTAAATGACCCACTGAGGTTGATATGCTGTAAAACAAAACAAACTAAACTAAATAGGCAAAGTGGCCAACGCCAAGTTAGGAAAGAACACCAAGCTAAAAAGAGGAATCATATATATATATATATATATATATATATATATATATATATATATATACAACCCCTTCCACACATCAAAATGTGACACACGGTCAATTTCTTAAGCGGAATTTAACATGTTTCAATTCAGAGTTTTCCTTCTCCCAGATTGGTTACCCAGTCAAGGTTAAAGAGCCAAGTCTACCCTAGTATTTACCCATAGTTGGAGGAAAGGAGTTGGATGTATACCTTTCACAAGGGTATTAACGCTATGCAAAATGAAAACAGCCTCATACAGGATTTGAACTTGGGTCGACAAGTCCATTTCCTATGACTCTAACCATTAAACCACGTTCTGCCATGCAACAAATATACATATATAGAGAACAGTGTTGCAAGGGAGGTAAGAATTATCTGTGTTCCAAATGAGAGAAGTAATGCATATAAGAGTTAACATGATAAATGCGCCACAAACTAGTACATATCAATATATTGCAAAACTTTTGACTCTTCCTAGTATTTTAGGTAATCTGAACATTAGCTACATGAATAAGAGTAACTTCCCCTTGTTTCTTTCACTTTGTTTTGGTCGGCTATTTTCATTTCACCATAAATCTACACTGAAAATATAAATTTGTTCGAATCAATACAATTGCATGTTTTAACACAAAAATATCATAAAATGCGTTCTTAATTATGCTTGCGCATTATTTGAAATTAACTTAATTGTTATTAAGAACATATTTTATGATATTTTCATGTTAAAACATGCAGTTGTATCGATTCAAACAAATTCGTATTTTCAGTGTAGACTGAAAATGTAGTGAAATGAAAATGGCTGACCAAAACATAACAGCTTCCTCAAAGTGAAACGTACAAGGGGAAGTTACTCTCATTTATGTAGCTAATGTTCAGATTACCGTATTTTATCAGAGAAATCAGATTTGCATCATCATCATCATCAAGTCATGCTGGCAGCACAGATATCCATGACAATCTCTCACCAACAATCCTATCTGTCATTGCCTCCTGCAAATCCTCTGTGCAGCATCCAAAATCCACACAGAGCTGATTGATGAAGGTCCTTCCTGGGTGGCCCACACTGGCATGAGCATCACTTATGAGTTCGTCCTTGCTTCTCCAGCAGTGTCCAGCATGCCTTGTTCATCTTACTCTGATGGTTTGTATGATGGGGGGGGGGGCATATAGCTGCTTTCTTGTTTTTGGAACACAGAAAACAAAATTTGTTCCTCATTTAAAAAAAAAAAAAAAAGAGACGTTTCAAACAATAATCAGCATTAAGCTACCATTTCTAAAGAATTTAAATTTTCAACCTTCAAAAAGAAAATAATTAACGAATTGTCTTACTAAAGTAATTATTTACATCTAATTAAAAAAATACTAATTAAGTTTAAGTAATTGTTCAAACAGAAGATTTAATTATAGGACATTATTACAAAGGTGAGTCAAATGTTTTCCAATATTTTGGTACATACTAACAACACTACTGTGTTTGTGACGTCTATATCACATGATCGAAGCAGATGCTACAGAAACATTTTTTTATAAATATAAAAGAAAAAAAATTACAAAAAGTATCTATATATACCTTTTTGATTCTGTTATAGTTGTTATAGTTGTGGCCTACCCAGTTTGAATGTGTCCTACCTCAGTAAGAGTATATTTATGGATATAAATAGTAGGCAATTTATTGAAACTAATTATTTTTCACATATATTCAATTTCAAGAAATACAATTCAGTCATAAGCTGTATATAGTAATTAAGAATAATTAAAAATAATTTATCCATAATTTAATGAATCAGATCTATTTAATTCTAAAATTCTGAAATAGGGTTAGGGTTAGCAGTTATTATAACCTTATAATATGCTTTTTATGGTAGGCCACATACTATAAGAGACATGATTTTGTAGGCCACATACTATAATGGTACCCAGTATTCTATATTAACGACTGAGAAGAGTTTATCTGTGTCCATTATCATCATCAAGGTGTACTGACAGCACAGATTCCTTTGACTCTCTCTCTCTCTCATCTCATCGCTATCAGCAATTGCTCTTGGTAAGTCCTCAACACAGCATCCAGTGTTTGCACAAAATTGATGAATGTAGGTTTTTGCCAATCAGCCAATACAATATCAGAGTTCAGCACGTTAGCCACAACGCCATGCATACTCGCCTATAATAACCAGTAATAATTCAATGATCTCAGTTATAGTGCAAACTTCTATCTTCTTAGCCTATTTTTATAACTCTGCTAACTCAAGGAAAATATAAGTGCATTTATTTATATTACTATAATAAAACAGATTATTAATACACTTGAGAATTTATGTTGCTTAAAACAGATATGGTATGAAAATAACTTGATGAATCTTTAGTATAGTTACATAACTTCTTTCTTTTTTAATCAAAATGTGCTATCTCCTATTCACACTCTTTGTGTTCCCTATAGCATGCACTACTTTCTCATGCTAATAAATATATTAGAAACAAGTCATACTCTTTCTATCACTGCTTTAGATCTGCAGACCAAATGAAGAACTATGCTCTTGTTTTGCATAGAGAGAATTAAGACAGTTGAATCAATAATAGCCAAAAATCAATTCCTTCAGAACTCCAGCTGTATCACTAGCCTTGAAATAACAAAAAAAAAAAATAGGGAGTTACTTGAGAAAAGATCTTTTATTGGCAAACATAAAAAGGACCAGTTAGAAGTTGTCCAACCGAAAATATAAAAAATTAATAAAAAACAATTAGATACATCTCAATTAGCTCATCTCTCAAAATAAAGATTGACTGATTGATTCTAACAGCATTTCAACTCATCACGGGTTATTTCATGCCTAGAAGTCAGGGAATCCTGTTCATTGTATGTTTATATTTACATTTTTGTGTAGTTGTTTCTTATGATGTTTTTTCTTTTTTTATTGCACACAGTTCTATCAAACACAAATGATTTTTAAATCAATCACTCAGCCACCAGGACCCTATCCTTAGGCATTACAGGTGGCTTCATCAAGGAGTATTCTACAGTTCTAGCTGACAGGGCAATCAATAAGAACGATGACCATTTTAGGAATAGCAGGTGATGTAAGCACACCAAAGCCTGTTTCTAAGTTTTCTTCCATGGTTGTGGGTGGGTAGATACAAGGTGTGATCAAAAAGTATTGAGACTGAATCTATAATTTTTTAATTCAAAAATAAAGATCATATATACACAGCTGAGCAACTTAATAAGTGATAGTGTTTAGATGTGTCAATGCCAAGTGTGAATACTTTTTGGCAAAACACAAGTTTGTGCAAGTGCAACACTTTCAAGGTCAAATCAATGCTACTTTTTTTGTTTTCTAAACTAAAAATTAATCTCATGGGTAAGATTTAAGGACATTAAAAGAAAACACAGCATTTGCCATTGTCATTATGGTTGGTTGTTTTTTAATGGGCATGTCAACCCTTGTTGAGTTATTTTATGCCAAAGACATTATGTTATATTCATTCTTGTTAGGTTTTCAATTTTTTTTTTTTTCAAAATCATTTTTTATTTAAATACATATTTTAATCTATTTAACCCATACATGGTACCCTAACAATACTATCACTCTGAGTCAGGGTCGACCTGGGAGTAATGGCAATAAAGGAGTATTCCAGAATTGTAACTTCACCACAAGATGCAGTTTAAGGTCATACCCAGAACATTAAGACCCTCACCCACCGCTTTCTAGCACATATATAATAAAAATGGTTGGGAGGTTGCCATAAGGGCAATAGGGTTGGGACAATCATATAGGCGCTCAGGCTTGACGTGACAAACCGGCTGATCAGAGGGGGCCTCTCCAACCACTCATCTAGCCTAAATAAGGGCCAAGGTGGACATCTAGCCTAAATAAGGGCATGTCGTGGACTGCTCAGCCACCAGGATTCCGTCTATAAGTATCACAAGTCACAGACAACAGGTGTCCACATTGGGGAGATGTTATCCTTCTGCAAAAGAGCAGTTGGTGTATTCTTCTGCCCCCACTGACAGGGTGGGCAATGAGCTTTCTATCCTTAATGAGCTTTGGGGACCAAATAACATAACTGAATTTTAAGTGGGGGTCTTACCAAAGCAATAACCATTTTTTTCAATACAACATTTCACTATCCATATATTCATATGATCTACGTATCAATTTACTTTTTCAAATGAAAATTATAGTAACGTTCTAGTATGTTCACAACTGAAAAATTAAACATGTTTAGGACCATATGACCTTTAGCGATCTCGATTCATAAGGACATGTTTTTATTTACACCGTCAAAATCTGGTTGTTTGTTAACAGACGATTTTTAGATTTTTTTTAAATTATAAAACTAACTCCTAACCCTAACCGCTAACAAACAACCGGATTTTGACAGTGTAAATGAAAAACATGTCCTCATGAATCAAGATCGCAAAAGGGGTGCCTAAAGGTCATATGGTCCCATATTTAAAAATAAATAAACAATTTTCAAAAACATTAATTTATTTAGCCCACATCAATTTGATTTTGTTTATTATTTAAATGGCATAACAAATCCCTAGGAGTTATTTAATGTTGGAATTTAATTCATTTATAAAGGTTTAATTATAATCAAATATATTTTCAACATTCTATTGCAATACGTTTGTATATAATAATAATTTTTTTTAAAGTTATATTTTTTCAAGCATTCATATGCAATACTAAACATTTTCAAATTTTCGATTTGACTCATAGATGAGAACTTAACAGGCACTACAACTTTGGATCAGAGTAGATCTGGGAGTAATAGCAACGAAGCAGTAATGCTCACACTCCCAAAAATTGAGAAATGGAGCCTCACCACCGGATGCAGTTAAGTATCATACCCAGGACACCCCTCATCAGGGTTACTAGACTTTAAAACTATTTTTGTCTTCTTTTTTAAGTGATCTTCTTTTTTTTTTTAACTTGTTTTGTATACAAATTTCAGGTAAAAATAATAAGAAACGAGTTGTTGTATAGAATGTGTGAACAACTGAACAGGAAGTCTGAGTTTAATGTACTTTACTGTTAGAAAATAAATAAAGATATGTCGACAAACAACAGGTTAAAATAAATATTTCTAGACACCACATGGTGTGATGGTTAGCAAGCTGGATTAGCAGAACATTGTTAGTGAGTTCGATTCTCACTGGGTGGTCATATTTCCGGCCTTGTACCAAAACTAAGCCAGGCTTAGTAAATAACTAAAATAAATATTCCATACGATTTTTTAAATTTCTGCTCTTACTGTCTTTCTGGCTACGACCTTGAATAAATTTAAATTCAATTGAAAAGATCACCCTGACTATATATATTAGATGTGATATAAGTTAACCAATCCATACATTGACGTCTCAACTGAAATGGCAAGTAAAAGTAATGACATAAGATTTTTTTTTAATTCATTTTTTTGGAAAGTCCGATTTTTACGAAGCATCTGGATCATTTGAATCGGTTTGGTTATAAAATTTTGACTTCTTTATTTGAGAGAGAAGGAAGAGAGATAAAGAACGAATAACGTTTGCAAATCGTGGTTTTATTTAAATTTAGTAACACAACACAAAGACCGTCATCATTCATAAAAAAAAGGTAAGCCTAAAGCTATAATTAAAGCTGTATATGCCAACCAACACAGGAACTCAGGTGAGTGACAGTCAGGTGCGCCGAGAGATCTAGGCATTATTAGAGACCACAGACAATAAAATGGAACGGTGGTACCAGAAATTAATCAAGGTAACAACTGGCAACTACTACAGACAATAATTTATTTAGGTCAGGGTAAGAGTCTATAGGACCTGATTAGTCCAGGTGAAAAAGGATTGTCATCATAAAAACACGTAAAGTTAAAGTGATGAGGGGGAAGTGAATAAATTTAATAAACTTTTTTTTATTTCTTTTTTTTATTCACTTCAAATAGGGAGGATATGGGCCTTTTTATTTTTACATGAAAAATGGTTTGGAAAAAATAATTGAAAAAAAAAAAAAAAAAAAGTAACAACAGAGAACAGTTTCAAAAATTAAAATATATAAAATTAAACGGACATTTAATTGTAAAAAAAAAAAAAAATAACTATAATGAAATTAAAGTAGAAAGAAAATTTTATATATAAAAAATAAATATATAAAAAGGAAAACTCAAGGTTTTAAATTAGCTTCCTCAGAGAGTAGCGAATCTTTAAATAAGATAAGGATGGACACTAAAAAAAAAAAATTAAAAAACGTCACAGTGGGTACCCGGGGTACATTGTGAAAAAAAAAAAGAGTTATGTACATAACAATTAGATTTAATTCAAAATAGTTAAATCTAAATTCCGAATCAAATAAATATGAAATGCTGAATGAAAAATTTTAATTTCTTTCAATGCTACTAATCCAATACCATGAATGAAATGAATTAAAAAATAAATACGTCTATTTCTCGTATGATCGAAAAAGGGGGTGGATCATAGCAATGATCACGTTTCAATATGTAATTAAATCCAAACTGAATTTCATAAATAAATAAATAAATAAAAGTATTTTTCTTAAAATTGCAGGGGTTTTCAAACTCACATACAAAAACAAAAACACCAGAAACGTTAAATAACGTAATTTTCATCAAAAATAATATTTTATCGAACTCTCTCAATCATAAATGAAGACGAGAGAGTTAAAATATTTTTTTATTAAAAAAAAAAATGGACATTTTATACATTTCTGCTCTACGTATAGGTTTTCTTGGTGAAGATATTCATTTTAAAATACATCATCCGATCTTAAAGCTTATATAATTCTATTGAATTACAATAAAATAAAACTATTACCAATAACCACTGACTAATATGTATATATTTACTTACTCCCTACTCTCTGGTGTGTGACTGTGAGTAATGTTATCCAAATAATAATAATAATAATAATAATAATAATAATAATAATAATAATAATCACATTCAAATAACATTGAGAATGTCGGATTTCATATTGGAAATTGATCGTTATTTTGATCTCAATGGGAAATCTTGCTCACATTAAAACAATATCAATAAAAGAACGAATTTCAAGGAATGATCAAGAAGATAAAATCAGAAAAAACGTTTTTAATTGTCAATATTTATTATTTCACCTGTTAACATTAATAACAAATCCTAGGGGGTGGGGAATCTAATATAGATGATAAGATAAAATTGTATTGAATTTCTATCTATTCTATAGCCTTCATTGAACAACGTCTCAGACGTATTTATAATGAAGTACGTTATCTTACTATAAAATAAAAGCTATGAATTTAATACTATAAAAAAATTTCCAAAAATTACTATAATAAATATGATTATAAAAAAAACCCTAAAAACTAAATCATTATTTTTGGGACAGTTCCTCCCTTGAATGATGTGGAATATGTAAAGTAGTTGATTATACACGGTACACACCACATGATTATAAGTGGGGAGTTCGGTTTTAAAAAACAAAACAAAATACGCTATCTTTTGCGGATGTGTGCAGAGAAGCATAGGATATGCAGTAAATGTGCATCTTACCTGCAGAACCCGTCAGCCCCCAGTAAATAATGTGTAAATGCCGACAGTTGTGGCAGTCCGAAGGTGGGGCCTGTCTGTCTCCGTGTTTCACCTTGTTGGCATACAGGAAGCCAGTACCAACCAGCATGCAACACTTGTGACATCACTTCCGTTCCACTCCTTCCACGGTCGGACGATATGCTGTTTCATTTGTAACGCTTAAATCAATCAATAATAGCTGACATTCTTATAAGGGCAGATATGTACCTTTTATTATAAGGGCAAATTTATTTTCTTTTATTAGGTCTGGTGTTATTTTTTTTTACTGTTTCCTTTTTTGTTGTTTTTTATTTACTTAAAAAAAATTAAAAATTAAATGTTTTTTTAGTTAAGAAAATTAACAGAAAAATACGTAAATCATAATTTAAGAAGTTTAATGCCATTGTAACTTAATTTTTTTCTTTGGTATTCTTTTTATTTACTTATAAACTGGTTCATTAAATGAATTATATATATATATATATATATATATAATATATATATATATATACACAGACACACACACACATACATATATATATACACACACACACATACATATACATATACATATAGATATAGATATAGGGATGCGCAATTTAGGTCAAGGGAGATAAAAAAATATAATTTTTTAAATTTTAAAACAATTACCAAAACTCACGGTATTGGCCGATTTTAATGAAATTTTCATTAATGCTTTAACTTTATAATAAATAGCTTTTCTTTTTTCTTTTTTTTTTTTAAACTTGAAAAAAATGTTGTAAGGGGTTGCAATCTTTGGTCATTTGAAGAAAAAATTTCAGTCTCTATTTTTTACATTTTTAGAAAGATCAAATCCTTTTTTAAAAATTTAAAAATTCAACACCTGAAAAAAGTGATTTGAAAATTTGAAAGTTATTTTCTTAAAATTAAAAAAATAAATTTTTACCATGTTTTTTTTTTGTGTTTGTTTATTTTGTAGTTATAAATTTCTTTGGATTGATGCAAAAAAAGTTGTTTTTTTATTCCTGATTCAATTGTCTTATTTTTATACACAAATTTGATTGTAAATTTTAAACTTCTGGAAAGTGTCAAATTGAATTCAATATTTTCATCTTAAATAAAGCTTTATTTAATCTATCTAAAAATGTAAGTTTACATTTTGGGAGGAAAAACCCATCATACATATACTCCCCCCACAACACTAATATCAAGGAATCTTCTTGTGAACGTGATCTGGGTATTACTGTCAGCAGTGATTTACATTGGACGAAACACATCACTAAAATTGTCAAAAGGGCTGAGGGTGTCTTGGCATCGCTCAGCAAGACCTTTGTCAGCCACTCACCGGCTATCTATTTAAAGCTGTACAAAGCTATGGAATTTGCATCACCAGTCTGGAACCCCTATCTCACTCAGAACATTAACCTCCTAGAAATTGTACTGAGACATGCAACCAAACGAATACCCTCCATCAGGCATCTGCCATATTCTGAACGTGTTGTTGCCCTGGGAATGGATTCGTTGAAACTACGGTGTCTGGTAACTGACCTGGTAAACACTCATAAGGTCATTAATCATCTTAACAACAGCAACCTTGAGCACCTTTTTGAACTCCATGTTTCTAACACACATGGGCATGCCTACAAAGTCAGAAAACAGCATAGCTCACATGACTTTCGGAAACATTTTTTTCATGCTCAGAATTGCGAAAGCATGGAATAAGCTGCCTGTGTCCGTTGTAGGCTGCCGAAACAGTGCATCTTTCAAAGCCTCCATGCTTCCTGTAGTCCACCAACACTATACCTGATACCCCTCTCCACACACATATGCACACACGCACACACATACATGTATATTATTACTGTAAACTGTTCATGTTCCTGACACTAATACATTATTCTGTGTACTAGACATGAGACTTTGATGAGTTGTGGTGCACCTGAGCACTGTAAACAATAAATTTCATTATCATTAAAAATGCACAATTTTGCACAACATATTTTCTGAGATTTTTGTATATTTGAAAAACTATTACTTACGATTGTTTTTTCATTTACAGATCACCAAACGTATTTAAAAAAAGATCTCTTCCTTTCTGACTCGGACTAGAAAGACGACATATAATTTTACCATATGGGCTACTATAGATTTTTACTTATGTAAATAAGTAGAAATCAAATAATATGGTCAAAGAATTTTTTTTATTGTGTTGGGATGTTAATTTGTGTGCATAGACTTGTGAGTTTGTTCAATTGTAAGTTTGTGTATGTGTTATAGTGCTTGCATGCATATACATATACTTATGCATATATGTAGGCATACACCCTTGTATGTATATATATATATATATATATATATATGTCTTTTGTGTGTGTGTGTGTGTGTGTTGGGTATTTAACATTGTAGAATGAAAATAAACATATTATATATATATATATATATATGTTATATATATATATTAATATTGTTTGGTAGTTAAATATGTATATTAATATATATATATATATATATATATAGGTGGATAGATTGTTTACATTTCATATATATTCCTAATGCCCTTGAGAAAGGTGTAAATCCAATATTTCTCCCTCCAGCTGTGGGTAAATAGTAGGACAGACTGGGCTCTTGACCCATAGTATAACAACCAATCATGGAGAAGAAAAACTCTCATTTCAAACCTGTTAAACTCTACTTAAAATTGAACTTGTGTCACATCTTGCTTGTGCGTACAGGTTGGATTAATACACATATATATATAATCATTATTATATAATCATGACATTTTTATTTTTTATGGAGCAACTAAACACAAGAAATAAATTAAATTTCTATAGAACATGGAAGAATCATAGGAATTTGATCTAAGGTTTGGTTTCTTTGTTTAATGGCATATCAACCTTCATGGGTTATTTAATGCCAAAGCTATCCTTGTTGAAGAATTATAGTGGTACTATTCAACCCATAACTGTAAGGATGAGTGTTCATACTGTAGCGTTAGTTTGTATTTGCCTGGTGGAGTTGTCTGCCCCTTTTAGTTTGCTGGTGCCCGCTAGGGTGCTATAGTATTTAAGCGCCGGGTTCAAACCCTTTCGGCCTCTTTTCCTGTTTCAGCAACTACGAGCCACATGGAGTAGATTTTATCTAACCCCTCTCGTTGGGGCTCCGCCCCCCCTTACATTACTGTAAGTTATTTACAGCATGGACTATTCCTAGTCTCATGTCTGTACTTTTATATGTTATAATGTACCATTCATGAATGTGTCTTTATCTTTATTTGTGTACCCCTTTATATATGTAACTCTTTTACTATGTACGTTGTATCTACTGTTATCCATGTGCTGTATATATATGAAATGTTTTGTCCGTTAACCTTTGTCGGAGTTATTCGTATGCAAAGTATCTAATAACTTTGCACCTTCCTTACAATACCTTTCCCAAGGGTATTAGTCTGAAAGTGAATGTAATAGTGTGACTGTGAGAGTTCAAACTTGCTTACTACAATGATATAAGTAACATCCCCATTGTCAAGATGCGTGTGTGTGTGTGTGTGTGCGTGTGCGTATGTGTGTGTGTGTGTCTGTGTTACTTTAAAACAAATCCTGTTCATTTAAAAAATTTAAATATCAGTTTAAAAACTATAACTGCAGTGTCAGCAGTAGCAAATAAAGATAATCTGAACATTAGCTATATAAATGAGAGTAACCTCCTCTTGTTTCTTTCACTTTGAGGAAGCCTTATGTTTTGGTTGGCCATTTTCATTTCATCTAAATCTACACTGAAAATACGAATTTGTCTGTTTTGGTCGGCTATTTTCATTTCACCGTAATCAATACAACTGCATGTTTTAACACGAAAATATCATAAAATGTGTTCTTAATAACAATTAAGTTCATTTCAAATAATGCACAAGCACAATTAAGAACACATTTTATGATATTTATGTGGTCGATGCTTACATCATGGCATACTTGGGTAGCT
Organism: Doryteuthis pealeii; assembly: GCA_023376005.1. Lineage (NCBI taxonomy): Eukaryota > Metazoa > Mollusca > Cephalopoda > Myopsida > Loliginidae > Doryteuthis > Doryteuthis pealeii. Next base: position 57,279,806 of record CM042157.1, on the reverse strand, counting down.
CAAGTAACTGTCTGGTACCTTATTTCTTTAGACTTTCTTCGTTTCTTCTAACTGGTCTGGTTCTGTAGTCCGTAGCTTGACTTTAAGATACTGGTTCACCATTAGTTCACAAAGAAACAACCAAGGCTTATATTTTATGTGATCACATTTTTATTCAGAGCCAAACTTTTCTCTAGTTAGGATCATTCAATGCATGTGTGAGTGAAGAGGAGCCCATCTTTACCAAAGGAAGCCTGAACTAACTGACTAAGCTCTGTGCCCTAATTCCCACAGTCTGTGTGTAACCGGAAAGGAGGTCACCTAAAGGTATTTTGGATTTCAATGACTTTTAATTCAAAATCTAACCCTACACTAACCGTCCAAAAAAACAATGGTTTATCAATACACTGTGAATAGTTATGCAGATCAAAGGCTGCACATGGTCATGCAGTAATCAATGAAGAGATGGTGATTTTCTGACAAGAATGAGTAATCACGATATTATATATATATATATACTAGCAAATATATGCACCCTCCGGGTGCAAGTATTTATGTTTTAATGTAATAAAATATAATAGAAAGGCTAATGAAACTAAATAAGAATGCAGATAAAAAGATTTGAAACAGGGTGGGTATAATCGAAAAATAGAACAACTGAAACTTACTATTCCATCATTCCTGTCTTTCATTGCTAAATTTTCCTAATTTAACTATTTAGTTAAAATAGGAAGTAAAGAATAAAATTAGTTATTTCTTCTTGTTAATAAATTTTAAAAAAGATTTATTCCTGAGATTTTTGCTCATATTCATTAAGATAAAACCAAACAATTAGAAATCAATAATACTAAGCACATATTTATTAAAATTAAATTTTTAAGATCAATATGCAAATTAGCCTTCCCATTCACACTGTAAACTGCTATTTTGTTGTATATATAAATACAATTGCATGGTATTAGTATGTAGATATGGTCAACAGTATTAATAATGTAAAATGATTTATAATTGAAGTTTGAATAAATATAAATTCATGGAGAATGTGACGTAAATAATTAAGGGAATTGTGACATGAATAGTGATATAGTTTTGTTTACAGACACACAATCTCCATTATAATAATATATATATATATGTGGGAGGGGGGTAAAGAATAGAATCAGAAAAATGTGGACAAAGGAACAAAACTTAGACAAGTATATATATATATATATATATATATATATATATATGTTATTATACTAAAACTGAGTTAATCAACATTTGCTTCCTAAAGGCGTTTTTTACTGTTTAATTTAATGACAAGAAAATTATAATAAATTATTCTTCACTTTTAGGATTGAATTATGTTTGAAAAAAATTCTGTCTTAATTGGTTCTTAATTAGTCATAATTTGCAATTAAGTCAAAAACCGACCAATCTCTTACTTTACTCTATCTCTTTTTTCCCTTCTATGTATCTCTTGACAACCTCCTCGTTATATAATGTTAGTTTCTCTGGAGAGAGAGAGAGAGAGAGAGAGAGAGAGAGAGAGAGAGAGAGAGAGCCAGAAGAATTTGAAATGTATTTCTATGTTAAATTTCACAACCAGCAACCCATAGTTTAAATGAGGTCAAACATTTCCTTTCTTAGAAAGCTAACAAAATGATTTTAAGGTTTCATCCAACCGTATTTATTTTTAAAAATTTATTCGCTTTGCTAACTCCCTTTTCCCTAATCTCAGTTATCTACCCAGAGCTGAATGGGTGACCCAATGGGTCAAGTTTTGTCTAGTATATATATATATATATATAAGTGCTTTTTGTCATTCAGCCTTAACAGTTCACATAAGTATTTAAATGTACTCTCAGGGTGAAGTGGTCTAGGCTGGTTGGTTGATTGGTTGATGTTTTATTTTATGGCATATCAACACTTTCCGGGTCATTTAATGCCAAATAAAGTCCTTTTGATATTCAGTTTACTCACAGTATCCACTGTTGCTTAAATGATCACCCATCTAAGTATTGAACAGGCTCATCGCAACTTAACTTTGGTTATCTAGCAGGAACTGGTGTCTTCAGCATGACTTGACTGTAAACCCAGTGGGCTAGGTGTAACAAGATATGCTTGTTCTAGTGTGGTCCTATGCTAGCCACAGTACTAGATGAGATGACTTAGTTCTGTGACTACCATGTGTGTCTCCAGCTAGTTGCTCTACCAATGTTTTCTGTGGCCACATTGTATTTTTCTTTGCAACTTGGTTGGAGAATCTTTGTGGTGGGTTGGGTGGTTAAAAAACGAGAGACAAGTTCCTTGCCATGTCTTTTCTCTTTGACTTAGTGTACAAAAGGTATTCCTTTATGTTATATAAAAGAAGTTGTCGGAGTGGCCAGACAAGCGAGGGAGTCTGTCCCCTTTTCACTAGCACTAGCCCAAGAATATTATTTTAGCATCTGAGGTGGAGTGCCACACCTACCATCAGCTCCTCACTTTACCACACAGATCCTGTGCTACTCATACACTGAGTTGGCAAGGGCCAGGGTCGAACCAGGAACCTCGTGATTTCTAGCTGAACGCTCTACCAGCTGAGCTAAACCGGCCCTACTGTTCTGTTATATATGATAATAAAACCATTGCTATTGTAAAACAGTGTATTGTCTCATTCTTAGAGTTGTCAACAACTATGGCAGCTCATTTCCACTAAACTTCCAACCCATCACAAAGACACTCCAGCCAAGTTGCTTCGATCCCCTATTCTGTGGATCAAAGGAAAACAGAATGTGGGTGCAGAAAGCATCACCAGAGCAACTAGCTGAAGACACATGTGGTACTCATAGAACTAAGTCATCGCATCAAGTACTATGACTAGTGTAGAATGAACATCATACTCACCTTCACAGGAAAGCTGTGACTAGCATCCAGTCACCAGACAAAAAAAAAGAGAGCATAACCGAATACACGCTGTAGCAACTGACAAAACATGGTCAAGTGTTCAGTATATATGGATAAAAATATCCAAACTAAAACCACCAGACAATCAAAATCCTGGAAATAGACTTGACCATTCCACATAGTAGCATAGCCCAAGCTGCTATTTAAACCACTTAGCAAGTCTGGATTCTCAGAAGCAGATTCAACTTGCAACCCAGTTGAATACTCATCAGTATACACAAATCTCTGCAACTAGTATATGACCATACAAGCACCTTGGACTCGGTCTTGACAAAGTCACCAGTTATGACCATCTAAGTGTTGACAGGAATGGTTGGACAATATCACCCACTTGAAGGGAAAATGGAGGTAGCATGTTCTATGTCTTTCAATATGCGACAATAGATTTTGTGATTCTACTTTTTTGTTTCTCTTTTAGTGGCTGGGGTATATATATTTACCAACCCCTCTGCACAAGCAGGATGCAATACAAGGTCAATTTCTTAAGTGGAGCTTAACAGGTTTGAATTCAGAGTTTTCCTTCTCCTAAACCGGTTACCTAGCTATGGTTAAAGAGTCCAGTCTACCCTGCTATTTACCCATAGCTGGAGGGAGAATTTGATTTATACCTTTCCTAAGGGTATTAGCGCTATGTGAAATTCAAACAGCCTCGTCCAGGAATTGAACTCAGGTCGACGAGATCATTTCATATGACTCTAACCATTAGATCACATACCTCCATAGTGGCTGGGGTATAAGGCGACAAACATCTGGGTCCTAGAAGAAAAAAGAAGCTAACCCATATGTTGTGTCCATTATCTATTGCTTCCTGCTTCCACAGCCTCAGAGACAGAATGGAAAAAAAAACTAACAAGATCCGAATGCTTTGGACAAGTTTTGTTTTTGTGTTTTTCTCTCCCCATCCAATGATTAGCTATCAGTGATATAGCAGTCATCAGTGACTATGCTATACAATCTTTCTACTGATGTTTACATGATAGCACTAATACTTTCAGAAAAGTGTACGCATCAACCTATCCCCTTAATTATGAGGGCCGGGTTAGCTCAGTCAGTAGAGCATTCAGCTAGAAATCACAAGGTTCCTAGTTCGATACCAGCCCTTGCCAAATCAGCGTATGAGTAGCACAGGGATCTGTGTGGTAAAGTAAAGAGCTGATGGTAGGTGTGATGCTCCACCTCAGATGCAAAAACAATCTACTTGGTCTAGCACTAGTGAAAAGGGGATAGACTCCCTTGCAGATTGGCTGATACCGACTTTAGGCCACTCCAACGAATTTACATAGTAGGACAGAATGGGCTATTTAACCTTGGTGTGGCAACTGTTGGAATATTTTTGGTGATATAAGTGATGCTGCAATCCACCACTTAAATTTATAGACTAAGCGAGGTCATGTGGTTTAAACCTCAGCCAATCGACAGCCCGAAAATGTGGTTAGTTAACTATTTAATCACTGATATTGACAGCTGTTCATTTATTCAACATTGATGAACAGACATACAACACTGAGGAACACCAAGGAACAACCAAAGGATCATACCCAACATTAAGGAACACCAAGGAGTAACCAAAGGATTCTTCACTAAGGATCGCACTCTGCTTAATACAAAGGATCTCCGCTAGACAGAGCTCTTGCTTGAAGCCGAAGGATGGCCACAAAAATCGTAACAGCAACTGGTTGAGGAGAAGAAAAACTCTGCGCATGTTCGCTTTTCATTACGAGTTTAAATTTAATGATAATTTCATCAATCATGCTTACCTCTTCTGCTCAAAAATAAACTCTGTAACAAAAAATATATTTACTTTCTCTAATGACAGTTTCATCAATCATGCTTACCTCTTCTGCTTCTTCTTTTTTTCAGATTCAATGACACAGGGTTATAAAAAATTTAAAAGGTGTTCTGTTGTTAAATTTGATATTTTACAATAAGATTATCAATTAATATTAATAAGATTACAATATAATCGGCTAAACTTGCAAATTGGTCGGAAAATTAGGGTGACCCAGAAAAAACAGAACCCACAAATTTTGTAATAAAACTGTTAATTTTAACTAGGGGGTTCAGGGTTAGGGTTAGTTTAATGGGAAAATAAATAAATAATTTGGGTTCTGTTTTTTCTGGTTTACCCTAATTTGCAAGTTTAGCCATATAATCTTATTAATATTAATTAATAATTCATATTTTATTATACAGTGAAAAAAAAAGAACATTGTTTTATCATCTGTCGTAAAACAAAACAATTTTTTTTAAAAATTTGACGCCCTCCAAAAAGAAAAACCTTAAATATTCGAATTAATTTGAATTTAAATGTCAGAAACTTGGTTTTATTAGAAAGAAAACATATGTATTTGAATTTTGACAACAAAAATATGTTTTATGTCTATCATTAAAAAGAATATAAGATTTCAAGGATCTGTTTACATTATTTTATGTAGAAATTTTTACACTTAGCACAGGAGTAGCACAGCTTGGATATGTGTGGTAAAGTAGGGAGCTGACGATAGGTGTGGCATTCCATCCCAGACGCAAAAAAATCTTCCAGGTTTTAGCTTGTGAAAAGGGGATAGACCCCTTCTTTGTCCGGCTGATACCGACAAAGACCATCCGCCGAAATAATGATAATTTGTATCATAGGCGAGCGAGTGTCAAGTTCGACTACTCTTAATCGACAATATTCTGAGAGTTATTTCCCTTGTTGCAATAATTACGGTTTTGCATTCTATCATTTAACGATTTGTAAACATATCTGCATCTGTATTTTTTTTATGATGGTTTCTAAACAGGAATTTTTTTTAAAGCTGAGGAACTTTTCAGCATATTTTTATATCTATATGATTCACACATGGCCAGTAATAAAGACACAGGGGGAAAAGTCACAACTTTGAATATACTGAAAGAAATGTCGGCCAGTAGATATTGGATGGTTGAATAGTAACTACCAAATTTTAAGAACTTATTCAAATTCAATTTGTTCAGATATAAAGTCTTAAATGTATACCAAATCAAATTCTAAATTAATTTTTCAATATTTTTATTTACCTCGCTTTTCAGATATTCTACAATATTCTTCCGTATTCAGAAGAGTTCAGTTTTTTTCTTAAATTCTGTCAAGTTCTTCTAAGGTCTTTTAGGAAATCCTATCAATTATACATTGGAATTTAGAATTTAATCTTTTTAAATTTATTTCCCCAATGAGTGACTGGATCAATAATTTTGAGGCTGGTAATAAAGTCACAGGGAAAAAAGTTACAATTAATTTATGGTGACCGGTTAGGATTAGATTGGTTGAATTTTATGGAATGTCAACCCTTGTTGGGTTATTTTATGCCTAAAACATTTTGTTTTATTCATTCTGGATGGGTATTAAAATTTTTTTTAACACACTTGGGAACCGCATAAGGATACTGTGCATTTTGAACAAATCCCGGAAGTAACCCCCTACAAAACAACAGTTGTACAGCTACATACTTCTCCTCTTAAAAACCATCCGAGTAGATGAACAAAAAATGCTGCGGAACCAGAGATGAACTCATAAGCAATGTTCTACTGTGGACTCCTACACATTGACACAGTGTTGGCCAAACAGCAAAAACTTACATTGATCAGTTTTGTGTGGACACTGGATGCCAGGTAGAAGAGCTGACAAGAGCAATAACTGATAGGGACAGGTGGCAAGAGAGAGTCAAGAGAATCCATGCTATCAGTATGACAATGATAAGGACAAGAGTCTACTCACATACGAGGGTGGGTTTAACATTGAACTCATGATTTTACACTTTTGTGCAAACAAAATTATAAACACACATTCTAGTGGCTATTTCTCTATAGCAGCATAAAACATATTGGGTTTTTTACACATTTAGTTAGTTTGTTTAAGTCATACCATCCTGAATATGGTGATACATGTAGCTGGACAAAAAGTTAGTATGAGGATCATTTAATAAATAACATGCATTTTTGCTTTAGAGTTGGTAATAGGAAGCACTGTTTATAGTTGCACCTTTTTTTTTAAAGGAAATCAATAGAAATGGTTCCTTTCATGTCTTAAAAGACTGTCAGCATAACCTTCTTTACTGACCACTGCACTCAGAAATTAAAACATGCTTCTCCATACATTCTTCTGTAAATTTCACTTCTCAACCACCAAAGATTTGATGACAGATCTCTGTTCAAGTCTGGAGAAAACTGATTTGGTGCCATTTTAATTAAAATAATTTTTGCTATAAATTAATAGAAAATAACACAGAATTTATATTTATAGGAAAAATTCACTATATTAATTGAATAACCTTAGTCATAAACTATACATACATACACACACACACAGTGTGTGCGTGTGTGTACATGATTCTGGGTGCTGGGTTCCCGGTTTCGAATTCTGTCGGAGGGAAATCGTAGGTATATGCCGCTGATGAGACTTAATAAAGTTGAAACAGCTGTACGGTGATCCACGTCGCGCACGTTATTTGCCGAGTTTATTTGTCATGATTATTTTCAATAATTATCAAATTTTATACAATATACGCATTGTAATTGCCTTCAAAAAAAAAATATAAACAATAATATACTTTACTTAACAATGCTCCAAAAAGCAAATTTTCAAATTATATATATATATATATATATATATAATCTTATTGCTGTGGAGGACCGGGAGAAACTATTTTGTAATAGACCTGGCTGGAGAGCCACCATCTACCTGTCTGTGGAAGAATTTGAGTCCAACTGAATTAAACACCAAAAATTGAAGCGGGCTATTAGAAAGGGTAATTTTCAGCCCAGCAACATTCAAAGTGGAGAAGTTCCACCATGTAGTTTATGTGGAAGAGTATGTCCCTCCAGGGCTGGCCTGGTGAGTTATTTGAGAAAACACAAGGATACAGTGTCAAATGCTACTGGCACTCAACTATGATAGAAAAAAAAAACAGGAAATGGTCTCATTCGAACATGAGTTGACAGCCAACAACAACAATATACATACATATATATATATACATACACACACACACATAGTTATATGTAAATAACATTTTCTTTTACTTAAAAAACAACAACAAAAAACATTAATGTGAGTAAAGAGAAAGAGAAAGGAGGCATATGATCATCTTTACTTTGTATAAACTGAAAATGAACAAAAACAAAAAAAAATAAAAATAAACAATTACAGATCATTGAAGAGTAGGTGCATGATTTATACAAAATATTCAAGTGTACAGAAATTTAAACGTGGCATGGCATACATTTTTTTTTATTTTCTTATTTTTTTCAAAAGTTTTATTCCAGCACAAATTAACATTGACCATTTTTCAAAGACATAACAGACTGAGACACAAAAAAAAAAAAAGTTTTTTTTTAAAGAAAAGTAAAAGAATAAAAAAAACAAAAGAGACAGAGAGAGAGAAAGAAAGAGAGAAAGAAAGAGAAACACTGAAAATGAGTGTTTATTTGGACTGTAATGTGTTTTACACCGGCAATTCTCCCATCATCAAGTGACAAGAAAACAGTTAACCCATTGTACCAAAGAAATGCTTTAAAGTGCAATGATTAAAATTCAAATAATCTCTCAATTCATCTGCTTTAAAATTTTATGGGAAAATAACTTTGAATAAAGTTTGGCACTTTAGGCACCTTATGTGGTGTAATCAGTTAGCAAGTGAGAGTAGCAGACCATTGGTAGTGAGTTCAGTTCTCACTGGGCAACCCATATTTCTGACCTTGTGCCACATCTAAACTAAGGTTAGTAAATAACTATATAGTATTCCTATCTAATACAAATATTTTGAAAAAAATCATGAGTTCGATTCAATAATAGTCATTTATTTGCATAGTTATATAAGCTTCAAGTAATTAATACTGCTAATAAAGTTGACAAAGTGGTCTATTATTGGTATAAGCCAGACAGTGAAAAAGTCTAGATTAGGGAGATTCATTTTTTTGCTGAGGTGGAGTACCACACCTACCATTAGCTCCCCACTTTACCGCACAGATCAGATTACCTAATCTGTGCTACTCATGTGCTGAGTTGGTGGTACTGGTATCGAAGTTGGAACTTTGCGATTCCTAGACTGATGCTTTAACAACTTAGCTAAACCGTCCCCTTATAATAATCCTTAATAAATATAGTTTCAAGTAACTATTCTGAATACAAATAATTTGCAAACAGATCTATTTGACCCATATATGGGATTTGGAATCTGCATCATCAGTCTGGAACCCCTATCTCGCTGAGAACATTAACCTCCTAGAAACTGTACAGAGACGTGCAACCAAACGAATACCCTCCATCAGGCATCTGCCATATTCTGAACATCTTGCTGCCCTGGGAATGGATTTGTTGAAACTCCAGCATCTGCCAACTGACCTTGTAAATGCTCATAAGGTCATTAATCATCTTAACAACAGCAACCTTGAGCACCTTTTTGATCTCTATGTTTCTAACACACTTGGGCATGCCTACAAAGTCAGAAAACAGCATTGCTCCCATGACTTTCGAAAACATTTCTTCACGCTCAGAGTTGCCGAGGCATGGAATAAACTGCCTACCTCCGTTGTAGGCTGCTAAAACACTGCATCTTTCAAAGCCTCCATGCTTCTTGTAATTTGCCAACACTATACCTGATACCCACCTCCACACACATACATGTATATTATTACTGTACGCTATTCATGTTCCTGACACTAATACATTATTCTAT
>CM042157.1:57055201-57265201 GCA_023376005.1 Doryteuthis pealeii | reverse complement strand
TTTAAAAAATTTTACAAATTTTATTGAGAATGAAAATTCTACACCAAAATTATCAGTATGAAAAATAAATTCCTATAACAGAAAAGAAATTTACAAATTATATTTTTGACATTATTTTATGAAGTTAATATTCTTCTGTGAAATGTTCTAGAGATTTTTTTAAGTATCATTTAAAAGATTTATCAATTTAAACATTTTTGCCCAGATTGTTAACAGCTTGCCACTCACAGCAGTCTCTCACAAAGGAGTGTTTTTACACATACCAAACCTAAGCAAAGTACAAAAACTATATTATAATTGAGCAGAAGGACTCAGGTTACAATAATAATAGGACTTTATTTGAATAGAATGAGTTCTGAGGTGAATAGATAGTGGACTTTGAAATATCCCATCAAACAGGTAAAAAAAATACCAGGTAAATTTGATAGGCAAAGAGTTAAGTTTTGATTAAGTAATAATTCTATGCGCCATACTGTTGCATAACAGTCATTGTCATAAGAAGTGAACTTGGCTAACCAAGTTCAAATCCTGAACAAGGCTTTTTGCATTTCCCTTAACACTAATACCTTTAGGAAAGGTGTGAACCCAGCTAGTCTCCCTCCAGCTATAAGTAAATAATAAGGCAGACTGGGCTCTTTAACCTTGGTATATGGCAGCCAGTCTAGGAGAAAGAAAACTGAATTCAAATCAGTTATAGATGTGAATAGGGATGGGTTCCACCAGGCTATTCCTACTCATGACACACAACAGGATTAGCACTCCAACAACCAAAATGGGATGAGTGAGACAATGAGAGAGCCATATTTGATAGCATATAAGACCCTCCCTTTATTTACCTTATAGAATTATAGATGCTATGTAAACCAGTCTATGGTTATTCTATGCTTAGAGAGTTATAGAATATATCTAAAGTATATAAAATAAAACAGGATAAAAAAAACTCACAACTTAGAGTTTCATACATTTGATCCTCAGGTGAGCTAGTATTCACATGTCTGACTTTTTCATTACAACAAATATGTATAAAAAAATAAAAAATTAAAAAAAGAAGCAGTACATATTTGTTCAATTGAAAAAGTCAGACATATTAAATATTAGCTCACCTGAGGATCAAAAGCATGAAACTCTAAGTTGTGAGTTTTTATCCTATTTCATATCTTTTTTTTTTTTTTATATACTTGAAATATATTGTAATATTCCTTTACATTTTAGTACATTGAGCACTGGAAATTTTTTACAATCATCATCATAATTGTGTGTGTGTGTGCATACACATATCTATTGGGTATATTCCATGAGCAATTATTTAGAGTAGAAAATCAGCCAGTTTAATAAAGTAAATAATAAACAAAATATTTATTGCAAAGAAAAATATTTAAAATTTTGAAAAGAAATTCAGGTAATATCCTGATATTGGTAGAGGGAAAAAAATGGATAAAAATTTTACAAAATCTCATGTTTTTATATAAGAAAACTGTATTTAAAATTAAAAAAGGATAATTTATTTAAAATAAAAAAAGGATAATTTTTATGACATGAATAATATGTGGCAGATCTCATGATTACTTAAAAAATTAGGTAAATTATTTAAATTAGATTGTGCCAATCTTTTGCTAACAAGGTTTTCTCAAGAAACACAGAAAATAAAAAGCATAGGAAGCAACAGAGTCAATTTGTTGTAATACTATCAACTATACATTTTTGTCACCAATGATACACAGGCAGAGTGACATTTTTGTGATTTCACAGTAGTTCAATGTAAGGCATTTTCCTATTGAATGCTCATTGACCAATTCAAAGCAAATGCTTTGAATAGAAAAGGTGGGTATTATAGAGCATATTAATCCTTTTTCAAGCAGAGCAACATCTATGTCACCAACAGTACAGAGGCAGAGCAACATTTTTGTAGTTTCCCAGTAGCTCATAGCTCAACATAAGACATTTTGGTTATTTCCTATAACTCCAACCTAAAAAAAGTGAAACCACTCTGATTGGCTGATAAATCATTTATTTATCTATTTATTGCTCCACTAGGAAAAAAGAAGACAGGGTTATTGTTTAAAGATTAGGGTTAGTTTAATGGGTAGATTAATTAACAGATAAAATTAATTCAGAGTGGTTCCCCTTTTTTAGGTTGGAGTTATAGGAAATAACAGGCATTTTCCTATTGGCTGCTAATTAACCAATTCAATTTTAATGCATAAAAATGGCTAGAAAGCGGTGGTGGAAGATTGTGTAAAAGTTGTTTTGCAAAATATCATAATTAAAAGTGTGTGCTTTATAGTTTTCATAGTATTGTACTATGGCCCACAATCGTTAATCAAATTATCATGTTTTGTCTTATATATATATATATATATATATATATATACATATATGATTAATCAAATTGTTTGAACATACCTTCTATTTTGGAAATTTTCTGAAACTAATTTACCTAATCTATAGGGAATTAAAAAAATTATCTGCCAGCAAAACAGTTAATTCTTGTTTCTTTCAGTTGTTGAAAACTATTTAAATTTCAATATTCATTTACCGTTTTTAATTATTAGAAACCTTTCTTCATAAAAGAACAGTCTGTATGTGGTTATTTCCTATAACTCCAACCTAAAAAAGGGGAACTACTCTGAATTAATTCTATGAATTATTTATTTATTTATTGATCTACTAGGAAAAAAGAAGACAGGGTTAGGGTTAGATTTAGGGTTAGTTTAATGGGAAAATAATGGGTAGATTAATTAACAGATAAAATTCATTCAGAGTGGTTCCCCTTTTTTAAGTTGGAGTTATAGGAAATAACCCTGTATGAATATGCCAATGAATTTAATGGGATAAATATATTCCTGCATAAATGTGTGTGTGTGTGTGTGTGTGTAAGCGATACTTAATTTGATACACTCATTTGACAATGTATACCAGGATAGAATTTATGTGTGGGTAGGGATGAGTAGGTATTTACCCAAATGCCACAGGTAGGATGTGACACAAGGTCACAAGTACAGGGCATCCAGCAGCGAACGAACTCATTATTCAGTAGAAATGGAACTGCAAGACTAGTTTGCGAACCATTACACCATGATGGGATGCTCTGCGGGTAGAGATGAATATTTAGATAACATATTTGATGCACTGAATGGATGTATATTAGAAAATGAAGGGGGGGGTGATGATGCAGAAGTATTTGTAATAATGGCAGAGTGAATAAACTGCTTCTATGTGTCTATATAACGTGAACACTCAAGGTGCAAATGTAGGGTGGGGGATGGGGTTAAAGATGTAGGAAATGATGTAGGTATAGCAGAAAAAAAAAAGAAAAAAAAAGATATTCATATTAACGTTTCATGGACCTCTGTCAGGTGTATAATTATGTGTGTGTAAGATGTGGAATCAGGTATGTATGTGTATAAATATATGCATATGATAATTTTGTATGTGTGTAGGGAGGGGTGTACACATAACTGTCTTCAGGCATTACTAAGTTGTACTTATATATGACAAAACAGTCTAACTGTGCAACTGAGTGTGCAGACGTGGATAGGCATATTTGGGTAATGTGTGTGTGTGTGTATATATATATATATATATATAGGCTGTTTCAGAAAAATCAATATCAATTCATAATCTAATAACTTGACCAACTCTCATTCAAATCATCTCAAATTTTAACAGCATGTGTAGAAATAACTCTAGGATTCTAGGTTTAATATATTTATATATATTTTTTTTCTTCTTCCTTTTCAGTTATTTTCACTGGAAAAGAAGAGTCATACATGGATAGGCATATTTGTGTGTGTGTGTGTGTGTATATATATATATATATATATATATATGAGGAAGAATGAATAAAGAAAAGAAAGATTAGAATGGATAATAAAAGATGAATTTAATCAATATCACTTACACATGTGTTTCGGTCAGTTCATTCAAAATAAAATTTCACTCTGATGAAGGTCGAATCTTCTCTGTGTGCAGAATATTTTCACACAGATGAACTGACCGAAACACATGTGTAAGTGATATTGATTAAATTCATCTTTTATTATCCATTCTGTTCTTTCTTTTCTTTATTCATTCTTCCTCATATTGTCGGATTCATTTCCAATTCCATTTTTACACACACACATATATATATATAGGAGGTTGATTTAGAAGGCCATCACAATGCAGTTTGGAATAAATAAAAAATAATAATACGGTAACATTTATTCCAAACTGCATTGTGATGGCCTTCTAAATCAACCTCCTAACCAATACATACACAATGCTTCAAGCAAATTATGAAACTCTCTTATATATATATAATATATATATATATATATATATATATATACACACACACACATACACAGGTTTCCATAAAATCCTTGTGCATTTTTTAAAGAATTTTAATATTAAAGTGCACACGGATTTTGTGGACATCCTTTTTTTTTCTTCTTTTTTTTTTTCCAGATATAGAAATGCCACTTACTAGAAAAGAAAAGGCATATAAACATTTAACACAAAATTCTAAACTGTATCTTCAAAATTTTAGAAAATGTTAAAATTTTAGATCATTTGAACAAGAAATTTTCTCCTATTTTCTTTTAATATTTTGTTTTTTTCTTTTCAGCTAAAGAAAGGCCATTCACTCAAAGGTATTAAAAAGATTAAACATAGAATTTGGAGTTGTACCTACACATGTAATTTGAGATCATTTTAATGAGGATTGGTGAAGTTATTAGATTACAAAATAATATCAATTTTTCTGAAAGACACTATACATCTCCAGTGATATCAATTTTTTTAAACACCCTACACACACATATATATATAATATATATATATATATATATATATATATATATAAAACTCACAGATTCATATGAGAATGTTTCAGTATATGTGTTCTTTGCTCAAGCTTGCTTATATGTTAGCAATTATACCATCAGAATAATGAGTATTTTTTCTTGGCCATATTACTGATGAAGACCAGTCACATTCCTAATACTTGAAACTTCTTTTTTCCTTCTCTTTTTAAACACAGATCCTACAACAATTTTGCTTCTGTTTCCACATTTTGTCGAGTTGTTACAGCTGACCATGCCAGTGTTTGAGAGTCCAGATTTTGACCAACCACCGAACAGGCCCTACTCAGTGCCACATTCTCTGGCTCTTCCTTAACTGCACTCTCTAAAGCCGGATTGCCATTAGAGTCACGGTACAGCTGAAGACGCTCAAAGTACTTACGGCAAACTGTAAGGTGGCTATCACTTTCACTAACTGCCCCATTAGAACGGTCAGCATCAAAGTCCGAGCTGGATGAGAGCGAACGTAGAGATTCATCTTTGAGTACACGTGGCAGTGGTGGAACGGAGTTACTTACCTGTGGAGAGAAATCAGACTGGTCTGGATCATCAGGCTTGACAGGCCCGAGTGGAGCCTGATAGAGCATTGACGTTGAGGTCAGTATGAGTGGACCAGGACCAATTGAATGTTGATTTGCTGCCATTGTAGTTGTATTGCGTTCAGAATTTGATTTTTCGCCAATGTCTGGATTCAGGATGGAGACTGCGTCGGACGATGACAAGGTGGATGTAGACGTGATGGCTGTAGAGGAAACTAGTGGAGAAATTGTAGTCAAAATTGGCCTATCGTCTTCCAGTTCGTTATTGTCCATAGCTTTCGAGCTCGCATCGTTCACCAGCAGAGTCAAAAGTGGCTGTGTATAATCATCAACAGAGGTTGATATCGAGGGTACAGCTGGGGGTACATTGCTGCAACTGCTACTGCTGCTGCTGCTACTGCTTGACTGATGGTCAAACATCTTTTTCTTGTATAGCAGAGCAGTGAGTGAACCCTGGGATGGTCCAAAGGTTGATTCTTGACATAGGGCCCTATAATCTTTGTCATGAATAGACAGCTTAGAAAGAGCAGTCTGTGGAATCACGGACATTTCTCGATCATTGCTTGAAGGACTGTGGTAAGGTCCTGAGGCTCCAGCATTAGGATTATTATTGTTGGCACTACTGCTAGCAAGGGTTGGGGAACCGCGCAATACATTTGTCAAACTTGGGTCGTCACAATCCTCATCACTGACTAGACTATTATGGTCAGCAGCCGTGGCCGCCGCCCCACCAGCACCACCGCACAAATCTCCACAATCTGCTGCATGGCTGTGGAATTTACGGAAATGCCGGTGCAGTTGGTCTCGCTGGCGAAATAAACGAGGACAGTACATGCAGCGGTACTCCCTCTTGCGCGTATGCATGACTGTGTGGCGTTTCATGTCTTTCCGTTTGTTGAAGGCTTTGCCACATTCAATGCATTTGTGGGTCTTTTCTTGACCCTTGGGGTAGATCATACCCCCGTGTATCTTTAGATGCAAAAGAAGGTCCTCCTTGTTGTCGTATTTCTTGTTGCAGATTGGACAGTTATTAATCTTGCCCTTTTCCGCCGCATGCATAGCCATGTGCGTCCGATGCATAAAACGAGAAATGTACTGCTTGCCACAGTGCTTGCACACCCACGTCGGCTTGTCTGGTTTGTGGGTGTTGAGATGGGCAGACAAATGGTCACGCCGGTGGAAGGACTTATCGCAGAAAAAGCACTTGTGATTACGTGGCGCACTATGCACAACCATGTGTCGATCAAGGAGGAACCGTGACACGAAGACTTTACCACAACCCCGGATATCACACTTGTGCAACAACTTTTTCTCGTGACCGCATTCTCGACTGTTGCCACTGTTTCTTATGCCGTCATTAAATCTTCTGTCACGTCTCTTCAATGAAGTTGTGGTTGCCGATGTGTCAGATGAAGTTGCTGCTGTTGTTGTAGTTAGTAGGGAGATGAAACTGAGTTTTGTCACTGAACCAACATCATCAGTGTCACTGGTTGCTAGGGGTACTGCACCAAATGGCAACTTGGAAGAGTTGGATCTCTTTGTACTGTCTTCCGAAGCAAGAATGTCAGAGCATCCAGGCTGGCTTTCCGTACAGTCACCTGTCATCTTCTTGTTATTTTTGAAGCTTCCACCTTGAAAGCCATTGCCCAAAGAAATGTTTTCCTTTGACTTGGAAAGAGAACTTTTGGATCCTGAGAGAAAAAGAAGAAAAGTAAAGATTAAAACACTGACGAGGATTTTTTTTTCTTCTGGTAATCTGAACATTAGCTACATAATAACCTCCCCTTGTTTTTTTTCACTTTGAGGAAGCCATTTATTTTGGTCGGCCATTTTCATTAGCTACATAATAACCTCCCCTTGTTTTTTTTCACTTTGAGGAAGCCATTTATTTTGGTCGGCCATTTTCATTTCACCGTAAATCTACACAGAAAATACGAATTTGTTTGAATCAATACAGCTGCATGTTTTAACACGAAAATATCATAAAATGTGTTCTTAATAACAATTAAATTCATATCAAATAATGCGCAAGCATAATTAAGAACACATTTTATGATATTTTTGTGTTAAAACAGCAGTTCATTTTATGCCAAAGACATTTTGTTTTATTCATTTTTGATGGGTACTCAATTTTTTTTTAAACTCAATTTTTTTAAAAACATATTTTTAGAACTTATTTTGTTCTATTTAACCCATAGATGGAACCCAAACTGGTACTACCACACCGGTTCAGAGTGGACCTGGGAGTAATGGTGGTGAAGGAGTACTAGCTGAGCAGTTGACAGACCTTTTGGATTCATATGGCACAAACACAATGAGACACCACATTGCCAATATGCTATGATTTTTCTTAACAATCAAGCCTTTTTTTCATCTTTACAGGATCATCATCAGATCCTTGGGTAGTAATTTTTTACCTCTATATCATATCATTATTTTCTGCACAATATTATGCATACTATAGTTTTTAACATTGATACAAAGCAGCTCACATCATAAAAAGTAATAAAACTGGTTGATCCATAACTGCTACAGACCATACACCAAGCAAAACCGAAACAATGAAAGAAATTGGAAAATCAACAAATAGATGTATTTACCCAACCCCTCCACACAAGCAGGATGCAACACAAGGTTAATTTTTAAGCTGAGTTGAAATTCAGTCTGGTTGCCAAACCATAGTTAAAGAACCCTGTTTGCCGTGCTATTTATCCATAGCTGGAGGGAGAATCGTTGGATTCATACCTTTCACAAGGGTATTAGCGCTATATGAAATGCAAACAGCCTCGTCCAGGATTTGAACTCAGTTCACCATGTCCATTTCCTATGACGATAACCATTACATGACAAGCGCCTCCTAAAATCAAAAATAACATTAAATCAACAAATAGCTCAAAATTTTCTACTACATTATTGCACGTATTAAGTGATTATCATGTGCATATATATATATATATATATATATATATATATATTATTTGGCTAAACACAAGGTTGGTTTAATGTTGAGGTATCCTGCAGGAATCAAAACAGCCGTGAGAGGAGGCAAAAATTGGATATCTTCTGTCAGTATTCCCCTCGAGGAGCACCTCAGGCACCAAGTACTCATCCCTTACTCCTTTTAAGTGAGGGGTCAGGTGCTGCTTGTGGAGAAGGCTCTATGGAACTATGCTGTTATTAATTCTCACCCACCTGGTAATGTTGCATAATGGATGGGCAGAAGCCTATCATTTTTGTAAGGTAGTGTACATTTAAAAAAAACAATAGACTGAATGGAAAAATACAATGGTCACAGAGTTTGTGTCACCCCGAGGTTATCTGGAAGTGTGGCTCTCGTTGGCCTAGAAAGTTGCGTGATCAGGCAACTCTGGAAAAATAGATTACAATTTAGTCAGTTGGAGACTGAGCACCTGATTCAGGCAGATGTAATTATGTGTCTAATTGTTGCACAAATAAAAATAAAATTTAAAAAGAGAGAGAGAGAGAGTGAGACAGAGAGAGAGAGAGAGAAAGGTGGTCTTTACCTGCATTTCTCACAGAATGCTTTTTGGATCGTGTTCGGTCAAAACCTCTGAGAAAATGGTCACGTGGAGGCAGCAATGAAATGTCTACTTTTACATCTGATTCTGTGGAGACTGTATCCATTCCTTCATCATAGGAATTGTCCTGAAGGACATAGTGTGACTCAACACTTGAATCTTCGCTGATACCAGATCCTGGAATTATAATACCAATGTATAAATCAGTTGATAAATGAAATTTGGAAAGACCCACAAAAATGATTAACTGATATGAAAATATGATCGGGGGCAGGGATCACCAAGAAAATCTATAGTACTTATTCATGGTGGCCATTATATTCTTATAGACAAAGTGCCCCTCCCACCAAAAAAATTTAAAAAATACACACTTTGGTTGTGTTGTAATTCGAGTATCAGAGAAATAATAGGAAGAAACATGAGTATTAAGGATAGGATAAAGGTTTTACTAAGAAAAGATACAATTTGAATAGAGCAATTTCTAGGTTGAATTAACAAGTCCCATAAGATCTCATGGTTTCTCTTCTCCATGGTTTCATCAGATATTATCTATAAGAAAAATAAAGGATTCCATTCTCATTATTTAGGATGACAGGTTGTTAATCATTAGTATACTTATTACCTCTGACTTGATATAATTAGTGATTGCAAAAAAATTAAATATTTAAGCTTAGCTTAGCACAAGGCCAGAAACATGACACCTTAGAGGGAGTTCCTCCAGTCTAGAGTAAGGAAAAATTTGAATTCAAATTGTTAAATTCCACTTAAAAGTTGACCTTGTGTCACATCCTGGTGTCCAGACTTTCTTCACCACTATTGTTAATAAATTGTTGAAATTAGATATTTTATATATTCACTTATTTTTTATTATATTCTCTTATTTTTATGATATATTTTAAATTGCCTATAGAATGTTATAGCCCATCATTTTGTTTTTGTAACCCAGAAAGTCTATAATATTTTGACATTTTTATGGTGGCTGTAACAAATAACAAACAATATAAAAAGTCAAAAGATTTTTGATCTTGTCTTGGGGGGTGGGGGTGCAATCAAATGTCTTTTTGTATTTATTACTTGAGATATGTAAACAAATCTGCATATTAGTTATTCGATATTTTTGTTACTCTTATAGGAATACTAAATGTGTTGTATATATTTGTATTACATGATGTTCTCCTATGGACTACACAAATACAGGGGAAAAAAACATTGGCGGGGGACAAGGGAAAATAAAACAGGTGGGGAAAAAAAACAAAGAGAGGGAAAAAAATTAAGTAAAAAACAAGACAAAACAAAAGAATGTTAAAAAAATTTTTTAAATCAACAAAGAAAAATAAAGAAAAACAAAATACTAAGAAAAGAAAAAACAAAGGAAAAAGAAAACAAAGAAAAATTAAACAGCTAGGTGTAACTCGTTGGTTGAGGATGCCAAAATAGTGAACATTGAGGGCTTATATGCAAATCCAATACACTCTTTCCCCCCAATCTTAAAGACAGAGTGACCCCTCACCAAAAAAGTTGTCTCATTTATAAATTTAAATGCAAATGTGATGTTTGCTACATTGGGCACTCTACCCAAAGATTGGAGGTTAGAATAAACCAACATATTCCATTTGTTATCCGCAACAATAACTTTGACTGCTTTTTTCCACCGAGCAATCCAAATTCATCTTCCATCATTGGGCGACACCTTTTGGATAATCCTGACTGTGCTGTAGCATATAAGCCCTCAATGTTCACTATCTTGGCATCCTTAACCAACAAGTTACACTTAGCTGTACTTGAGGCACTCCTCATGAAAAAAACAAAAAAACAAACAAAAATATATAAGAAAAAACTAAAGAGAAAATGACATACCAGCATTGATATCTGAGAGAATACAATCAGAAATTGCCAAAGTTGATTTCTCTAACATCATCCGTGCATAGCTTGCTGCATAACCAACTCGTAATTCATCTCCAATGTGAATCATCTAAATACATAAATAAAAAAATTCTTTAAATTAAACAAGTGAAAATATATTCAAAATTTTACAAGACAAAATGTTATCTTAAACCTTTCTTATTCTAACACATAGTGAATTAGGTTTGTCATTACATTAACTGTCTACAAAGTCACTTGGTATATGATTGTTGTTTTCAGAAAGTTGAAAATGTCTTGGATGATAAAATATAAACCAAGGAAGGTGTAATGGATACCGTCATCGGAAATGGACTTGTTGCCTAATTTCAAAAAAGGAGGCTGTTTGCATTTCACATAGCACTAATACCCTTGGGAAAGGCATGAATTCAACTATTCTCTCTCCAGCTATAAGTAAATAATAAGGCAGACTGGGCAGCTAACCTTGGCTAGGTAACCTATCTGAATTCAAAACTGTTAAACTCAGCTTAAGAAATTGACCTTGTGTCACATTCTACTCATGCAGAGGAGTTCGGAAATATATATATATATATATATATATATATATATATATGGTTTAGTCACCTTCATAACCTTGGCAAAAGCATCTGGAGCTGCCAAAGTGTGCCTCATGTTACCAAAATATTGCAAAACTTTTGACTCGCCCTAGTATAATGATGTTTAAATACCGATAATAATTTTTCTTGCTGATTTGTCATAAAATAAAGTGATTTACCATAATTATTTGTGTATAATATGCACTCATGTATAGCACGCACCCCTAACTTTGGAGTATGAAATTCAGTCAGTGGCACACCCATCTAGGAATCACATGGTTCCTAGTTCGATACCAGCCCCTGCCAACTCAGCGCATGAATACACAGATTGGGTAATCTGATATGTGCGGTAAGCTGATGGTAGGTGTGACACTCCACCTCAGCAAAAGCAATCTTCCTGGTCTAGGGGTAGTGAAAAGGGGATAGACTCCCTCGCTGTTTGGCTGATACTGACAATAGGCCACTCTGCCAATTTTACTTACTTGTATCAGCTAGACTTAACCTAATTTAGCATTTATGGTTTTGTACTGGCTAAAAATAAGAATTTGCATAGTTTACATTATGCATCAAAAAAAGAATTACATAGCATATACAGAAAATACATGGACATGTTCACACAAAAATGCAGCAAGATATTAAGAAACCTTGTTAAAATGCAATAAAGGAGGTCATCAGTGATGTCACATGAGCTTCATTACAGATTTCAGGTTTCACAACATTAGATCTATTCCACTGGTAGCACTGACCTGTACCTAGGCCACCTCATCTCATGATTCACTCTGTGTAATCTAAAGAATAGTTCAGGAGTCCTTATATAATGGCCTGGGATACACAACAGCCAACCAGAGACTTGCTTGGTACATATATAAAATAAAAGATTCTATTCGCACACATTTTCATATTTGCTACTACTTCTGCATATGCATCAATACTGAGGTAAGTTGCTTCATTTTTGAGAAACAAAATTATAAACAAATACACATTCCAGTGGACATTTCTCTATAATGATATAAAAGACATTAGTTTGGACTATAGATATAATTTATTTTTGGTCATACCATCCTGAATATGGTCAGGCATGTGGCTTGAAACAAAACTAATTATATAGTTCTCATGTATAATACGTACCCCTAACTTTTGTGCTGAAAAAATAATTTAATCTTATACATACATAATTATGGTAGCAAAAATAATTTTTTCTAGGGGATTGAAATTTAGGGCTAAAAAAAAAAAAATTAAATAAATAAAATTTGGACCAAGTAACCAATAAGCACCCCAGCAGGGAGATGTTTTGAAAAGAACACCTTTTGCTTTTCACCGTAAACTCCTGGTTGGTAAACAACAGACGATTTTTTTTGCATTAGAATTTCACTGTAAGATTTTTTTTAAAGTTTGTTCATGTATATTTACAACCCAAAGGCACGTTTTTATACTAAAATAGTTTTAGATTTTAATTAAAAAAAACAAATAAATTATTTATTGGTTACTTAGTCTCAACATCCTTTTATTTAAATAAACATGAAAAATATTTTGTAAATAAAAACTATTTTCATTTAAATAAACATATCTGTATTTCTCTTCTGATTAAATAAAAACTATTTTAATATAAAAACGTGTCTTTCGTCTAAAGTTTTTAAAACTTTAAAAAAAAAAATTCCTTGAATTAACAACAACAACATTAAATAACTATTTTTTTTTTTTTAAACTTCAAATGTCTACCTACCCGAATGGCAACAAAATAGATCTTATCTGCACATTGGAAAGCTACTAAATTCTGCCGACTGTCAGATGAGCATGCTGAACGCACATACATCATCCAGTTACACTGTGTCTCATCTGTCATGTCCAAGGTAATATCATCCCTCTCATTGTGGAATACCTGTACAAGAGTCAAAACAAGATGCAAAAATAGCTAAAAAAGGAAAAAAAATCTAAATAGCCACAAAACTAAAAAAGAAAAGAAAAAAGGCTAACAATTTAAAATATTACTATTTTCTAATGAACCTAGGAGGGCTGCCCATTAAGGTTCTTGGTAATCCAAAATAAACAAACAAAACAGATTTATAAATTATGCCCATACAAACATTAGATATAAATAAAAAATACTTCTTTTACGAGAGACAAATTCTTTTTAGCTACAAACATCTCAAGACAATATACATAAAACAACACAACTCTTAAAATACAACAAAAAGGAAATGAGACAGTTTCTTTTTTGGATACATTTGACAACCGAGGTGTCACCAGACAGTAGCATGGACAAAATCTCAGAATGGATCTACTTCCTGTTTGAAGTGAGCTTTGATTTTTTAATTTATTTTCTTCTGAAATATCACATTTATGTATCTTTTTTATCATGTTTCATCTTCCATACTCTTTAATAGAAGGTAAATTTAATTTTTTCAACACTTTCATTTACATTAGTTTGATTTATAGGCCATTCAACTGTCATTTAAAATTAGTATCTTATTTATGTTTTAATGATTGTCCAAAATCACCAGCAACATAATCAATGCTAATGCATTGATGATGTTGATAGTGATTTAGGGTGAACTGTGTTGATGGTTTGATTTGATATTTGGCATATCAATTTTGGAAAATTAGCCATTGTTCTTTCTTTTTCTTTTTTTAAATTTTTTTTACAAGCAATTAATTTGAATTAAGGGCCGGTTTAGCTCAGTCATACAACATATCTAAAATCACATTCAATATCACTGTAGTCATACAACATATCTAAAATAACATTCAATATCACTATAGTTGTACAATATACCTAAAATCACATTCAATATCACTGTAGTTATACAACATATCTAAAATCACATTCAATATCACTGTAGTCACACAATATATATATATAAAATAACATTCAATATCACTATAGTTATACAATATACCTAAAATCACATTCAATATCACTGTAGTCATACAACATATCTAAAATCACAATACTGCATCAGATAAAACATTATATAAAACTTGAAATTACAATGACAGAGGTATTGTATTTTTTTATACTGAAAGTTTTAGATTTAAATTAAGCATTATCAAGAATATTGACTTAGACTTACTTTTAAAACAAGAGAATTTGATTGAACGGGTGAATACGTGGCATCTGAAGGCAGGAAGGGAGCAATAACTGGACCGAATTTGGATCGTGCAGGAAATACACGCTTGGCAAAAACACCTCGTTCAACAACTGCAACAAGAAAAACATAAATAAATCAAAATTATTATCATTTCCTTTTCTCAAAGTCAAAGTCTAGGCTTTTTATAAGTCAAAGATATTTCATAAACAAATTTTTACTAGAAGTTTCATAGCTATATGTGTTAAATGCTTATTATTACTACACAGAAAATACAAATTTGTTTGAATCAATACAACTGCATGTTTTAACACGAAAATATCATAAAATGTGTTCTTAATAACAGTTAAGTTCATTTTAAATAATGCGCAAGCACAATTAAGAACACATTTTATGATATTTTCATATCATAAAATGTGTTCTTAATAACAATTAA
The DNA here is from genome assembly GCA_023376005.1 of Doryteuthis pealeii. Classification (NCBI taxonomy): domain Eukaryota; kingdom Metazoa; phylum Mollusca; class Cephalopoda; order Myopsida; family Loliginidae; genus Doryteuthis; species Doryteuthis pealeii. Next base: position 57,250,301 of record CM042157.1, on the reverse strand, counting down.
GTTCATTTTAAATAATGCGCAAGCACAATTAAGAACACATTTTATGATATTTTCATGTTAAAACATGCAGTTGTATTGATTCGTACAAATTCGTATTTTCAGTGTAGATTTACGGTGAAATAAAAATGGTTGACCAAACGGCTTCCTCAAAGTGAAACATACAAGGGGACGTTACTCTCATTTATGTAGCTAATGTTCAGATTACCCATAACTGTAGCTATCGCTATATCAGGTTCTCTGGGGGTTCTTCTTTCACTTGTTCTGAGTTTCTACTCTTGTAAAATCCAAAATACAGACTTAATCTTTTGTGTACACATAATTTTTGTATTATTTGTATTATTCGGATTATTGTCCTCATCTTTATTGTTATCTACACAATCTTTCGGCCAATGTGCCCTCCGGCTTTCTTCAGGTATTTCTTGTCAGACTCAGGAACCCTCTTGTTGTTATTGGAAGCCTTCACGGAAGTTTGAACCAAACCCTTTATTCAATCCACAGGAGTAAACATGACCGGGTACAAGTGTTAAGCTGTGTTGATTATTGTATGTTACTGTCACCATTGGCCAGGATTGAACCTGCAGCCCAGATATAACTGTCACTTAGAACTGTATTAACTCATTGCCTATATCTGTTGTGCCATGTGTCCAATTGGTCAAGAAGGTTCCCGAGTCCGACAAGAATTACCTGAAGAAGGCCAGAGGGCACATTGGCCAAAACATTAAGTAGATAACAATAAAGATGAGGACAATAGTCCAAATAATACAAAGCCTCAGCTCAAAATTTCAGAGAAATAACATATAATTCCCCAATACCCTCTTAACCATGTACACAAGAGAATCAGCAGCACAGATGGACAAACTTTCCCAAGGAGTTTGAAAAATGTTTTTCAACTGGAGTCTGTTCAATCAACAATAGTAATCCCTTTTGTTCAGCAAACTGCTCTCACAGTAACCACATTCCTCTGACCTTCATTCTTCTTTACCCAAAACACAGTAGTCACCAAATTTCACCTCTCTAGCAGTCACTTGCTTCGTTCCTGTCTCTGAGTGTCAGCGACTGTCCATTTTTATTATGGCTCGGCTACCCTTTATGTAAATTCCAAATCGTCCCATCTGAGTCTCTCATGCATGGCACAAGCGATTCTTTGCCGCTTACATTGCCATTCCCATTACAAAGTTGTCTGGTCACATGACTCCATAAGCCAATGTCAGGTCAAATTGGATTCAAACCTTGTTAATAAAACTATTGTGAGAAGACGGAGAACTCACTTGTTTTTGGTGCCCCCTCAGCAGGAACTTCTTGATTTGAATATCTATTTCCCCCCCTTCTATAAGCTATTTCGGCTTTGGATAATATTCGCTCGAACTTACAAGAGATATTCATCTTGAATCTCGGGATCTGCGTAGTGAATCAAGAGATATAATGTGAATCTCGTGACATTCGTGAATCTCGTGATATATGCGGTGAATCTAGAAACATTCTAGTGACACTCGTGGAGAGTCTAGAGACATTCGTATTGAACCTAGAGATATCTGTAATAAACCAGGAGAGTCTCGACTTGAGTCTTCAAGAGATATTCGCTTTGGATAATGGCAAACAAGTCTAAGGTGCGCCCTGTTAGACGTTTGTGAGCAGAAATGGGCAAGATACGTCACCAATCCCCCCCCTGGCAATTTAAAAGTCGAAAGTGGATCAACATGCCGTCGTACATGGAAGGTTGGCCATTTATTTCAGAGGTGGACACGGTGACTTTTCAAAGAATGTCAGAGCTGAATCAAGAGACCAGTATGCACGAAGATTGTGATGATGGAGGTGGTAGCAGCAAATATTCGAACGAGACCTTCGGAGACCGGAGGGCAATTGTGCGATTTGGGCACTGGACAGACGCGAGGTACGACTGATGTGCCCGGATGTTTGGGTAAATATCTCCATAAATGACAAGTGAGTCAGCAGCAGCAGCAGAAGCAGTCGACGACAACGAAGCGCTTTACGAACGACCCAGTAAAGAAACAAAATTAAATAGGAAATGCGATTTTGAACTGCTAAAGATTATTTCGACTACGACGACGGATTTTTCAGCTGCTAGACGAAGACGAAGAATGTGTTGACCAAAAGAAAGTCTGGCTTGTGAGAAGACAGAGAACTCACTTGTTTTTGGTCCCCCCTCAGCAGGAACTTATTGATTCGAATATCTATTTCCCCCCCTTCTATAACTATGAATGTTTCCATTACTGATAAAGTTAAATCTAACTATACTTCATTACAAAAATGATAGGCTATGCCTATTCCTAATGTAATATATGGCTATTTATTAAATTCAAAAAAAGATCTGTCCTGGCAACACAGTGCCAGTTTTCAATTATCCAATGATGATATTCTTAGGTCAAGATGAGGTTAACAACCAATACTGTGGTTACATAACTGGTGTTAATAATTGTATCCTTATACCATTATTAACACCACTGCATTTTTTCATCCAGTCCACATAAACTAAAAATAAAAATTTTACAGTTTACTTATGCTTTGAAATAAAACATTTACACAGTATTTATAGCAAAAACATGGACATGTTCACATATAAATGCAACAAGCTTGTAGCAAAAAAAAAAAAAAAAGCCTACACTAAAAGAAACAAAATTATAAACAAACATGGCTATTTCTCTGTAGCAACATAAAACAGATTAGTTTGTTACACATTGGTTGTTGGCACCTTTCTGTCAACTAAGATCCAAATAAAAAAATAAAAATCATCTGCATCTGCACAAGTGACTCTCCAGGTCAATTCTTGAGTGACAGTCTTTGGTGCACTAAATGCACACAAACTGTGATGCTTTCTGGGGCTGCTGTCTTTTCTTCTTCTTTCTGGCTCTCTTTGCTGTCAAGGCTACTCTGCTCTCCGTCTCACCCCTCTGTAGTGTAATTATTAGGGTCTACCAGAATTTGAGAATAAAAATAAAGCTGTGTTCGGATTGCTAGAGAAAGAGAGGAATAGGAGGTGGGAGCAGGCAAGGATTGAAGTTTGGAGGAGTAGACACACAATGGGGGTGCCAATAACTTGACCCTGGAAGGGGAATTGAAAGCTAAAACCGGAAGTTCTGGGTGTTGACTGGAAGTGAAAGTGACGTGGTGACAAGTAACGAGCAAGAAGAAAATCGTTCTCTTTTCCTTTCGGTCGTAGCAGGGGTCAGACATGCCTGGTTCCTTGTATGGGACAGCAATATAGAAGTTGATACCATGTTAGAAGGTAGAATAATTTAACTGTATCCTCTCTCTCTGTCTTTCCTTCTCTCCGAAACAGAGCCCATGCCACGAGCCTGAAAATAAATACTAAGCTCCTTGTGACTATACAACTTGCGTGTATGTTGTTCCTTAAACCTAACGGCTACTAATGACGACTGCTGCTGGGGCTTGAGTTGGCACATGCTATATATATCGTTCCGGAGTGTGCCACAGATACTTTGGTACTGTGACTATACCGTTATACTACACCCTCTCCGTACGGAACACATTGGTTAGTTTCAATCATATATATAACTTACATTCAGTCATATCATCCTGAATATAGTGATGCACATAACCAGATAAAAAGTTAATTTTTAGTTCTTGTGTATAATACATAATAGATCATTGAAGATGAAATGAATCTTGTTGGTTAGTTATTTTGTTTAATGGCATACCAACATTTCAATTCTCTCTAAACAGTATTAGTGAAAATTCATCACAGAGTAATGTGGAGAATGTAGAAGCAGTGCAATGGTGCTTCAACCAATGAAAAACTCACTGGACTAAGAGCACTAAATGCAAAGAGAGACTATTTGAAGAAAATTATCATTTCCTTCATTGTTCATTTCTGTCTTGTTAAATACATTTTTAGTTTCAAACATATCTCATATTAAGTTTAGCTTAGTTTTAGCACAAGAGACGTATTCTAATCTGGCCTGTTGAATGCATGATGCAAACAAGGAGGAGCAAATTTACAACTCATAATGATCTACAATAGCAGTTTGCTAACCATTACATCATAGTGAGGCAATACACTTCCTTATATTACTGTTGTTGTTGGCATCCTTCCGTTTACGAGACGATGGAGTAGTGTCCTTTTTTCTTTTTTTTAACTACGTAGCCTGGGCAGGTTCATATGGAGGATGAGCTGTTTCCCAAGCAGCAAATCACCCCTCTCCACACTGCCACTGTGATCCAAAGGAAAGTTAGGATGGATGAGAAGAATGACAGGATTAAGAGCAGAGGAAAATGGTTGAAGGTAGACGAGAGGCAAATAGAAGACGAATAGATAGTACCCAGCCCCTCCGCCACGGGCAGGATGTGGCCAAAGTTCAACTTACTCAAGAGGAGTAAAGCTGGTTTGAATTGGTTTACTCCTTATATTACTAAAATATCCATGGATTTATACAAACCTCTCTGTGGATGTGTACGTAGATTTGGTCGAATGACTAATCCTTTAGGGAGGGTAAGTTGAGCAATAGGAAGAACCACAGAATCAGGGACAGCATGAAGTGGCCCATGTTCAGGGCAATCCCTCAGGTCACTACGACCACATTCATGACACCCTGGAAAAAGAGAAGAAAAAAAAAAAAAGAAAAAATTATTAGGAAAAAATTCAGGCAATTCTTATTAATTCTCCCCAAAATAACAAAAAAAAAATATAGGATATAGAAAAAGAAATCTATGGAATAAAACGTCTAAAAAGGATTTGGGGGGTGGGGGTGTCAAACATTTTAAAAGACAAAAATAACAAAGAAAGAAAGACCAATCAGATACAAAAACTAACAGAAAGAAACAGGAAAAATGTAATGTTAAGAGTCCTGATATTTTCATCTGGTCCATTAAGCTAAACAAAAGTTTTCATCATTGAATTAATAGTTTTTTTGAGGAAAGTATTGACTGGGCACATCAGCATAGGTTGCACAACCACCCTAACCTAACATTGAATAACACTGAAATATCAATAACAGATGAACATAAATTCCTTGGTCTTATCTTTGACCCCAAATTATCCTTCATCCCACATATAAAAAAGTTAAGAATAAAATGCAATCAAGCCATCCAACTATTGAGAGCCATAGCCCACACAGACTGGGGTGCTGATAGAAAGACCCTCATCAAAATATATAGAACCTTAATAAGATCAAAACTTGATTATGGCTGCTTCATATATGGAGCAGCCAGAAAATCCTACCTACAGCGACTGGAAACCATACACCATCAAGGACTCCGCCTCACATTAGGAGCCTTTACTACTTCTCCAAAGGAAAGTCTGTACACTGAAGCAAATGAACCCCCTCTCTATTTAAGAAGACAAAAATTAGCACTACAATACTACATCAAACTCATCTCCTGTCCCCAAAATCCTGCTTATGACTGCACCACCAAAACAAAATACAAAGACTTGTATCAAAATAACTCAAAAAAAATCAGACCCTTTAACTTAAGAATAAGTGATCTCCTCAATGAAATCAAAATCAACACCAATATAGTACATCATACCATACTCTCCAACACGGCACCATGGACCATAAAGCAACCAACTATAAACTTAGAACTGACTAAATTACCTAAAACAAAAACACACCCTATCACTTACCAAGAGAAATTCATTAAAATACAAAATAAGTACCCAGATCATCATCACATCTATACAGATGGTTCCAAACAAGGAAAAAAAGTTGGTTGTGCCGCTATTTCTCAAAAACAAGAATCCTTAAAACGCCTACCAAATGAAGCCTCAATCTACAGTGCAGAAACTACAGCCATTGATCTAGCTATGAATATCATAGCAAATCACAAAGCTTCCAAATTTATTATATGCACGGACTCTAAATCAGTCCTATTAGCACTACATAACAAAAACACATCATCTCCTCTGATCACGAAGCTCCTAAACAAACTAAACACCCTCTCTGAAAATAATAACATTATATTCTTCTGGATACCAAGTCACATTGGTATCCAAGGAAATGAAAAGGCAGTTCAGACACATATGAGCAAATCTAAAATCCCATATACAGATCTGAAACCAACCATAAACAAATTTATATTAGACAAATGGCAGAAATCATGGGACAATCTGACTCAAAACAAGCTCCATGAAATACAGGAAGTTATTGGAGAGTGGCCGATAGCCCACAGAAGTATTAGAAGAGAAGAAGTAATACTCGCCAGATTGCGTATTAGGCACACCCACATTACCCATTCGTACCTGTTAAAAGGGGAGGGTGCCCCAGTGTGCCCAACATGCAAAGTACAACTTACAACCAAGCATATCCTTCTAAATTGTAACAGACTTAAACATATCCGCGCAAATTACTATCAAGCTAGAAACCTGAAAGACATCTTCAAGAATACAAACCCTGAAAACATTTTAAATTTTATTAAAAAAAGCAACCTTTTCAACAAAATATAACAGAACATAACCAATTATCTCCATAGAACCACTACCTTAAAGTCTGAAATCCAAAATAACCTTTTTGGCATTAAATGACCCACAGGGGTTGATATGCCGTTAAACAAAACTCAAACATTTTTTTTTGTATATTTATAAATTCTAAAGAAATTCAATAAAGTTTTCTTGAATTTAAACATGTGAAAATTTAAATTTTAGAAGTTTTATGTTTTTTTTCTTTTGTTTGTAATTTTAAAATGTTGCAATAAAAAAAATGGCTGATAGCGCCAGAAAGGAATTTATGCAACTAATGTTCAGATTACCCACAAAAGTTAAGCAATGAGGATCCTGTTCAGTAGTCAAGTACTGGAAGCAATTTCAAATATCTGTTCCCACCTAGCTAACCATCTCAGCCAGTTTCCATTTACCCATCACTGTTTTTTTTGTTTTGTTTTTTTCCATATACAGAATCATGACATTTTTTACCACTCTGTAGATTTTGATAATTGATACAAAATGAAAATTCTCTTCTGATATCTTCTTACCAGCACTTAATGCCCTCTTGGACCTTTCCACCACCTCCAGGGAGTCATACTACCCACTTTGGGTATCACTAATGTAAATGAGCCAGAGTGAGAGAGAAATCAGTCAATATATTTATTTTATAACAATGCTAAAAATAAACAAGCAGAAATATTGATTTCTTTTGATTTCAATCTGTAATTTATAACAAATCAATGGATTTTTAAAGAAAATAAATCTTTGCTTTTTCTGAGTGTGAAATATTTACAGATATCTATTCTTTTTTTTAATTCTTTTTTATTCAAAGTATATGATGTAGAGTGGATTAATTTTTATTTTCCAGCCTTTTAACACTAGAAAGAGAAAGAAAGAGAAAGAAAAAAAAGAATAATCATGAAACTAAAAGAATGTAAAAATACTTACATAAACCCTCCATTGTAGAGGTTAAAATTGTTTAAACATTTTCTTTTTGTCAGGGGAAATCAAAACCTGAAAAGAAACAGAAAGAATACAATTAATACAAAGGAAAGTAGACGTGAAAATGTTTTTTTTCTTTTTCTTTTTTCTTTTCATTATTTTTCTTAGGCTTACATTGACAGCATTTTTATTATCTCTTTGGTCTCTATTAGCAACATTTTAAATATTACTATTTTTTCTTTATTTGTCTATATTAACAGGTTTTTTCTTAAGTCTATGTTGTCTAAATTGACACAATTATTTTTTTTTTCTTTCTTAAGTCTACATTGACATCTTTTTCATTATTTCTTTGCTAACATTTTTAATATCTATATTAAGGTTCCTTAATTGTATGACCGTTATCATCTTGTAACACCCTCTGGTTAAAAATGAGATCATCCAAATCATCCAAGATGAAATGCAAAAATGTAAATCCTGATTATTTGGTGTTGCTTATCCACAAAATTTCTTATGAGTGTCGTCACCTCAGCTAAATAATGGACCATTCCGTTTTTATCATATAGAGAGGTAAAAAAAGGACATGCTACACAGAAAAAAATAGAAAGAAAGAGAGAGAGAGAGAGAGAGTTTAGGGGGGAAGATAGAGGTGGGAGTGCACAGAAGTAATAATGCTAATCTGTTTCATAAAAAGAAAGAAAGAAAGAAAAAAAAAAGAGTGGAAGAGTTAAATCAACATTATTATACTTTTTACATATTGAACTATTTTTCACTAGCTAGAAATCCCACTATCAACTTAAACACTCCTACTACTACTAGCACCAGAAATTGACCACCTCTCCCCTATTCACAACCTCCTAATTTTCATTAACTTGCAAACATCTATTTGACCCATACAAGGGACCCTAACAAGTACTACCACTCTGTATCAGAGTAGACTTGGGAGTAATGGTAATGAAGGGGTATTCCACATTCCCCAGAGCTCCAGAATCTGATCCACACAAATAGATGAGGTTTACCATCATAAACATAACACTAAATTGATAGAAATAATTTCTATGTTAGATTTTTTATTAACTTCATGCATATAAAAAAAAAATTGGTAGAAATAATTTTCATTCATTTTATGTATATCAATAAATTAGAATAACTTCATGTCTATTAATAAACTGGTGGTTGATTCTCAGCCACCACATTCTATCACCTAGGAGTGAGTGTTTGCCATAAGAGCAATTTGAAGAATAGCTTGATTTGGTTTGGTTTTACAGCATTCTAAAGAATTCAGTAGGTCATTTAATGCCGATAAAATTTTGAAATAAATTCATTCTTAATGGATAATACAATTTTTTTATAAATACATTTTTCTATTTAACTCATAGATGGTACCCTAACAGGTACTACCACTCCGAGTTAGAGTGGACCAGGGAGCAATGGTGATGAAGGGGTGCTGCACATTCCCCAGACCTCCAAAACTGGAACCTCACCATTAGATAGAGTTTAACGTGATTCCCAGGACATGTAGAACCCCAGTCACCGCCTTCTAGCACCCATATGATAAAAAGAGATTGGGGCTTGCCATAAGGACAATAGGGTTAGGGCAATCATATTGGTGCTAGGGCTTGACGTGACCAGCCGATTGATCAGAGGGGGCCTCTCTGATCGCCCGTCTAGCCCAAGATAGGGCCAAAGTGGAGTATTGCAAGTCATGAACTGCTCATCCACCTGGGTTCTATCCTTAAGCATCACGGGTCGCCACCCACGGCCTACAGGTGACCCCATTGGGGGAGTCTTATCCCTCTGCAGAGGTGCAGTCGGTGCATTCTAACACCCCAGATGACAGGGCAGTTGAAAAATAGAGTTGGGTCAATCGTATAGATGCTAGAGCTTGACATTGATCAGATCAGGCCTCTCTGATCACCCATCTAGCCCAAGTAAGGGCTGAGGCAGAGTGTTGCATGTCACAGGACCAATTAGCATCCAGTTCACAGACCACTTAGCCACCATGATCTTGTCCTTATGTGTCACTACCCACAGCCAATAAGTGGCCCCACTGAGGGGAAGGTCTTACCCATCTACTGAGGTGTAGTTAGCATTTTCTACAGCCCAAGATGACAGGGCAGGTCTACTTTAATATCATCCCACTGACCATCATATCTTTTTTTAATGTTTTGCTATCACATAACATTGAGTGATATCAAATGATCTGAGGCAAACCTTGTATTTATCAGATAGGTGCTAAAATGTGGTGGCTGAGAATCAACCACCAGTTTATTAATAGACATGTTATTCTAATTTATTGATATACATAAAATGAATGAAAATTGTTTCTACCAATTTTTTTTTATACGCATGAAGTTAATAAAAAATCTAATATAGAAATTATTTCTATCAATTTAGTGTTATGATGGTAAACTGCATCTATTAGTGTGGATCTGATTCTGGAGCTCTGGGGAATGTGGAGTACCCCTTCATTGGAGCAAGATTTCAAGCAAATATCCATACAAAAAAAAGTACCTGTTTCATGGTGTTTACCTTGAAATTTTAAGTGTGCACACATAAGAACTGTATTGGATCTACACTTGTATGCCTCTAAACAGTCTCTAACCAACTCACTAACTTGTCCCTAGTTTAACATTCTAAGAAAAGAAAAAGAAAAGAAAAAAAAGATGGCTAAATATCTATCCGCCTTGCTGGTGGGACCTAGAACAGACCAACTGACAGCATTTGTGGGGTGGGGGTCTTAGCCCACTGTAAGGGATACAGTTAGTAGCAATATCTCATCTATAGGAAGTGATGTCAATATACTGTTACATTCATATCCCGGGACGAGCCCCCATATTACGTTCACATCCCGGGACAAGCCCGCATATTACGTTCGCCTATCGTTTCGACGTTATACAACGTTTTTCCATCAGAAATTAAATTAAAAAAATTAAAAAGAAAAATGAGAGGATACATGTAAGAACTTGACAATAAATAACAAAACAACGTATATATATTTATAACATAACATTTAATTCAAATTTGTAGGCTGGGAGGATCATGATACGGACGCCGACAGGCTAGGATTTATAATGTCGTTTGGCGGAATTTCTTCAAATAAGTTTACAAATTTTCATAACGAGAGAAATTTGTACTTATCTTTTTACAGGTGATTTATTTTCTGTATTAATGTCTATTCCGCGTATTATTTCTTTATGTGGCATTTGGACCATGGTAACTTTCTTCTTGGGAAACCTTTTTTTCTTTCCCTCCCCCACAAGATGTTCGTTGACCGGGTCTCGAGTACTAACTGCTACTAACACTAGGGATCGCTTTCTTCCCCCAACTCGTGACGTCACCTTTCTCTCGGTAGGTTTGGCGTATGTGAGTAGGGCGGCAAGTGTAGTATCAGTTGTTCGTTTGCCTGCCTCTTCACCACAAGGTAGACTACTTTGCCATGACGAAGCAGAATTATTCTTCTTCCGGTGAGCTTTAGGGTCACATTCTGGGACTCCCCCCCCCCCCTCTCCTGGCGTCAGCCAGTCTCTCAGAATATTCTAAGAGTTTCCAAATTGTTGATCATTTGATTAAACGTAACAATACCATTGGAAAGGTATGGACTGCTATGGATAAATTATCAATTATAGAGAAATTTGATCTCTCTGATAAAATATGCAACAGGGATTAAGATTGGGCAGGTGAGTTTATCTATTATTGTTTCTGCAGCATATCATCTGCTTCTTTCATTTTCTTTCATTAAATCTATTGATGTTTGGAGTATGTACTCTAAGCAGATTATAAATAAGAAAAGGTGCTAAGATTGCTTTGAGATTTTTTAGAGTTCAACTCCCCAGTTTGTGGGTAATCCATAACTTTTTCCTCGTAAATTCCCACCATAAAATAAACTGAACCCTCATTTTATGTCCGTGTTTTTGCAATAAATGTTTTGTTTTTCTTGCACCTGTTACAATACTAAATATATTTTCTTTATTTGTTAAAGAATAAAGAAAATATATTTAGTATTGTAACGGGTGCAAGAAAAACAAAACATTTATTGCAAAAACACGGACATAAAATGAGGGTGCAGTTTATTTTATGGTAGGAATTTACGAGGAAAAAGTTAAGGATTACCAGTGTGTTCTCTACTGAGGCAGCATTATCTCCGATGACTGAGTTATGTCCGTCGGATGGATGATGGACAAATCCCGAAGGACCTCCTCTATGCAGAGCTTTCATCTGGTAAGAGACAGATTGGTTGCTCCCATCTGCATTTAAAGGATGTCTGCAAGAATGATCTCAGATGCTTTGGCATTGCCCCTTCCAGCTGGGAAAATTTGGCTCAGGAACGCCCTTGGTGGCGGCAGGCTCTCTGTAGAGGACAGTTTATGTCTGAAATCACTCTGGCGTAACACCATGAAGTTAAGAGGTCCAGAAGAAAGCAGTTGCAACAAAGCACCGGCACATCAGCATCTTCAGGGACAGCCTTCACATGCGACATCTGTGGTTGAGAATGTTTTTCAAACATTGGACTTCACAGTCACAGGAGGTGCTGTAACTTCAAGGGCACAAAAACTATATTATAGTCTTCCGAGATTGAAATACCAATAAATTTTTTTTGCACGTACTCCAATGATTCAATGAAAAGTAAGAATCTGAGAAGTTGTGGATCAATTTCTCAAAAATCCGTTCTGATTTTTCCCAAGAATTTTCTTGACTTAAAAATAGATATGATTGAAAAACAGGGCATTATAAACCTTAGTAGTTATGGCAGTAAGAGTTATGACACTGGAGTTCTTACTGATTAGAGATTTACCGTATTTGATGGCATATAGGACATACTTTTTTTTCCAAAATTCTGTCTCAAAAAATTGCCCTGCATCTTATACATCGTAGGTGAAGTTTGAGACCTCCCGTAGGCCTAAGCTAATCTTCTCTATGATGCTCACTAACCCAGCTTATGCTCAGTACTTTTACCTACCCTAAACTGCTAAATTGCTTTTATACAGCTATGTTTCTGATTGTGTAATGCACAGCTAGACTGTTTTCAACAATATATGCTTAAATACACTCAAAAATTTTTTTCCTGAATCTGACCGGCTGAAATGGGGGTGCGTCTTATATGCCCGTGCACCTTATATGCCATCAAATACAGTAATTCTTGTCTGTAGTTATTTTTTATTTAGTCTAAAGTAAAATGACTAAAATATTGTTTCTTTCTAAAATATTGTTTTTGGCAGTGTACAGTCCAATTGATTCATTTTAACAGCATGTCAACCTATCTAGGGTTACTAGTAGACTGAAATCAGTAGCGTCATTTTTTACCATAATCTACCAGATAGAGATGATAGTGGAATAAGAAATGAAGTTAAATGTATGTATTTTTAATTTCTGAATTCAGATTAATACTTTTAATAAAAACGTAACTCTAAGAAAAACATAACTTAATATGCTAATCCATTTATAAGTTGTTGTTTTTTAAATTAAAGGACAGCATTAACTGATATTGTGCAGATTTAACTCTTAACATCCTGTTGAGAATTTTCTAAGTCCAATGAGGCGGTATAGGATGTTAAGAGTTAAAGTTGTTGTGTATTGGTTAAGTTATACACATTTTTGAACTCAGAACTGCAAAGCGGACTGTTTTAATTTTTTTTTTTTTTTTAATTGTTACTCTGAAATAGAAATATTGTTAAATACTCGCAAAATTAACAGCGAATAGTAATTTTCAATTTATTTCAGTATAGGACTTGATAAGTTTATAATCTCAATTCCCTTGAAATAACAATGCTGAGCTAAAAAAAAAAAAATGTATAACTAAATCACAACACAACAACTTTAAATCCATACAACATCAATTTTTTTTTAACTTATAAATGAATTAACATTAAGTTATGTTTTCCTTAGAGTTTCATTTTTATCAAAAGTATTAATCCCGGTTCAGAAATTAAAAATTTTAATTCATTTCATATTCCACTCATATCTCTCCAGTAAACTATAGTAAAAAATCATGCTACTGAATTCCCAGTCTGCCAGGCTATTTTAGAACTAGAGGTTAGAGAATCACATTCATTGTACATTCATATTTACATTTTTTCGTGGAGAGTTTTGTTTTTTAAACGGTCAAATCAAAATTTTTAAACAGATCTATTTGATCTATAGACAGGTACTACTGCTCCAGGTTAGAGTGGGTCTGGGAATAATGGCAATGAAAGGGTACACCACACTCCTAAGATCTCCAGAACTGGAGACCCATTATTGGATGCAGTTTAGTGTCATAGGACACACCTTGATGGGGGGGGAGGGTCTTACCCCTTGTGATGAATACGTGTATGTAAGAGTACATTTTACCTCTACTAAATGTTTGAATGATAGAAAGAAAGAAAAAGATAAAATATATTGCATTCCAACTACTACCCTTTATTAACTAAGAATAATAACACCCCCCCTCACTTACACCGGTGGCCAAAACCAGCCACGAACTTTAGTGAACTTTTAAGTACGCTATGACCCCAAAATCATACGTAGCATTCGATTGAACTGCCCGCCTATTTTGTGAAAAAGAAAGAAAGAATTAGTTTTAAAAGACACAAGACACAAGTTACGAAGATTTCAAGGCAATCAGACGTATGAGGAAACTCGCTGCTACTATGAGATATGATACAGAGGAAAGGCTGAACCTTAAACGTGTATCGAAGGATTTCAAGAAGCCTACTATTTACTAAGGAGATTTATAAAATTATTTTGAGGAAAAGAAAAGGAAAAGAAAATCTATTTTATGTGGCATACAGAATTATTATGAAAAATGAAAAGGGAATGTTTCAAAGAGATCTCTTCATTAATGCAAGTCTCATTGTTCAAATATTTTGCATTATCACATTTGACTCCATATCTTCAAGAACACTTTTGAACTTTTAACTGTGACCATTTCATATGAACTTTCAACTGTGACTATTATATAAGCTTTTAATTGTGAACATTATAAACATAAAAAAAAGGGAGAAGGAGAGAATCCTTGGAAGAAAATATGTTAAATGTATTAAATGAATGCACGGCTAACACTCAGGATTGACAGCCGCTGGTATTTATTTCATAATAATACGCTATTTGTTTTCTTGTTATAAATGTATGATATTGTATCCGTGTTTTCTTTGGCTTGACCAGTGTCCATTCTGCTTTCTCGATTTATTCACTGCCTTTCTGGAGCGGGAAGTAGAAGACTCGATTTTCCCCTTTCATCCCTTCTATGAAACCGTTAGCGTTTCATACCTGGGACCTTTATCGTATTTTTTTTTTTCTTTCTCGTGCAACACTGTGTTTGATCGTTCCTAATCAGCACAGGCGTTCGTAACACCCCTGCATTGGATACAGTGAGTGTATTCTACTAACAGAAGCATTTTTGATTCAGCGATAGATAGATAGATAGATAGAGTTATAGCAGTCGTTGGGGTGGCCTATGTCGGTATGAACCATACAGCAAGGGAGTCTATCCCCTTTTTACTAGCGCTAAAACAGGGAGATTATTTTAGTATCTGAGGTAGAGCACCACACCTACCATCAGCTTCTTACTTTACTAAACAGATCCCTGTGCTACTCATATGCTGTGTTGGCAAGGGCCGGTATCAAACCAGGAACCTTGTGATTCCTAACCGGACATCAATTAATGCTGTCCTTGATCTTTTTTAAACTTATAAATGAATTAACTTATTAAGTTATGTTTTCCTTAGAGTTTCATTTTTATTAAAAGTATTAATGCCAGACTGAGAGAGTTATGAATTATCAAAATAAAATTAAATGCATATGAGAGGATTATAAAATAGTTGATTGAATTATGGTGGGAAAAAAAAGAAATGCAGGTCAAATTAACCTTTCTACAACCCCACCCCACCCACCTTTTTTTTTTCTTCTTTTCTTTTAAATCCACAGATCAGATTTTTCCTATTTTTACATGGTTTCTTATGTCATGTCTTTGATATAAAATCTCCTGAACTGGTGTAAATAATCTTTTACTATCGATGCCCAGACTAAAATAATCTTTTCATCAGGCAGTTCAAGTCAATTAATGGCTTTAAAGTTTGCGTATTCATTTCAGAAGAATAAAAAAGAAAAAGAAAAAAGCAAAAAGAAAAAAGAAAGCACACAGGTTGACCATTGCCAATCCAGTTACCTATAATCCAGTTTTAATGTTAGTCTGGTCAAAATACCAGTGAGCATAATACCAAATTACCTGGATCATTGCATTAATTGGCTGCTGCGGCTATTTCTATTTTGGTGCCATCAGGGATTAAAAAGTCTGTTCCTCATTATGCATACACTATCATCAACTTCTTCCTGCTATCTTGTCAAATACAATTGAAAATAGGACCATTGTAAAATGGTTGCAATCGCATGGTGAAAACATCTTTTTTTTTTTTGGTCTACCCAGTTTGAATGTGTCCTACCTCAGTAAGAGTATATTTATAGATATAAGTAGTAGGCAATTTATTGAAACTAATTATTTTTCACATATATTCAATTTCAAGAAATGCAATTCAGTCATAAGCTGTATATAGTAATTAAGAATAATTAAAAAAAGAATTTGTCCATAATTTACATGAATCAGAGATCTAAAATATTCTAAAATTCTGAAATAGGGTTAGGGTTAGCAGTTATTATCATAACGTTATAATATGCTTTTTATGGTAGGCCACATACTAGAGACATGATTTTGTAGGCCACATTCAAAAGGTAGGCCACATACTATAATTGTAGCAAAATTTATTTTTGGTTTAGCTCAGTCAGTAGAACAACCACCAAGGAACCACAATGTTCCCGGTTCGATACCAACCCTCACTAACTCGATGTTTGAGTAGCACCACAGCTAGGATCTGTGTGGTAAAGTGGAGAGCTGATGGTAGGTGCAGCGCTCCACTTAAGACACAAAACCAATCCCCTTGGTCTAGCACTAGCAAAAAGGGGATAGATTCTCTCACTGTCTGGATTATACCGACAATAAGCCATACGACTTACTTTACTTTTACTTACTACAATTGATTGAGCAACAAAAAATTGGGGTGGGGAGACTTATTTTTGAAGGGCTTAAAAGGGGGTTCAATTTGCAGTGCAATTTCTTGAAAAATGCACCTCCGTATGGTGTTTATTGAAAATCTTAAGTTTATTACATTTCTGGGCCATTGAAAACCCATGGCAAATACTGCCCATTTGTCTTTTTTTTTTCTTCTAAGAATTTGTTTGAATATTTTTACAAATATTTAGAAAAAATTATTTTGCTTATTTTTATTAATATCTTATTATAATGGAGATTGTGGCTTTGAATGTCTGTAACCGAAACTATATTACTATTCAAGTCACAATTCCTTTTGTTATTTACATCACATTCTCCATGATTTTATTTTTATTTAAACCTCAATTATTACAAAAATTGTTTTACATCATTAAGACTGTTGACCATATATACGTTCTAATAACATGCAATTGTATTTATATATACAAGAAAATAGCGGTTTACAGTGTGAATTGGAAGGCTAATTTGCATATTGATCTTAAAAATTTTATTTTAATAAATATGTGCTTAGTATTATTGATTTCTAATTGTTTGGTTTTATATTAATGAATATGAGCAAAGATCTCGGGGATAAATCTTAAAAGAATTCCATTAACATGAAGAAATAACTGTAATATTATTCTTTACTTCCTATCTTAACTAAATAGTTAAATTAGGAAAATTTACCAATGAAAGACGGGAGTAAGGGAAAATGATGGAAGAGTTAGTTTCAAAGTTGTTCTATTTTTCAATCATACCCCCCTCTGTTCCAAATATTTTTATCTGAATTCTTATTCAGTTTCATTAGCCTTTCTAATTTAACATGATATTTTATTATATTAAAACTTAAATACTTGCACCCGGAGGGTGCATATATTTGCTAGTTCTAATAATCATGCTACACCAGCTGGGGATCAAAGCCAGACTGATGGCCAATTGACCCTCCCAACAGGCAAAGGGTGGCATGTGCACAGATACTTTAATCTCCCAATGATTGCTGATTGAGCTGTTGGCATAAGTGACTCTATACCAGAATGTTACTGTTCAGGAAACATTTTACAAGACATCTCATAATAAAGTGACCCCCTCCTCCTCATAAGCCCTCAAAAAATAAGTACCTCCACCACAATTTTTTAAAAGTTTGATTTAGTTTCTTTGTTTAATGACACAAACCTTCATGGGTTATTTTAGTCCCAAATCCTTCCTTGTAGAAGAACAGTAGTGTTACTATTTAACCCACAGCCAGGGGATGAGGGGGTTCATACCTTTCCTAAGGGTATTAGTCCAAAAGTGAACCTAATAGTATGATTGGAGTTCAAACTAGCTTACTACAAAGTCATAATCCAGCACGTTAGCCACTACACCACGGGAACACCCCCTTCCTCCTCCCATTTTAATAAATCAAATTCTTTGGTGCTTAATCGTCAATAGCAATCAAAATAAATTTTCTATTAAAATGAAAAAGAAGACATGAGGTCATAATCGTTTATCATTTGTCTGAATTTTTGAGATGAGGCTTGATAATTTGTATTTTTCAGACTATTGTTCTCATCTTTATTGTTATATATACAACATTTCAGCCGATGAACTGTCTGGTCTTCTTCAGGTGTTTCATGTCATAATCAGGAGCTTTCACAGAACTTTGAACCAAACCCTTTATTTAATTGGAATGAGAACAATCTACAAGGTCACTTCAAGCTACTAAATTGAGAGGCTCCCAAGTTCAAAGAGAAGATTCCACAGTTCAACAAGAAAAACCTGAAGAAAACTGGGGGGGTAAATCAGCCAAAACATGTATATATATTCACCAACCCCTCCGCACGAGTACGATGTGACACAAGGTCAATTTATTAAGCGGAGTTTAACAGGTTTGAATTCAGAGTTTTCCTTCTCCTAGACCGGTTGCCTACCCAAGGTTAAAGAGCCCAGTCTGCCCTACTATTTACCCATAGCTAGAGGGATCGTAGGATTCATACCTTTCCCAAGGGTATTAGCGCTAACTAAGTGAAATGCAATTATCACGTCCAGGATTTGAACTCAGGGCGACGAGTCCATTTCCCATGACTTTAACCATTACACCACGCGCTTCCTACAAGACATTGTGTATATAACAATAAAGATGAGGACAACAATTTGAAAAATCCAAGTAATACAGACCGTGTTTACATTCAGGAAAAATTCTGCAAACAATTTGTAACTTTAAAAATAAATGGTTATCAAAAAGATTTTTTTTGAATTTTAAAAAAAAGCCAGCATGCAAAAGAGAGAAGTTGACAAAGTTCAACATCTTATTTCTCTGAATGTTTGAGATGAGGCTTGAAGATTATTCGGACTATTGTCCCCATCTTCATTGTTATTTGTACAACGTTTCGGCCGATATACTCTCCGGCGTTCTTCAGATATTTCTTCTCGGACTCGGGAACCTTCTTTTCGAAACTCGGGAACTTTCTTGTCGTATTCGGGAGCCATCACGGAACTTTGAACCTAACCCTTTATTTATTCCATTTGTTCTCATTCCACTAACCATAGCTGGGGTAGGAGTTGTGTTAATTAATTATTTTTCTAACTACTTTCACTCAGGATTGAACTCGGGTACCAGAGATAACTGTCACTTAGAACTGTTTTAACCTAACTGCCTAATCCACTCGGCCATGTGTCCAATTGGACAACTGAGTGTGAATTTTGGGAACTTATAAACCTAATGTCTTGATTTGGCTAGAATATCTACCTATTTTACTTATGTATGATTTTTTACCTAGACTCATATTGTGTGTTTTTTTTTGGGGGGGGGTTTGTACAGTAGACTAGATGTAACAAGATATGCTTGGTCAAGCACCTTGGACTGAAAACAACAGTTAACTAGGACTTTCACAATTTTGCATTAAGCCATTCTAGCTGTATTTATCTACAAAATACCCCTCCAGATAGCCCCCATTGGGGAGGTCTTACCCATCTGCAGAGGTGCAGTTGACAGGGCTCCCATGGTGGAGTAGTTGGGTAAATACATACAAAACAATAGAACAGCTCACCATAGCGTAATGGTTAACAAGCTGATCTCTCATTATCCACTGTTCTCATATTCCAAAAATATTCACCTATTTTCTCCTATCATAAATAGGCCAAGATATCTATGAAACTTCCTTGGACACAGGGAGCATTTGAAGGTTCATGCCTCAACAATTCCTTTCAACCATGCTCTAAAACAGGAGTCCCCAACTCACAGCCTGTGGGTCATATGCAGCCCTCAAGGCCCCATCTGTGCAGTCCTTGACCCAACTTTCAAAATTGTCTCTTCTCCTTTTTATGTTGTCTATAAAGAAGTGCCATCAAAACTGCAGATGGAACTCAGTGATCTTCAATTTGGATTATTCAGACTATTGTCCTCATCTTTATTGTTATCTGCACAACATTTCGGCTGATGTGCCCTCCAGCCTTTTTCAGGTATTTTTTGTCAGAATTGGGAACCTCCTCAAACTTGGGAACCTTCTTGTCATAATTGGAGGCTTCAGAGGGTACTTTAGCTGAAACGTTGTGCATATAACAAAGATGAGGACAATAGTTCAAATAATTTAAATAATACAAATTATCAAGCCTCATCTAAAAAGATTCTGAGAAATTGTGATCTTCAATGTTCAGAAGATTTTAAGTCCAACTTTCTTCCTTGCCACATCTTTGATTTCTATTTAAAAAAAAAACAAAAAAACATGCTTCCATCTGGATGATTCCCCAACCTTATCAGCCACAACCAGTAAATAGTGAGCATATGTGGCACTACATACTGCGGTGAACCAAGGCCTCGGTGGTCTCGGGTGAACAATATTGATCTTGCTATGAAAAAATTAGAAATCATCAATAACTTAAAATTGGTTAACTTTAAGACTTTGTTGATAGCATTTTTGAATTTCTTAGGCAAAAATGCTTTTATAAACCAATTTCTAAGAGTAGGGAAGCACTAGAACTCATTTTGCAGACAAAAATAGATTACAAAAAGTCGCCATTTTTCGCGACCCCCCCCCCTCAAATTCGACATAACTCTGCCAATTCTTGGAATTGTAAGCTCAAATTCTGGGGAATAACTAACTTTAACATAGTCCACACCTGTACAAAATTTCAGAAAAAATGAAGGGGGTGACATGACCTAGATGATTTGACAAGGAATTACCCATATATTAATAATATTGTATTTCATGCTATTTGAGAATCTTTACACTAATTGTGTAGAAGTGTTTTTTATAGTGACCATTTCAATGACAATTGTTTTAAACAGAATACGTTTGTGTCTTGAATGTTTCAGATTTTATTTTCCACTCTTATGCAAATTCATATCTTGCCTTTATTACTTAAAAAATATTAATCCAAATTCTTAAATAAGGTGCCATATCTATTTGATTTTGAATTAATTGAATATAGAAAAGAAATAAAAATCTTAATTTAGCACAATAAATCTTTAAGTAAAATTCATATTATTCCCTTTGAGAGATAGAGAGTGCTATGGATGCTATTCTACATAAGTGTGTCATGCTGTATTTATATATATATATATATATACATATATATTTATGCTATTTATATTATGATCATAACTACTGATATTTACTATAATGGATTTAAGACTCAAAAATAATCCCTTCCCATGTACCGTTTTTAACAGAACACCCCTCCCCCTATTAGTCTGTTGATGAGAGGTCTATCTGTATATGTATGTATTTACAACCTCAGGTGAATGGGATTATTCTTAGCAACATTGTTGGTTGGTTGGTTTGTTGTTTTGCTTTATGACATATCAACCTTTTGTGGGCCATTTAAATCTGAATCAAGTCATTTTTTATAAACAAAAGTACTCAGGTTCCTTACAGTACCTGCTTTTGCTTAAGTGGTCTAGTCACCCAATTAAGTATTGACCAAGCTCATCACTGCTCAACTTCAGTGATCTAGCAGGAACTGGTGCTTTTAGTGTAACTTGACTAATCAATATTTTAGGTCAATTTTGTTAAAAGAATTTCAAAGTGTGTGTGTGTGTGTATATATATATATATATATATATATATATATAATATATATATATATATATGTATGTGTGTGTGTGTGTGTGTATTTACCAATCCCTCCATAAGAGCAAGATATGCCAATTCAAATCAGAGTTTAAAGGGTTGGAGTTTTCCTTCTTTAGACCGGTTGCCATACCAAGGTTAAAGTGACCAGCCTGCCTTACTATTTACCAATAGATGGAGGGAGAATAGTCATATTCATACCTTTCCCAAGGGTATTAGCATTATGTGAAACGCAACCAGCCTCATCCAGGATTTGAACTTTTATAGCTGTGTCCACCTCCTACGGTGATAACCATTACACCACAAGCACTTCACACACACACATATATATATATAATATATATATATATATATATAGCAGTTCATATGCTGGTATAACTGCTGTTGATTGACCAATGGGATCCAAACACTGCACTACCAATGTTGAAAAATAAACCACACTTGATTACATTCAATGAGAGTATCTTGGTTAGCCTATGAACTTTTCAGCCAACCCTTGTAGGTGATCTAAAACTTTTAGTATTTGTCTAAAAAGAGGTTGGTTGGTCTGTTTTACAGCATGTCAGCTCTTGTTGGGTTACTTTATGCCTAAGCCATTTTAACAGTTATCTCCAAAAGTATATGGTACAAAAATGTATCTTTAAAATCATTTGAAACAGGTAAACACTTGTTTTAAGAGACAATGTATTAATAAAAGGTATTAATAAAGTTCACGATCATTTTGAATGGGATAACACTTCATACTTATTTCTCTGAATTTTCGAGTTGAGGCTTGATAATTTGTATTACAGCAAAAAGATCACCGAGTTCGACAAGAAGGTTCTCTGCGTTATTCGGACTATTATCCTCATCTTCATTGTTATCTGTACAATGTTTCGGCCGATATGCCCTCCGGACTTCTTCAGGTATTTCTTCTCAGACTCCGGAACCTTCTTTTCGTGATCGTGATCCATCACAAAACTTTGAACCTAACCTTTTATTCAGTCCACGGGTTATCCTGTTCTCATTCCGCTAACCATAGCTGGGGTAAAAGTGTTAAGCTGTGTTAATTATTATTTACTGCCACCCTTAACCAAGATTGAATCTGCAATCTAGAGATAACTGTCACTTAGAACTCTTAACCTAACTCCTTTATCCACTAGGCTATGTGTCCAATTGAGAACAGGATACCCCCGTGGACTGAATAAAGGGTTAGGTTCAAAGTTCCATGATGGCTTCCGATCACAACAAGAAGGTTCCCGAGTCCGAAAAGAAGGTTCCTGAGTCCAACAAGAAATACCTGAAGAAGGCCAGAGGGTACATCGACCAAAACACTGAGTAGATAACAATAAAGATGAGGACAATAGTCCGAATAATCCAAACTTCATACTTAGTTGCAATATCAATGTTTTAAGAGCCAATGTAGTAATGTAATTTCAAACATTATCTCAAATAGATCTATTTGAACCATATGTGGGACCTTAACAGATATTACCACTCCGGGTCAGAGTGGACCTCTGAGTAATGGAAGAGTGACTACATACTCTCCAGAACTAGAGCTTCACCACCAGATGTAGTTTAGTGTCCTATCTAGAAAACCAGAAGAGATGGACCCAAGTGGAATGAGGTGATCTATGTGCTAATGTCACAAATTAATGTTATTTTATTTAAATAAGATAAATAAATGATGTCATTCTATTTTAAAATGAACACATTATTTGACCAGAACTTAAAACAACAAACAATTAGAGTTAGAACGATGAATTCTAAGCAATACTGGAGACATCAAGATATGTACAATAATATATTCTCAAAAAGAAAAAAAAACGAAAGAAAGAATCCCAACTGCAACCGACTATACTTCTTTATCACATAAATGCATCTATGTGATGCAATGATATAGAAGAATGTACCCCCATATAGCTTTCTCTAAAGTTTTGAATTTGTTTTTAAATTCTGCAGTTGATCGACAAGTTTAAAATCTATAATCTTTCGATTTCAATTTCAAAGTAATATTCCTGTGTGACGTCATCACACAAGTTCCCACATGCTACTTGGGACCATGTCTTCATACATGAACAAAACTTTTTCAGTGTTGGAGGTGGGGGATTAATGTGAATAAATTAGCAAAATTTTGTCATTAATAATTTATTCAACAGAAAATAAAGGTTTTCTCCTTTAAGGAAAAACTGCGAATTTTTTTTTTTTTTTTTTTTTTTTTTAAATAGTAAGATAGATAGACAAGCAGACAGATAGATACTATTATTATTTAATTGAAAATTGCGCCAATGATGTCAGGGGTGACCCATACAGTTTGTAACATAAACAAGCTTAATGGCAAATTTGATGATCAGAAGCGAAAAAAGGTGTCTTGGAAAAAAAAGGAGGGGGGTGCTTTTTAAAAATCCTTTATGTGATAATACCCAGCTAGAGTATATGTCCATGGGGTAGACCATCGATAACAAAATAAACAATAATTCGGTTATTTTCGATAATAAATCTTGTGAATAAGTAGGGGAAAAAAAACGGTATTTGTAGAGTGGGCGGCCACCTCCTCTTCTTCCCGCAAGTTCCTCTCAGCACAGAGACAGACATGCCGTAGTTTTTCAAACAAGTACTACTTTTAACTATTACATTTAAAATTTACAGGACTAAAAGAAAAAAAGTATCATTAACACTATTAGCAAAATAAACAAATAAAGATATGCATATGCCCTATACATATCTTAACTTAAGGGTACTTTCTGTTCTAAGTACAAACAAACTAAAACAACAATCAAAACACAATGACGATGCTCGTTACCACATTTTTATTTTTAAGCTGAAGCAATCAGTTTTGTTTTTGTATTTAATTAATTCGGTCTGAGGGAGGAAAGAACTAACTATATTTTTTGAAATCTTTAGAAAACTAAAAAAAAAAAAATTAAAAAAAGAAACAAACAAAAAAAGATTTTTAAATAAAAATAAAATAAACACTTAATGTTTATTTAATGTTTATTTATTTTAACCATGTTTTTTTGTTTTTTTTTAATTAGTTATAATAGTAACACCGATTGCAGAAAAGACTTGGGACAGTTTTGGGGAGTTTTTATTTCTAATTCTGAATAATGCAGTTGACTTTTAGAAAAAAAATAAAAAATAAAATAGGAAACATTTTTTAATAACACAACCGAGTTGTTCATGAAGAGGTTAAAATATTTACCTCGCCTCATATCCAGAATCAGGATAAATATGGAAGGATGGCTTGTTATTATTATTTGGTGTTTAAACTGTTATAAGGTTAAGCAATACAATACAAAACTATAAAAACACTTAATAGAAATACTAGAAAATTCTTGATAATAATACTAACTTTAAACTCCCGGGATGGGGAGAATAAAGTTTGCATTAGTGAGAGAACTTAATGACGACACATTGAGATTTTACAAAGTAACAAAATACAAATTTTACAAGACAAGAGATAGACGATATTAATTTCCATGTAAACATTATTATTAATTGCCTGGTATAAAATGTAGTTATTGGTTAGTTTATGAAGAGATTTAAATTTTACCTAACCTCATATTCTGAATCAGGATAAATTAAATATGGAAAGGAGAGATAATATTTCTTTAAAATTTAAATTTAAAAGGTGAAGTAAGACAATGAAAATATACAAAACTACAAAAATTATTAATATTAGTAATAATACATACTAACTTTAAAATCCTGGGGGGGGGGGCATAAAGTTTACATTATTGAAAGCACTTAAATGACAATTTCCATAAATAAAAAAAGATTTCACTAAATAACGAAATATAGATTTTATTTATTTATACTTTCTTTATAATTTATAAAAACAAGAGACAGACAATATTAATTTCTGTGTAAATATGAGTAAATGCCAAAAGAACTGAGAATATTTTTTTTTAATTTTAAGATCAGTTTTAAATGTAGTTACTTGATTAACTAACATCAATTAAAAAATGATAGCAATAACAATGCGGTCAAAACTTTTAAATAAAGTGTTTGCCAAATGAAACGGTAAAAAAAATAATAAATGTTAATATTGTTAGAGACCAACATTTTAGATAAATAAGCTAGAGACTAACATTTTAGATATTTTTTTACAAAATTAGAATCTCATGAGTAAATAAACAAACAGTGAAAATCGGTTAAAACAATTTAAAGTGTTTTCATGTAGTACAATGTAGGTAGACTGGTACGTACATGTTTTATGTGAAACTTTTGACAGTATTTTCTGTTTCTTAAAACAACGAATGAAGTTTTTGATAAAAGTGGAATATTTTTTTAATTACTTTTATGACAAAAACAAAACAAAAACCTGGTATGCACGGTATAAAGAAAATTAAAAAATATTTTTTTTAACTTCTGATCCCCCCCATTTTTGTCTCCCCTCTCCCAATTTCATTGAACATTTCTATTTGGTTATTTTATATCTACGATCTCGGAGACTACAGTGATATTAAAATTATTAAATAAATAAATATTTGCAATATGAAGAAAGTTAAAAAATGATGATAATGATAAATTTGAATCTGCTACCTTTGAACTCTGGAAGGTACAAAATATTGTCACATGTAAACATAAATGAATACAAGAACAGGAAAGAACCCTTAAGGCTTACAATTACTTTTTTACTTAAATCTTACTAAACTCTAGTATAACTTTTACTCCTATAAACATTTCAATTTAAAAAATAAAACTTTTTAATTTATTTAACTAAAATAAACAATATCATCAACATTTTCATGTTTTACTTACATTAGAAGTAAAGAAGTAAATAATTTGACAAAGAAATTATACAGTTCACTTAAACGAATATGACATGTCACCCACGTTTCTCCTGTTTTTCTTGCGGTATAATTTACAAAACTGTGGTAAAAAAAAAAAAAGTATATTATATATATAAAACAAAGAAAAATAAGATAAAGTACTTACCTTTTCTTTTTTAATTCAAACTTTACAATTATTTTTTTTAATTCAGCCAAAATAAAACGGAGGTTGTTTTTTGTCTAATTAAAGTTTTTTTTAAGTATTCCAAAAATAAAGAGATGAAAGGTAATATTTGCAAAAATCTCTTCAGCGTAAATGTTGTAATTTTTCTATCTTATTTCTTCTTTTTTAGCATCTTTGATGATATTTGCCGACGTAAACATACAGAGAAAAAATGATTAACTGAACAATATTGCAATGTTATTGTTTCCCTGTATTTGAGCTAATATTTTTTTTTCCAACCGAAGTTTTCCTTTTCCAAGTGATGAAATACAACATCCAATTTCCCGTATAGAACTTTCCTCAGTTTATTCGAAGGGGACAATTTTTTTTTTCTTTAAGAAAAAAAAATGCCATAAGTGTACAAACCGTTAATTTCAGATTTTTTTTTTTGGGATCAACTATAATCAATGATTTAAGCCTGATTTTTGTAATTAGTTATTCTTCTTTTAAGTTGATACAAATATTGTATATTATTATCATCATCTTCCCCTCAAGAAAAAAAAAACGATTCCGTAGTGTTTTGAAAAAATGTGTTGTGTGTTGATAAAAGGGGAAAATACAAAGTAAGAATTACTTCCCTTGTTTTATGTAACTCTTTCACACGTGTGGGAAGAAAGCAAAAAATCATAAGGGGAGGTAATTTAATTATTTCTATTGATTTATGAATAATATCTATATTTATTTAGTAATTTGTTTATTATTTAAATTCATGATCTATATTATATATATATATATATTCATATCATATATATATCTATATCTATTTATATTTATATCTATTATTTATATGTAATGATATAATATATTTATATTCATTATCTATATTTATTTAATTTACATTTGTATTATCTATATTTATATTTATTATCTATAGTTATTTTGCAATTTATTATTTATATATATTTATGATCTACATTCATTTATATATTATATTTATATTTGTTATCTATATTTATAATAGATATTCATATCTATATTTATTAAGTAATTTATTCATTATTTATATAGTTGATATGATATATATGATTCATTTATATATTTATATTATATTTATATTTATTATCTATATTTACATTTATTATCTATATTCATATTCATTTATTTATATCTATTTATATTCATATTTATTATCTATTTAGTCTGTAATTATATTTATTTATATCTATATGTATCATCTATAGTTATTTAACAATTTATTATTTATATCTATTATCAATAGTTATTTTGCAATTTATTATTATTATTTAGTATAGCTTTTTTTATTGTAACATTTTCAGAGGTAAAAAATAAAATAAATTAAATTGATACATTTTTTATCACTTTAACTTTACAAACAATTAAGAACTGAATTTAAATTTTTATTATATGTACAACAATTTTTTTATGAAAATAAATTATGTTTAAAAAAACTCACGAGTTTAGGGTTACATTTTTTTTAAATAATATAATAATATATATTAACATATGCCATTTTTCAATGTGGTCAAACTTTGGTCTCTCACACAATTTCCAGTGGATCACCCTTACCACTCAGTCATGCCTACTCTTGTATTCCTTTTGTGCCAGTTTGCTGCATTCACTTATTATGTGATTAACTATTTCTATTGATTACTTATTTTTAAGTTCTTCTAATGTCCTAATGTCTTTCTATTCTATCTTCTGTCTTCTTAGGCGTCTGTGTTCTTCTGTGTATTTTTCCACAGGATTACCATTAATTCTAAAATCTACACTACACTTCCTTACAAAAATGATAGGTTATGCCTATTCATTATGTAACATTTTCATTTCTATCACCACATAGTCTATACTTGCTATTCTATAAAGAAACAAGACACGAAACGACGGTACTCCAAGGTTTGAAGTATAGAGTTAACCATGAGTGTGGCAGACAGGTTAAGAGTTAAAGAAATAACCAAACAACTAGAAATAGGAATAAAAGACTTGTATTACATAAAACAATAAGGATTGCAAACTTTATTTCGTCTGCACAAATGTATAATTTGTCACTTATCTGAGTCCTGAGATAGGGTATTATCGGAGCCCTTGCTACGGCCTTCTGATAGTTTGGATATGATAGACATTCTGTTTGATGTCCGACTCCGTTATTGGGTGTTGAGGAAGAGATGGAGCGACCCTGTTTTAGGTCTGTCCCCAGTGAAAGCTGGATCAGAAGAGGGCGAGTGTGCTTATTCGGCTTTGCCGCCAAAGTATGCTGGCTCGTGATTGGTTGGTTCGAAACAGAGGCTCGTAGACAAGGATGATAACCCCCATACCCCAGAATTCTCAATAATTCTCCAGTGTATGATCATTTTTCGTTTTAATATATTAGTTCCTATGGCTTTATTTTGTACTGTTATTGTTATAAACAGGGTTAGTATGAAGCGTATGGTGACGAGGAAAAACAAACATAGATTTTATGTTTTCTAAATTGTATCAAAAAAAAAAGGAGCATGAAAGGCGACGAAAAGCTGAAAGTGAATTTAAGAGAGAGAGTCTGATTTTGGTGATAGTTGCGATGTATGGTGATGAAGTCAGTGTAAGGTCCGGTGGCCGAGTCAGTTGTAGTGGGGTGGTGACGTGAGCATAATTTTGTGGTTTGGTATTCTGAAGTCGATAGCCGGTTGTATCGTGTATGAAAGTTGGCGTATTCTGGTTGTTGAATGATGTGGGATTGTTCGTCTGTTGACTGCTAGTCGGTCAGATTTAGGGTAGAGGTAGGTAAAGATGTGCTCAGTGATGTCGCCGCTGGTGTCTCTGACATGTCGGCTTTTCAAAGCCGACTTTATATAGAATGTCGCGACCCAAAATCGGATCAACTGAAATCATTTTCATTTCACCCACAAATCGTTCGGATTGGATGAAAATGCGAATTTTATTTACAAATTTATTTTCTTTATTGTTTAGGAATTCTCGTTTTCCAAACGGAAGTTCATCTGGAGCCTATGCGTAGAATCATGTTAATTTGGTCACTTCGTTTTAGGCTACCATTGAGTAAACTGACGTTTAGCGTCAGCAACTTATATTTTATTTTGTTGGCGAGTATATCACTTTATTGTGGTGTGTGCGCGAATTGAATTGCTGAGTTAGTGAATCGGGAGATATCTATATTTGTGTATGTAACATTATCAATAGAGATTCAATTTCAATCTTCAGGTTTCACCTTCATAGTCATGTCAAGGTCATCCTATGAACAATTTCCTTAGTTTGTTGCTTGAAATATTCATATAGTTTTTTTCTTCCTATCTTTGTTTTCTAGATTTCTTCATTGTTGTTTTCCTGTTTGTCCTTAAGGTATTTCTGCTGGTACTGCTGTTACTGACTGCTGTAATTAATCTTTCCTAAGTAGTATAGTTTTTACCAAAAACAGATTTAAGAAACAAAGCAAAAATCATATTCTAAAAATAGACTAAATCAAATTGACCAACACCAACTCCTACTACAAAAACCTTTACAGTGACAGTCATTTTAAGGATAGGAAGTAACAAAATAGAATTAGAGAAGAAGATGGAGAAAGAGAATAGAAAAGGGGGTTAGTAAAAGATCCCACTAAGACAAGGACAAGACATTAGCAGCAGATTCACCTTTGACAGCACACACAAAAAAGTATCTGTTAGAGTTCTCCTGGGTATAAGAAGTGCGAAAGACCACAACTGTTCCAAAACAGCAGTAGCCAAGTTGACCAATTAAAAACGCCCAAACATGTATTTAATTTTATCTAAAGGTGTTGATGAATTGTCCTAAAATTACTTGTTGGAAGGACTGCTTAAAGAAAAGATCAACAGACAAGGATTATATCTGATATAACTTTCTACTTTGAGGACAGATCAACAGACAAGGATTAAAACCAATACTATATCTTTCTACTTCAATAAAGGATCAAACCTTAGGCCACAAATAATCTCCACTGTAAAACTGCCTTCAACTACAGCCCTAAAATGGCCATGCAAATCATAATAGTATCAGTCTAAAGAATCTTATGACAGTAATAAATTTTATCCTCTAAGAACTTTGGAACCAATAGATAAGTAAGCTTTTTAATAATATTGTTGGATTGTCTTCCCTTTGACTGGAGGAGTTATCTTCCCTCTATACTCTCGTTTCTCACAACCAGGGTTTTAAGCAGGCAAGCGCCAGTTTTGAATCCTCTTTCTTCTCCAGGACTTGACAACCATGGGTTAGACATTTGTCTATACCCTTCTTGTGTGGGGGCTTCAGCCCCCAACACAATGGTAGTAAGTGACATTGCTTTATGGACTCTCCATCACTTCTATATGTACATTTAGGTATCTCTTGTATACTTCCTTATTGTATCTCTATTCATGAATGTGTTCTTTATTATATCTTCTTTGTATTTCTGTTATATGTATCATTTCCATGTGCTGGTATTAAAGTCCTTTGTGTATGTAACACCCTTGGTCAGAGTTGTTTGTTCAACCAATTATAATTGATATTATAACTTTGAACCCAACAATATCAAAACTTTACATTTACAAATTAATTATTTGTGGTGAGCCGGGAGTTAACAGTTTGAAAGCAGAAATAAAATGACGAAAATAAGAAGTCTGCACATAGGATCAGTGCAGTTAGAAAGAAAAAAAATAGAAATATTAAAAATGATAATTTTCAACCAATCAGAAGCGTTCGCACCTAAAAAAAACAAGTTTTTCAAAAAACCGATTTCGATCCTAGGGAGTCCTATAAAAGTGAAGGTTTTTGAAAAACAGTTGAAAAGACAAACTTATGCCTAAATATTCCATGTCGCTCGAATCCAAAGTATTTGCCTACCGCTGAAGGTATTACAAGCTATATCTTTCTCTCTCTACAAGTTACTTCACTGCTGATATATAGAGCATTACCATTTCTTTCTTTATTGGAGTAAACTCAACACTTTTTTCTTCTAATTATATGAACTTTTAAAAAAGCATATTTGTAAGAAAAGTAACACAGCGGCAATATTCCTAGGTTTGACTGGTTAACCGCAAATGTGGCAGTTGAAGAAAACAACGACAAGATAAGAATAAAAGACTGTAGTTTGCAAACTTTAGTCTCGTTTGCAGACAAATAATAATATGTATATAATGTGTATGCAATATGTAATATGTATATAATATTATATAATGTCACTTCGCTGTGGGGTATTGACGGAGCCCCTTGCTACGGTCTTCTGTTTATAATTTATATATGGACTTCTGAATGCGTCCGACTCGATCTGTTGTAATAGTAGGAGCGACTTTGTACGGTCCGATTCCTTTCGTTGCTGTTGCAGAAGAGCTGGAATGAGTCTGCACTTTTGAGTTTGGCGCTAAAGTATGCTGACTCATGATTGGTTGGTTTGAAACAGAGGCTCGCAGACAAGGGACGATATTCTTAATATATTCTGCCAGACTTGGATCAGTATTTTTGACTACTGTAATCTATTTGTTTTAATACACATATTACTTGTTGAATTTATGAGTCATTAGTTTTTCTGTCTTAATATATGTGACCGTATTATGTGTTTGTTGTAATTACCAATATATATATATATATCCACTCATTATAACCACCATAACATAATAACTATAAAGTACGGAAGACATGGTCAGCAGTTTAAACGTCGGTCAACAGATTGCCAATGGCCGCTTACCGGCAGGTTATTTATATCCATTCTCCCAAAGGCAGATCAGTCTATTCAGACTACACACAAGGGGGGGGTTCACTACTTATACATGCACCCCCCCCCCCGTGACCACAGGGTGAACTGACGTGGTCATCATGGTTTGTATGCTCCTGAGTATTCGAGTGATTGTCAAACACGAGCTATGGATGGGAGCTCGTTACATGACTTTGGGAAGCCTGCTAAGACCCGGCATTCTTCATCTGTGGCTGCCGCAGCGACGATCCTCTCCCAAATAATAGCCTTCAGCCAGGGGTCGCTGTCATACATTGATGAAAACGCTACTTTGACCCCATTGTCAATCATGTGGGCTGGGTAACCCGTACCATAATCTAGGGGCATTTGCATCCATTCTTGTTGTACCAGTGTTGGTGCATTGAAGCATTCCCACAAGTTCTCTAAATTAAACTTAAATTTATGTTTTCAAGGGCCTGATCTGAGAATATTTTTGTTAGTGGTTGGTGATCCACCGTCACCAGCAAATCAGGGCACCCCAGTAGAAACATTCGGCAGGACTCCAGTCCTTAGACGAGGGCCAAAGCTTCTCCCTCAATTGGTGAGTAGCGCGATTCTACATCATTGGTAAAGTGAGATCCAGCCAGAATGAGTTTCCAGTGACCATCCCCGCAACTCATGCCTGCTTTGCTAGAGCAGTTGCTATGCTTCTGGAATAAGAAGTAGCTGATTCCAGTCTTGCTGTAGTCTGTTGCCAAGCCCGTTGTTCTGTTAATTTCAAACGTCTTGACACCGTTCTCCATCTTCTGCACGATTGCTCACTTTGACTCTCTAAATATGCGTTCAAGTGTTTCATCCCAATAGAACTTTCGGTTCTTTGTACGCAGTAACTCTCGAAAGGGGACCACCACTTTAAAGTAAAGACTTTACTTACCCAAAAGCCTATAGAATGTTTCACCCTATTTTGTATAGCTTCTATCCTGTTTTGTAGTCTTCTTTTATTAAATTTGCTCAGACAATAAAGTATCCTTGTAGGCACTTTGTCATGATTTGTTCTTATATATATTTGTACAAGGGCTGGGTTAGCTCAGTCGGTAGAAAGTTCCTTGTTCGATTCCAGCCCTTGCCAACTCAGCGTATGAGTAGCACATGGATAGGTGCGGTAAAGTGAGAAGCTGATGGTAGGAGTGGCACTTCGCCTCAGACACTCAAAACAATTTCCTTGGTCTAGCGCTAGTGAAAAGGGATAGACTCCCTCGCTGATTGGTTGATACCGACATTAGGTCGCCCCGACGACTTTACTTACTACCATTTGTGGTGTGATAATACCCTGACTGCACTCGCACACCTTCATTGCACAATGTCGAAGACCCCACATATATTCTGTGCTGGCCAATTTGAAGGGTATGAGCTTGACACAGGTTCACAAGGATAAAAAAACACAACACAAAGTTTGATGACAGGACATTAATGGAGGAGGAAGGTGTGACACTTTGTGAAGTTTGTGATGGAGCAGAGGGCACTTAACTATATGCCGTCAGTTGGACAGAAGTTCTCTTAAGTCAGCTGCAAGGATAACTACAAATCTGACTGACTTCCTATCACATGGGACTTTACTTATTTTCTATCTATCAACTGCCCACTGTACGAGGCACTCACTCCAACAGCCGGTTTTGTTATAAACAGTGTTACGTAAGAAGTGTATGGTAGCCAAGGAAAAGACAAACACAGATTTTTAAGTTTAATAAATTGTATTGAAAGAAAGGAACATGAAGGGCGACGAAAAGCTGAAAGTGAATTTAAGAGAGAGAGAGAGGAGTCTGGTATCGGTGATAGCTGCGATGTATGATGATGATGAAGTCCGTGAAGGGTCCCGTTCTGATTTAGTTGTAGTAGGCTTGGTGTAAGGTGATCGAGCTAGTTGTAGTGGAGGTGGTGAAGTAAGCAGATGGTGCTCGGCGATGGTAGTCGTAGTGGGTTGATGTGGACGGAATGACCAATGTTTCGTAGTCGTAGCTGGTTGAGAGTCGGTGGTCAGTCAGGATGGCAGCAGGAGAGGGGAAGGGTGTGTGTTGCTCGTCGGTTGATGAACTGGTGGTAGGGTTTCGTGACTTGGGGTATAAGGTTTCGTGTTTCGGGGATGCGTGAGGCCGGCGGCGGCACTGCTGATGTTCCCTTGATTTGGGTTGGGACGAGACGACCTTCCTTGTACAATCGCATGTGAACTACTGCATCTCGTGGTGTTAAGTCTGCCTTATTTAAAGCCAGGGATAGGCTCCAAAAGGGCCCTTCAACGATTTGGGGGGGGGGGACGTTTTTTATTTTTATTTTTTATTGGTCGGAAATCCAAATATCATTTTTTTTTGTTTCTAGGATGCGCGGCCTGCCTGCACAGAGACGAAAATTCGTCACTTGAATTAGTGTCTCGTCCCATTTACATCTGGTTGGGATTCTCTTCATTGTGGTGTGTGGGCGGATGAATTTGGTGACTTAGGGAGATATCTATATTTCTGTATATAACAGTCTGAAACTGTCTTTGAGCCATGAGCCAGCTGAATATATACAGAATTCTCCCATCCACACCCCCATAGATTAGACCACCCAGAAACTGGTACTACCCTTTTTCTAGGCAGAATTAAGACTCCAATCTCTCCTAAAATTGCACACATTAATTTATTTTTAGAATATTGGACACCCATTTCCCAACCATTAACTTTTTCAAGAAGCATTTCTCTTAAAACTAGCCACTTAAAGATATTATCTTTAAGCGACTTTCACTTCAAGGTGGCCGAACATGCCTTATGGCCTTCCTGAACCCTTTCTAACTAATCTTTTGTCTCCCTATGGACACATACCAACCCATATACATACACCTGGACCTAACATATTCTATTTTCCTTCTTTTCTTTTTCTCTGACCGTATTCTCACTTAACCACAGAGGCGATGATATTACAACCAACCATCATTTTCTCTTAACAAGCAGAAAAAAAAACAAAGAGAGAGCATGGACCTTGACAGGAAATTTGAAACCCAGGGATCAAGTGACCAATTGCATGATGGGAAAAATGTAAATTTATATTCTTTATTCTATCTTATCATTTTACTTTTTATTTTTATTTATTTTTTAAATTATATTCTATTTTTTAAATCTACTTCTTATCTTATCTTATTTTATTTTAATCACGAAAAAAACTGATGACAGGACTGACAATTTCTTTTTATCCCTACCAACATATACATGTGGGAGCCCCAATTTAAAAAATTGACCCTATCACATTTCTTCTTTTGTGGGAGGGAGATAAATACTAATTATGCGAAATGACATTTTATTAAACTTTCCTTCTTTTTTTAAAAATTTCTGTCTCACTCATTGCCATTACTCCCAGGTCCACTGTTTGTTTGTTTGTTTATTGATTTTAACAGCATATCAACCCGTCTGGGGTTATGTCATGCCTAGCGGTTAGGAAGTTATACATATTGTGTATTTATATTTATACTTTTTAGTAATTGGTTTTAAAAATGTGTTAGCATTATTGGGGATTATGTTGTATGGTATTGATTTGTTTCATATCTATATTCTATGGTATAATTTTATTTCTCTCAAAAAAGAAAGAATATCTTCCATGTTGACATTTTCAAACAGATTTTTCATATTGTTTGCTTTAAAATAACGGTTTCTGATGTGAGCAAAAAACCTACATTCCATGAATAAGTGTTTATCTGTCAAAGGTGTTTGACATGTCCCACATTGTGGTTATTGTTCTTGTTTGAGTATATTGGAGTGTGTTAGTCTTGTATGACCAATGTGTAATCGAGATACAATGACTTGTTCCTTTCTAGACTTCCTTAAAGTTTGTCTCCAGCCTCCCAAAGTGGGTTTGATTAGGAAGAGTTTATTGTGGATGTTATTCCAGTGTTGTTGCCATTTTGTATGAAGGAATCTATTGATTTTAGGTTTCAAATCAGTATATGGTATCTTGAAATTGTCGGGGATCAAATCTAGAGCCGATTTAGCTGCGGAGTCTGCTCTTTCATTTCCCCTCACTCCTATATGACTTGGAATCCAGCATATCATAATCTCCTTAGAATTAGACATCAAGTCTAATCTATTCAGGAGCTTAATGATGAGAGGGTTTTCCAGTTTTTTATTTCTTAATGATAGTAGGACAGAGAGCTAGTCTGAGAAGATGATATATTTTTTGTGGTTATTTTCATAGATTATGTCAAGTTCTAGATCTATTGCATGGGTTTCAGCTGAAAAAAATGGAACTTTCATTTGGGAGAGCTTTGAACTGTTAGGGTCCTATTTATAGGACAAATAGATCTATTTGCAAATTATCATATAGGAATACTTACTGATGTACAAATTCACAGACCTGTATAATTTTTGTTGTGTTTTTTAATTCCTCAAAAATCAGCTAATTATCAGATTTTAATAAGATTTTCGGTATTTACTACAGTAAAATATAATAATAATAATAATAATAATAATAATAATAATAATATAATATGATAATATCTTTTTTCAGCTAGTATATTAGGTCTAAGACCTGTCAGCTGTTCCTTATAAACATTCATCTTAATTCCACAGAATATTTATACTCTTTCCATTATCTAACATTGCCTTAAAGGAGTTTAGAATGGGGCATTCACTATTGATGATGGTAGTTTATTCCATGTATTCACCACTCTGTTACTAAAATAATTTTGTCTTGCATTTGCTTTACACAATTTTTTAAGAGTTTTAATTTATGACCCCTGGTATTGATATTTTGAGCAATGTTTAGTAGATCAGAGTTCATTGAATAAAATCCATGGGTATATTTGTAGACTTCAATCATATGCCCTCTTGTATGTTGATAAACCAAACTTGGTATGTCAATCTTCCTAAGACTTTCTTCATGCAAAAGTTTTTTAAATCATTCATTATTTTAGTATTAGGTTTCTTTTATAATATATTTTTTCCCAAAATTGTGAAAACAACATTTTTTATTTTATTGTTTTATAATGTCATGCATCAATCCCCTCCTCAATCAATAATTTTGTTAATATCACTCCCTTACTGAAGGTGCTGGTAAAATGATTTTTAACATGTTTTAAAGATAATTCTGTAGAGTAGTCTTACTGGTTCCAATTACCGTCGAATTGGTAAGACAAGGCAGCAAGCGGTCGTAACTTAATACGAACCTGGTTTGCTGCAAAGACTACTGCAAAATGGTAGGTTATTTATGAAGCCTTAGAACATCATACAAACCAAGCAGCCAATCAGGACTCAAGGAATCACTGAAGGAAGAAACGTAAATACTTTTGAACTTTTTAAAAAAATCTGACAAAAAAGAAATAACCAACATAAAGAGTTGTTACAAA
Source organism: Doryteuthis pealeii (assembly GCA_023376005.1). Classification (NCBI taxonomy): domain Eukaryota; kingdom Metazoa; phylum Mollusca; class Cephalopoda; order Myopsida; family Loliginidae; genus Doryteuthis; species Doryteuthis pealeii. Next base: position 57,212,936 of record CM042157.1, on the reverse strand, counting down.
GAAAAACAGTTAATTCAAAGATCAAATTATCCCATCGGGGAAAAATTACTCACAATTATCTTGAAAAATAAGTAAAACAGTCCGTTTTTTTAATAACAGGGTCAGTTTCTTTATTGATATTTTTTAGCAGAATTCTGTATTCATGGTTCTTTTACTAAAAAAAACTCTAACATAGAAACTTATAAAAATTATCTGATATAATTATTCAAACTTTTATCTTTATAGAAAAAAAATAGTAAAAATCGTTTTTTGTCGTTTCATTTTTTTCAAATTTCATAAAATAAAATGCCCCCCCCCCCATTTTATTTGATGAAATTTGAAAAAAATATATTTGAAATAAAATATATTTCCCTAATATATTTTTGGAAAAACTATTTCAGACATACTTTCATCAAAAGGTCAGAAATTATGGAAATGTTCGTGAAAATCGGACCATTAATTGATTTTTCATAGAAATTTTAAAAAAGCCTCTAGTCATAACTTGTTTTTGGCTACGTTTAATTTCAATTGATTTAACGATGCAAAAATGTAAATATTGTTTTTCGTTTATAATTTTCATTATTTCCGTAAGGTGAAATTTAAAAAAGAAATGATAAGGAGTTTGTTTAATGTTTCTTTTTTCGAATGGACAAACAATTTTCAAGATAACATCAACCTTTATGCAAGTTTTATTGTGTTAAATATAGGGGGTGGGTAAATTTCACAGGGAAAAATGGTGGTACCTAATGAACGCACTTGCTTAAAATAACCCCAGAAAGGCTGACATGCCGTTAAAATCTGTCTCAGCTAACGTTAATTTAATTTAAAAATTAATAATTTCTATTTTATTTTATATATTCAGTCTAATAAATCAACTAAATTAATAAAAAAAAAAAAAAATACGCCACAACTAAGCAAAGGTTGCTAAATAACGAGGTTCGAATTCAAGGGGGGTAACTAGCAGAAAACATGTTTACTGTTGACCTCTAAGCGTAAACATCTCTTGGCTGTATTTTACAGCCAAAAAAAGAGGGCCTTCCAAATGTCTTCTTCAGGGTCCTCCGAAGAAGAACTAAAAACAGAAATCTCCAAGCTTATGAAACCTAAGGGTGACAAAAAGAAGAAAGATATTCCTTCTACTAAAATACACAACGATGATACAAACCCATGCGTTCGTGTAAGTTTTTTGTTTGTTTTGTTTTCTTGTATATGTAATTAAACAAGATTAATTAATCGTTAACATTTTCTCTCTATCTCTAAAAATCTTGAATTCTTCAAAGATCCTAAAAAATTAAATAAGTATTTGAATTTCGATAAAATGGTTTTTCAATTCAAAGGAATATCCTGTTTGGTTCTTTGGGTTTTATGCGTTTTGACCCCGGTCAAAAATGTAAAATACTTTGTGTATTTTATTCTTAAGTTCCGAATTAAGGGAACATCGAGTATTTACTGATTTACATCGATTAAATAAATTAAGAATTAATGATATCAGCAATGTAACACCGAAATAAACACTTTAGAATAGTGAATAATGACTTTGGTATTATTGAGGACCCGAGGAAAAATGTTCAATCCTTGTAAAGTTTACAATGAACTTAGTTGTAGTTTTGTTTTATTTCGCATTTTATAGTCAAACATTCGAACTAACCCCCGACTCTAATGACATTGAATAATTTATTTTAAAAATTATTCTTTTAATAAAATATTAATTTTGTCTATCATAATGGGTTGTCTAGTTATTTCTTTAATTTTTTTTATTGTCATGCCGGGACCCACAGTCAAGGAAACTATGACTGGCCTCCAGTAATTCAATATTATTCTTTGAGACTTAACAAAATTAGCAAAACTATTTTTTAAAACCAAATTGTTAAAGAATAAACAAGTTTAAATATTGTTTTACTTATAAAACACAACACAACAATACGGGTTGATCTGAAAGTCTTGTCACCCCCTGCATTTTTAGAGGTAAAATAATTACATAATATGATGGTAATAATAATAATACCACTCAAAATTCTGTAAAATAATTTAATTTTTACAGATTTTTTAAAATAGAAATAGATTAAGTACATAACCTATTCATTATATTATTAGAATAAAAAATAATACATGTTAAAACAATATTATAGGGGTAACACGACTTTCGGGCCACCCTGTACTTACGTAATATTACGGTTTGGGTTATCTATCAAATTTAAATATAATTTTTTAAAAATATTTTTACTAAAATTTATCATTTTTTCTGTGTATAATTGTAACCTAGCAAAAAAGATACGCCATAGCGTGGTTTTTACTAGAGCAATGCACCTAATTTAGAGAATCAAGTTATTTTCAATTGAACTTTCAACTGAATGAATTTCTGGGGTCAACATCTGCGCTGATTTTTTTAAAAATTTTAATTCATTCAAATTTTCGATATAATGGAGATAACTATAGAATGTTAATCAATAATAAATCTTCCCTCCTTTCTAAATTATGGACCTATGTTACAATTTCTACATTTTAATGACACAGGCAAGTAAACTAAAACGTGTTTCAAGTTTCAAATTTAACAAAACTAATTTGAAAATTAAAACAAAAAATTGTTAAAAAAATAAACAAATTTAAATATAAATTTTGTGAATTTTGCGACGACGCTTGACAATTATCTTGATTTTTCTGACTGTTGTCACACACAAAACGTTTCGGTCGATGTACCCTTCGGTCTTCTTTACTTAGGTATTGACAGTCAAATTATGCAAATTATAATTCAGGCAAATTATTCAAAATGATTTCCAAAGTTAAATCAATACGGATAAACAAAATCTTAACACTTGTAACGGAATGAGAACAATCTACCCCATGGAGCACTGGAATAATGCTCTAAACTTTGTGTACGTGTATTTCACAGTAAAGATGAGGACAACAGCCCGAAAAACTAAAATAATACAAGTTTAAATATTATTTATCTTAAAGTTTTAAAACACCATAAATTGCTCTCTAACCAATGTTTACGTTTTGTTAAAATTTGGCTTGGGTTACCAGGGTCCCTCAAAGTGGTCCAGTGGAGGGGGGCTAACATTTTGGCAAGGTAAATAAAAGCATAAGATCCACAGGGGGTGAATTTACTAATTTGCATTTCATTTATAAAGTGCACTTTTACTTTCGTGTCGGCGTAAATATTTATATCATTTTCAGTTTCATATAAAATGTTTTACACCGTCTTGTTAATATTTGGGTATCGGAGCTTTAAAGGTTCAGAACAAGTGTTGCACTGAATTACCTCCCTTATATACATATTTTTTTTACTTTGACTCATATTCTGGTGTTTGTTTAACAAAATACTTCTTTTGAATTTGAAAAGTCTTACATTAGAAATAAACAAAAAATAATGTCTAAAATCTGATCTATTTTGTTTAACTGAATTGAAAAGTAGATGAACAAAATATACAGATATATTTGTTATAAATATTCCTGCTGATTTTAACACTGCAATGATCTGGGTTGTCTCAGTTCTTCCTCTGATCTCCAATTCCCTCAGTCTCTTTCCCATGCCTTTGGGAACCATTCCAAGGGTTCCAACTGGTATCACCATCACTTTCATGTTCCACAGCCTTTTCAGTTCTCTGACAAGATCCAAGTATTTGTCAATCATTTTGCTTTCTTTTACTTTTGCTCTATAGAATAGCAAAATCCATTTACAATTTTTTTTCTTTTTATCAATTAACACTATGTTAGGTCTTCTAGATGGGATTCGGTGGTCCATTTGTATCTCAAAGTCTCAGAATTTATGCATCGCATTTTCTTTGACAGATTTTGGTTTGTGCATATACCATTTGTCAGTAGGATAAAATTTTAATCTCTTGCACAATTCCCAGTGGATAACCTTTCCTACCCAATCATGCCTACTCTTGTATTCTTTTGTACCAGTCTGCTGCATTTGCTTATGTGATCACCTGTTTCATCTCTTTCACCATATAACCTACATTTGCTAATGACTTATTTTATATTATTTAACCAACAATTAAAAAAAAAAACAATGCTTTTGATGAGTTTTTTTTTTTTTTTTTTTTTTCAGGAATCTTTGATGTCTTTCCAATGCCTTGAAGACAATGGATATGAACGGGACAAATGTGAGCGTTATTTCACAAACTATAAAAACTGTAGGAAATTTTGGGTAAGTATAATTTATAATCCCTTACTTCTCACATCCAACCTGAATTAGTGAAAATTCTTAGGAAAAATCAAAACTGGTTTCATAGAAATCAATTGGTAATCTGAACATTAGTGCTTTTTTAGCATGAAGCCTTTTTCTTTTAGGAGATCTAATGATGTTGTAGTTTAGGCAGATTATAAATTCATATGGTGCTAATGTATTTCCTTGAAGGACTCCAGTGATGATGTAAAAGAAATCTGTGTCACCCTCAGATGAAAGAACCATTGCTTCCATGTCTTTGTAGAGCAACATTATACCAGTAACAGTTTCTCTGGTTGGCCATTTTCATTTCGCCGTAAATCTACACTGAAAATACGAACTTGTTCGAATAAATACAACTGCATGTTTTAACACAAAAATATCATAAAATGTGTTCTTAATAACAATTAACTTCATTTCAAATAATGCGCAAGCACAATTAAGAACACATTTGATGATATTTTTGTGTTAAAACATGCAGTTGTATTGATTCGAACAAATTTGTATTTTCAGTGTAGATATACGGTGAAATGAAAATGGCCAACCAAAACAGATTGCTTCCTCAAAGTGAAACATACAAGGGGAGGTTACTCTCATTTATGTAACTAATGTTCAGATTACCAATCAATCCACAACTTCTCAGATCCTGACTATTCGTCAAATCATTTCGAGCAAAAAATCTCGAAGCAACTCTACTGTTTGTAGATTTATCCCGGACATTTGATTCCATACACAGAGGAAAAATGGAGCAAATACTACAAGTATATGGTCTCCTCAGAGAAACTGTTATTGGTATAATGTTGCTCTACAAGACACGGAAGCAATGGTTCTTTCATCATCTTAGGGTGACACAGATTTTTTTTACATCATCACTGGAGTCCTTCAAGGAAATACATTAGCACCATATAAATTTATAATCTGCCTAAAATACAAACATCATTAGATCTCCTAAAAGAAAAAGGCTTCATGCTAAAAAAAAGGCCAGCAATATCCTGCAGAAACTATTATAGATTGTAGTTGTAGTCGTGTGCTACTGTATGGTGCATCACTTGGACTTTAACAAAAAGCTAGATAGGAACTACACAAGAATGCTGCATTTTGTTTTAAACAAATCCTAAAAGCAGCACCTCAGAAAAGCAGCTGTATGGCCACTTGCCTCCTATCACACAAACTTTCCAAAGATAAGACATGCTGGAGAATTACGGATGAACTCATAAGTGACATTCTTCTATGGACAACCACACCTGGACACACCAGTGTTAACCAACCAGCAAAAACTTACATTCATCAGCTCTGTGCAGATACTGGAGGACTTGCCAGATGGCTGATAGGAATGGGTGGCGAGAAAGAGTCATGGGAATCCATACTGTTAGCATGACTTGATGATGGTTGACGAATATTTGGAAATAATTTGTCATTATTTTGATTGGGATTCTTATGATCTTTTGCTCTTGGATATTCATTTTCATTTTCAACTTTTCACTTTTTAAGATGGAGTTATTTTCAGATAAGAAATTCCATAGGTTAAGTTACGACTGTTACTCAAGGAATAATTGTGTGTTTCTTCTCATTTTTCTTGCTGCACACAAAACTGTTCAGTTATGTGCAGTGGAATCTCAGTTCTCTTACATAATTCATTCTAAATTATGTTGAGAACCGATTTTTTTTTTTTTTTCTTTTTCAAGAACTGAAACAATATTTCCGATGAAAAATAGTGTAATGTGGATTTATGCATTCTTGACATTAGATGAATGCCTATTTATGTGCCTACAGTTACATATAATATGGAAAGACGTGTATTTAAACAACAGATAACACATCAAAATGTAAATACAAAAAAGAAAAGCATAATAAAAGTAATATCTAATCTAATTCTTTATCATTTTTACACACAATTTTGGCTGCAATGTGATGGCATATGTGGAGGAAGGGTTATTCTCCATCCATAAAATGACTGGGTAATTGTCCTTCTGGGGTTTTTCCCTTCTCTGTCTCTTGAGATCAGTTGAATCTTCTTTCTCTGCATTTGCTTTCCTCTTTTATTTAACAACATGTTTGATAACTGAGGCCTTTTTTACTCAAATTTTTTGTTCAAACTCTGAATTATTCAATTTCAGTTGTTCGAGAACCAAGGTTCCACTGTATTTATTAGGTTTTTTTTTTCAAAAACAGTCCTCCCTGTCAGCTGGGGCTATAGAATACCACGACTGCACCTCTGCAGAGAGGTAAGACCCAGAAGGACTTGGATTACAAAAATAATAGGACTTTATTTGAATAGAATAAGTTCTAAGGTGAATAGATAGGGAACTTTGAAATATCCCATCATACAGGTAAAAAATACCAAGACAATTTGGTACAGTTGTGGGGGAAATTTGGTAGGCAAAGAGTTAATGTATGTAACCGTTTTGTTTCTTCATGTCTTTGATCATCCTGTATCCCCTGCAGAGACCCCTCACCCCAAAAAGTGTGTAGGTGTCCTGTGTAGGACACTAAACTGCATCTAGTGGTTAGGCTCCTCAAGTTTTGGTGATCTGGAGAGTATGTAGTACCCTTTCATTAGTCCGAGGTCCACTATGACCCTGGAGTGGTAGTACCTGTTAGAGTCCCATCTATACATGTAAATTATTTGTATTAATAATGGTTAATCGAAGCTATAATTGTTTACTAAGGATTATTATTGGTTATTTGAAACCATATAATTGTGTGTAAACAAATGATTATTATCAAATAGAAATAATTACTGGAAACTGTATAATTTATTAGTATTAGATAGGAATACTTGAAACCATACAATTGTGTACAAATTATTTGTATTATATAGATCTTCTTGATATTATAATAGATGTGATAAAAAATTCTTTAAGAAACAACTACACAAAAAATTATCAAAATACAACGAACACAGTCCCTAACTTCTAGGAATAAAATAACGCTTGACAGGTTGACATGTCGTTAAAATCATTCAATCAATCGTTTTATTTTATTTCATTTCATTTTTTAAAGTATTTTTTCCTTTTTATTTCAGTCTTATATAGTCAAAGAAAGAAAACTAGCTGGAATCACACCGCATTTACCTCCCTTTGAAGAGCGTGAAGAACTCCGGAGAACTCGAATTAGTAATATGTTATAATTGTGAGCATGGGTGGATGGTTGCTGGCGAATTACAAATGTTTGTATGAGACAAAATATTAAAATTGGAAATAATTTTTTTTTTTTTTTTTTTTTTTTTTTAACCCCTTTCCCCCCGAAATGGCAGAGATTTTTCCAGAGTAAAAAAAAAAAATTTTTGTAAAATATGAAGTTCACATAAAAGTTAACTTGTTTTACCATTCAAAAATTTTGGTTCCTGTCTTCCAGACTCTTCAAAATATAATATCACTAGTATATGTGTATATATATTTTGTCAACGTGAATTTCTTCTTTTTTTCTCTTTTTTTATATAAAGTCTTTAAAAAATGTATATACATGAAATATACATTTACCAACTTCTCTGCATGAGTAGAATGCGACACAGTCAATTTCTTAAGTGGAATTTAACAGGTTTGAATTTATAGTTTTCCTTCTAGACTGGTTGCCTAACTAAGGTTAAAGAGCCGAGTCTACCCTACTATTTAACTATAGTTGGAGGGAGAATAATTGGATGCATTCCTTTCTATTAGTGCTATGTGAAATGCAAACTGCCTCGTCCAGGATTTGAACTTCCTACGATGATAACCATTACACTACAAGTGCCTCCATGAAATAGATATTAGTGGATTATTCTGTATATCTACTAACATCAGTTACAGATAACATATGTCTACATTAAATGAAATGTAGACATCTGTATGTATTTCAAATTATGTAATTGGAAATACAAAGGGAAATTTTTTCCTTGGTTATATTTTGACTTTTTTTTTTTTCTTTTTTTTTATCTCTGGAAAATTTCTGACAATTCTGTTTAAATTTAATTTATGATTCCTTAAAAAAAAGTTTTTTTTTTCTTTTGTGTGTTTCTCTATTCTTTTTATGTGATTACAGGTGGATCTTGTCCAACTATTTATGTATTTTCATGTAGGTATTTAAAATACCTGTTCACTGCCAGTAGGATGTCGCAATTATGGGTCATCCACCTTGGATCAACTTGCTATTCAATAGTAATGTATCTGCAGGAATAGCTTGCTAACCATTACACCACAATGAAACATCCTTGTAGGTTTGTATGTATGTATGATAGTGTGTATGTATGGAGGCGCGTGGGCTAGTGGTTAGAGTCATGGAAAATGGACTCGTCGATTCGAGTTCAATTCCTAGACGAAGCTGTTGGCATTTCACATAGCGCTAATACCCTTGGGAAAGGTATGAATCCATATATTCTCCCTCCAGATATGGGTTAAATAGTAGGGCAGACTGGCCCTTCAGCCTTGGGTAGGTAACCAGTCTAGGAGAGGGATAACTCTGAATTCAAAATTCCTGAGGTCGGTCGTTGATTGGGTTTGTGGCAATCCTTGATGCACCAATTCTTTCCTATCGACTGTTCCAAAAAGTGTGGATGGTCCAACACAAGCCTTCGCCACTATAAACAAATCACTGTGCAGATGTTCATTGTATGAACACTCATACGTCGATCAACGGGAGAGTCCATCATGATAGTGCGTGTATGAATGACTATGTAAATGTGAATGAGTGGTTAGGTCTGTATTTGTATATGATTGTGTATGGAGGTGTGGGTATATCTGCTTTACTATTTACCTGTAGCTAGGAGAGAATAGTTGGATGCATACCTTTCCCAAGAGTATTAGCCCTATGTAAAATACAAATAGCCTTATCCTGGATTTGAACATTGTTTGCTATGTTTATTTCTTATGACAATAACCATTACACAAGAGGACCATGTAACTCATTTGCGTTCAAAACAGATTAGATATTCAATTTATTTGTATTAATAAAATAAGTAGGTAAGAAATAGATTTTTGAAAAAAAAACTTCCTAGCCATTCTACCAACGCCTCTCAGTAACATTCTTTTTTTCAATATAGGGTTTCAATTTGCAATCATGCCAAAAACAAAACAACAAAAAAAAAAAAACAACACTCATTGATTTCATTTTCAGAATTCCATATACAAATACCCCACCCCACCCAATAGAACTTGTGTGATACTATCTGAAAATGAAGACTGTTATCATATATTTATGTGTTGGTGTTTATGTTATTTTCATTATAGTTGCCCCCAAAAAAATTTCTTAATATCTTATTTTATGTCTATTTACTTGTGTTATATACCCAATAGTGTTACATTTTTAAGGGCCATTCCTTGGCCTTATAGCAGAAGCACTTATCTGGTGGAATTGGATCCTTGATAAAGAGTCCGTCGACAATGTGAATCCTTTGGTTACTAAAGTGTTCCCAGTTACTGGTAATCGTATAAGTCCTTCGAGAGTATTGGTAAAGATCCGGCAATCCTATGTCTGTCTGTCCTCACAGAGTGCAGTTTTGATTATGAACAATGTGGGGGGTTTAAGTATTCTATCAAGCCAGTGGTATTGCCAGTGATTGGTTACAAGATTCAATCACATGACCATGGCTAGTCTATAAATCTAAGTGGGTATTTATAGCACATCTTATATCTGAAATAATCCCAACAAATAGGGCCGGGTTAGCTTAGCTGGTAGAGCATTCGGCTAGAAACCACAAGGTTCCTTGTTCAATACCGGCCCTCGCCAACTAGCGTATGAGCAGCATACATGCGGTAAAGTGAGGAGCTGATGATAGGTGCGGCGTCCCCCTCAGACACTAAAAAACAATCTCCTTGGTCTAGCACTAGTGAAAAGAGGATAGACTCCCTGCTGTCTGGTTGATACCGACTTGGGGCCACCTCGATGACTTTACTTACTTTTTTACTCCATTTACAATACTCTCATTTAAATTTTACTACACTACAGTCATAATTCATAGGCAACCCATAAATTATGTAACACTTGTCTGTGTTGTCAACCTATTTTTCAAAGGGGGGGGGGATAAAAGCCTAAACATTAACACATTTGGCAAATTGCTCCCGTCCATTAAAACTTGATAAAATCAAAATAACTTTTTGGCTTTCTTATAAAATTTATACACAAAATTATTGCTTATAAATATGAAAATATATGGAGGTGAATGGGGTAATGGTTACCATTGTAGGAAATGAACATGATGAGACGATTTCAAACTGAGGAAAATATGACACAAGTCAGTGTTACATAATAGATAGGCATAGCCAATCATCTTTTGTAGATAGTGTAGAGTAGTTTAAAATAACACTAAACAGTAGAAAATCACTGATAGTTTGATGATAGGTCTTGACCTTAGGTTTGACTAGAACATGTCTCTCCTTGGTTTAGAGAGTAACATGATCAGACGAGGCTGAGAAAGTGGGAGAAAAGGAGATTCTTGACTTGATACAATGGAAGATAGAACAGAAACCTAATTGCAGCAGGACACCCCCCCCCCTCAACATCAGGACTCTCATCAGATTTGATCAATTGGCATTGAATCAACATTAATCAGCTGATTTTCAATTATGGTTACCAACCTGAAAAATAAATGAGTTTCATTACTTTCTAGACATACTCCCAGTTGTGAATAAAATTTTGGCAAAAAAGAATATTCCTGTGGTACCACAACCTCATTAGTTCTGTTTCCAAATATCAAAACTCAGTTCTGTAGTCGCAATTTGAGAACTCCTGAGAACATGCCACAGACTGTGATGAACCAACTGAAAGTTGAAGACTTCCAGCACTGTTTTCAGGAGTGGGAACAACATTTTCATTATTATGGTTTACTAAGGGAACTATTTTTTTTAATAAATAGGGATATAAAAAGGCTATTAAAATGGCCACTTATAAATTGGGATTTTTTTTAAAAAGCTACAAAGATGTGACAAAATAAGCCACTAAAACTTAAGATATGATAAAATAAGCCATTAATAATAAAATGTGAATTTGAAAAACACTAAAAATTAAGATGTAATTAAAATTCCACTAAAAATTCAGATGTAATAAAAAATGCCACTTATAAAATGTAATTTAAAAAAGCAGCTAACAAAATGTAATTTTAAGGATGCATTAAAAATTAAGATGTAATAAAATAAGCTACTAAGAAAATGAGATAATAAAAAAACACTAGCAGATAGTGTTTAAAAAACTATAAAAAATTAAGATGTAATAAAATAAGTCACTTAAGAATTAAGCCGTTTTTTATAACATTTCAATTTTTAGTGGCTTTTTTTTTAAAAAAGCCATAAAAATCAAGAAGCCACTCACAAAATGTGATTAAAAAACATTAAAAATTCAAATGTGATTTTAAAAAACACTAAAATTAAGATCTGATTTTTTTTAAATACTGTGATACAAAAACACTAAAAATTAAGAATATAAAAAAACAAATAAATGATGTAATTAAAAAAACACTAAGAATATGTCATAAAAAATGTTAAAAATCAAAATAAGATTTTTTTAAATTAAAAAAAAAATTAAAATGTGAAAAAAAAAAAATGACTGAAAATTAAGAAGGAAGAAATACTAGTCAAAATTAATATTAATAATTTCTTGTGTTAGTTTCATACTTTATTTCAAAGTTGTTTCCTACTAAAACAGAAGGATGGCATTACTAAATAGACACCAATATTTTTTGACATCTAATAAAGGTAAAGACATTTAGAAATCACTTCACAATGTCTCTAAAATATTAAGGTACCAAGATTATTAGATTCCCAAAGAGGCTGTATTCTTGGTCAATCCCAAATTGAAATAAATCAACTGAAATGATCACCACATATAGAGAGTTGTATCACCAACCAAATAAAATGTTGTGTTCACTGTCCCATGTCAAATGGGTCTCTGGTTTTTATTATATCAAGATTCTTTTGATAGGTAGTTCCCATTAAAGAAATTTACAGGAGTTACAAAACATTTCAACAAAATGACATCACTTCAAACACAGCATGTATCTCCAAAGGTATGTGGCTGTCTTATTACTGACTAGAAGTGGCTGCCCTGCATCGCCTGGGTAGATGGGGTGGGGATAAAAAGGTAGTCTCACAGATCCATTATTGTTGAAGTGCAAGTTGGATCCTCACATGATGCTCCATTAAATCCCTATGAAAAAAAGACCTTGCGTTGATTTATATGCCCTTATTTAAAATAGAAAATGAAAAAAAAAATCCACGCTGTTATCATTTAAATTTTATTTTTTAGTTATCTTCACAAATATAAATCAAATCTTCATTATTTTTGCTCAGAAAGTAAGATCTGGTGATAGTGAATGTTTATACATATTTACTTTGTCATTAATTGTTTTATTTTCATAGTTTCATCTGGACATACATACACATAAACTAACCTTTATATATGTATAGATAAGTTTACATTCCAGATGACTCAAGATACATTCCTGAGTTTCTCCACTATAATTAAATACTATAAAAGTTGGGAATTCCCCTTTTAACTGTAAGTTTATAGAATATGGAGGTGCTTGTGGTGTAATGGTTATGGGAAATGGACTCAGCTTTCAAAGTTCAAATCCTGAATATGGCTGTTAGCTTTCACATAGTACTAATACCCCTGGAGAAGGTAGGTATTTACCCAACCCGTTCCCCACATGTAGGATGTGACACAATGTCACAAGTATGGGGCTTTCAGTGAGGATCAAAGAAAGAAATCTGCAAGACTAGCTTGCTAACTATTGAATCACAATGGGATGCTCTTACCCTTAGGAAAGGTATGAATCCAACTTAATCTGCCTACAGCTATGGGTAAATAGTAGAACAGACTGGGTTCTTTAACCTTGGTATGCCAAGCGATCTAGGAGAAGGAAAACTGTATTCAAACCAGACCTGGAGAGGGAGGTGCTCTGCCAGGCTATTCTTGGCTTCTAGTAGCACCCCCTACAACCAAACAGGAAGGAATCAACCTTAACCCTTTCAAGTCAATTGGGCTATCAAGAAGTTTCCTTTGTATGTATTTACCAACACCTCTGCACGAGCAGGATGTGACACAAGGTCAATTTTTAAGTGGAGTTTAACAGGTTTTAATTCATAGTTTTCTTTCTCCTAGACCTGTTGCCATACCAAAGTTAAAGTATCCAGTCTGCCCTACTATTTACCAATAGCTGGAGGGAGAATATTTGGATGCATAACTTTCCCAAGGGTATTAGTGCTATATAAAATGCAACTAGCCTCGTCTAGGATTTGAACTTGTGCCACCATGTCTATTTTCCTACAATGATAACCATTACACTATTACTCTAAGAAGTTACTTTTGTATGATAAAGTATGAAATTGAAAAATTACTCCTTATCAACCCAAAAGGAGTAGTACTGAGTCCTCTTTATAAGTGTTGGATTATTCTGTATATAAGGTGTGCTACAATACACCACTTAATTTTATAGACTAAGCAAGGTCAAATGGTTTAAACCTCAGCCAATCAACAGCCAGAATGCATGACTGGTTTTCTACTTAATCACTGATACTGAGAGACATCCATTTGCAATCATTGACGAGGACTTGCAATACTGAGGAGCACCAAGGAACAACCAAAGGATTCTTTACCAAGGATTTCTGCTGGCTTCAAGTGCTCTTATTTGAAGCCTAAAGAATGGCCACTGAAATCGTAACAATAAAACAATCAAAAGAAAGCCACCTCTTTTACCCAGTTGACAAGCTTAGAATACACTATGTCTTACAAAGAGATAAGGGTTATTTCCCATAATCAAAGGGGAACCACTCTTGACTGATAAATTATTTATTATTTCCCCATTAAACTAACCTAAACCCTAACCCTAACCCCGTCTTCTTTTTTCCTAGTAGATCAATAAATAATTTATCAGTCAAGAGTTTGATCATGTTAGACTTATAGGAAATAACCGAGATAAGACTCTACTCCAAGGGTGTGTCCTGAGTATGATACTAAACTGCATATGATGGTGAAGCTCTAGTTCTGGAGATCTGCCATTACTCCCAGCTCCACCCTTACTAGAAATGATAATATCAGTTAGGGCCCTATGGGTCAAATAGATCTTTAAAAAATATTTGTATTCAATATGTAAATTATTTGGTTTGGTGGTTGGTTTTGAAGGCTATCACAATGCAAGTGTAAAAAAAAAGAAGGTAACTATGGTGTGCTTGTTAACCTGTGATTTATTCTCAAATATTTCAAGATAAAATCTCATCAATAGAAGATTTCTGAAACTGAAGCTGTTGTGACAACAAACAAAAATATTAAGAATAAATTTGAGGTTAACAAACAACACCATAGTTAACTTATTTTTCTTTACCCTTGCATTGTGATAACCTTCAAAACCAACCACAAAACCAATATAAACACAATGCTTCAAATAAATTATAAAACACTTGTAAATTATTTGTATTAAGAATGGTTACCTAAAGCTATAATTGTTTACTGTGTGCAGACTATAGGAATACTTGATGTCAGAGTGGGAGTCCCCATGGCCTAATAGGTAATGTGCTGGACTGTGATATCATAGCAAGTTCAAACTCCAGTTGTGCTATTGCATTCACTTTCAGATTAATACCCTTGGGAAAGGTAGGAAACCCCTCATCTTTCTAGAAAAAAAATCAAGTAAAACAAGGAATGAAAAAAGAAAGAAAAACAAGTTATGCTAATAAGGAAAATAAGGAACTGAAAAATAAAAGGTAAGGAATGACAAATGAAAAAAAGAAAGAAAATGAAAGAATAAAACAGAAAAAAGAAAAACAAGGAATGCAAAAAAATAAGAAAAACAAGGAATGAAAAAAGAAAGAATAAACATGGAATGAGAAATTGGAAAAACAAGAAATGCAAAAAATAAAGATAAAGAAAGGAATAAAAAAAGAAAGAAAAACAAGTTATGCTAAAAAGAAAAACAAAGAATGAAAAAGAAAAGATAAGGAATAATAGAAGAAAGAAAATGAAAGAATGAAAAAGAGGAATAAAAAAGAAAGAAAACAAGGAATGAAAAAAGAAGGAAAAGCTAAAATATTCAAGAGATAATGAGAAATGAGATGCTAAAATAGAAGGAAAAATAAATATTAAGATAAGAATTACAAAAAATATAGAAAAATATTACAAGGATGGTAATCTCCATAGTGCAGTGGCTAATGTGCTACACTGTAACATTGTAGTTAGTGAGTTCAAACTCCAATCACGCTATTACACACACTTTTGGACTAATACCCTTGGGAAAGGTATGAAATCCTGCATGCCCCCAAGTATGGATTAGATAGTACCACTACTGCTCTGCTACAAGGAGGGCTTTGGCATTAAATAACCCATGAAGGTTGATATGCCATTAAACAGAGACCAGATCAAACCAAAAACATTGCAACACTTTTGATTCACCCTAGTATCTGCTGTAAACCAACAGATCAGATATAATAATCTGCCCTGTCAGTGGGGCTGTAGAATATGCCGACTGCACATCTGCAGAGGTGTAAAATCCCCCTAATGGGGCCACTTGTTGACTGTGAGTGGCAACCCGAATCTTGGTGGTTATGCAGTCCATGACATGCAATACTCCACTTTGGCCCTTACTTACGGGTGGTCGGAGAGGGACCCCTCTGATCAATCAGCTGGTCATGTCAAGCGCTAGCACCTATTGATTGTCCCACAACTATTACCCTTATGGCAACCCCCCAACCCTTTTTATCATATAGTTATTTACTAAGCCTTAGCTTAGATGCAGCACAAGGCCAAAGGTATGGGGTGCCCAGTGAGAATCAAACTCACTAACAATGGTCTGCGAATGCTAGTTTGCTAACCATTACACCACATGAGGTTCCCTTTTTATCATATATGTGGTAGAAGGGGTTGGCTGATGGTCTTATTGTTTTGGGTAGAATGTTAAACTGCATCTAGGTGCAGTCGGCGTATTCTACTGCCCCAGCCGACAGGGCGGGCAAGATAAGGTTAATGTGACATGAAGCTAGGATTGCCATATCCATGCGGATGCGGTTATAGCTTTATCCTGGATCTTTTTGATGTATATATATGATGCATATATATATATATATATATATATATATATAGTTACCAGCTTTTCACATAGTACTAATACCCATGGGAAATGATATGCATCAGTGACTTTTATTACACGACGATATGATAAGTTGTAAACACGGTATGTTTGGAATGGCTTTTTTGCCGACAATTTTTGGGAGAATATGTGCTTAATTGGAGTTGTACCTAATTTTGAAAATTATTAATTAATAATGAATTAGGCGGGAATGCCTATTTAAATGTATGGCTAAACAAATTGAGAAAAATCAATCTCTGTATGTACATTTCGGCCTATTAGGCCTCATCAGCAGAGCTATAGATAGGAAGGTACGATTCCAATTAAGCACATATTCTCCCAAAAATTGTCGGCAAAAAAGCAATTCCAAACATACCGTGTTTACAACTTATCATATCGTCGTGTAATAAAAGTCACTGAAGAGGAATATTAACCTACTCTAAACAAATCGTAAAATCTGGGAAATCCGTTTGGTGTAGGGGTTGTGATATCAGCCTGTCAGCTTGGCAGTCCAGTTTCAAATCACGCACAGGGCGGCCTTCCTATCTATAGCTCTGCTGATGAGGCCTAATAGGCTGAAATGTACATACAGAGATTGATTTTTCTCGATTTGTTTAGCCATACATTTAAATAGGCATTCCCGCCTAATTCATTATTAATTAATTAATTTTCAAAATTAGGTACGACTCCAATTAAGCACATATATATATATATATATATATATATATATATATATATTATACATGCTTTTTGGTAAAAAAACAATATTTCCAGTTTAAATTCAAAATATTCTGTGTTTTCTCTCTTGAAGAATCCAAATTAAAAAAATTCACATCTTAAAACAGTCACAATTATCATTATGCTCTGATGAAGATTTTTTGATGAAATCGAAATATTGGCAATATTAGCAATGCAAAACTTGTAAAAATAAATTCAGTTAGCTGGGGACAGAAATTTCCCTGTTCCAGAGAATGAAAATTAGTTCTTATGGAATCATGCAAATAAGAGAAAATGAGATTTCCACATCTCCTCTTATATATTGCTATGACAGCACCATCTAGTGGTCAATGCAAGAATTGACAGACAAGGGTGGGTGATGTATATGTTAATATAGATTTTTTTTTCTTCTTTACATAATATTTAGTTCTTTGTTTTTTTTTATAAGTATTTTTTCTTCCTTTTACATTGATCATATTCTCGTTAAAGTCAATATAAAATATTTTGATATAAATCTATTTCTTCTTGTTCTCAATCTTAACTTTCTATTCAATCGGTCCATGCACAGAACTCATAATTCTTAGACTCAAAATTATAGGAATCTTGATTCACATCCGTCCTTTGTTTCTGGAACAGTGAATAGAATTAAACGGATATCAGTCAAAGTATTTTCATTCAATATCTCTCTCTCTCTCTCTCTCTCTCTCCTCTCTCTCTCTCTCTCTCTCTCTCTCACACACACACACACCCAATATGCTTGGACGCACACACATATGCTTGAACACACACGTACACACACAAAGTATATACATGTAATATTTCACTCTCTCTCTCTCTCTCTCTCTCTCTCTATCTATCTATCTTCTCTCTCTCTATCTCTATCTCTCAACACACACACACAAACATATGCTTGGATGCACACACATATGCTTGAAACGCACACGTACACACACAAGTATATACATGTAATATTTCACTCTCTCTCTCTCTCTCTCTCTCTCTCTCTCTCTCTCACACATGCTTCAAACACACCACACAATACACACACAAAAGTATATACATTCATATTTTTCTCTCTCTTTCATACACACACACACACACATATATGCTTACACACACATACTCAAAGTATTTTCATTCAATATTTCTCTCTTTCTCTCTCTCTCTCTCTCTCTCTCTATATATATATATATATATATATATTATATATATATATATATCACACATGCATATGCACTCAAAGTATATACATTCAATATCTCTCTCTCTCTCTCTCTCTCTCTCTCTCTCTCTCTCACACACACACACACGTATATGCTGGACGCGCACACATGCTTGAACGCACATGTAACACACAAAAGTAATAACATGTAATATTTCACTTTCTCTCTCTCTCTCTCTCTCCTCTCTCTCTCTCTCTCACACACACACACACAACATGCCACAAGCATGCAAACACACACACACACACACACACACACAAATAATACATATTTCTCTCTCTTTCTCTCTCTTCTCTCTTCTCACACACACACACCACACACACACACACACACACACACACACACATGCACACAAAGTATATACATTCGATATTTCTTTCTCTCTCATATACACACACACACACACACACACACACACACACATGCTTGCATGCATACACATACACACACACACACAAAGTATATCCATTCACTATTTTCATTGTTAAAACAAAGTATTCCAAAAAAAGATGAAGGTTAAATCAAACATAACGGACCTAAATTCCACCATCGCACGTCACCCCCGCCAAAAGAAAAAAAAATCAGGGAATTAACCGAATTTAATGAAATTTTCAGTGTTGATATATTAATAAATAAAAAATATTATGCACCAGTTATTTTATTTCAAAACTTGTACATTTTTTTCAGATCAGTTAACTTTGAACCACATATCTTTAAGAATCTGTGTTACGCCTCAAAGATATCTGGTTCAAAGTTAACTGACCTGAAAAAATGTAAAAGTTTTGAAATCAAATAACTGGTGCATTATATCTTTTATTTATTAATATATCAATACTGAAAATTTCATTAAATTCAGTTAATTCCCTGATTTTTTTTTTTTTGGGGGGGGGGCAAAAAAAAAATCAGGGAATTAACTGAATTAACTGGTTGTGACATATGATGGAGGAATTTAGGTCTGTTAACTCTTAATGCCCTATACCGCCTCAGTCCGCCTGGCCGGAAGTCACGTTTGTTTTCCTAATCCACCCCAAAAGATAGACTTTGTTTAAATGTAATATTAAACATATTTAGAAGTCTTTAATTAAAGGGAATTATCTCAGGTAATTTTAAATGAAAAGGATCAGTTTTAGCCGTTTTTTAAAAATAAATTCTTATAGGAATGGGGCTCTGGAATTCTCAACAGGATGTTAAGAGTTAAGTTTGATTTAACCAAGATGAATTTATTTTGATGTTAACATAGACATTTAAACATTTCGGTTTATATTGAACCTTCATCAGGATAATACAATTGGAAGGAAAAAGAAATTGTCGTTTAAACGGTGATGGATGTTTTTTTTTAAATGACTTCAGTTGGAAATGTAGATGGAGAAAAGGCTCAAGTCTAATTGTATTATCCTCATAAAGGTTTAACTGAAATGTTTAAATGTCTATGTCTACATCAAAATGAATTCATCTTTTGGTTATTTCCTATAAGTCTAACATAAACAAAGGGGAACCACTCTAGATTGATAAATTATTTATTTATTTTCCCATTAAACTAACCCTAAACCATAACCTTAACCCTAACCCTAACTCTAAACCTTAAGCCTAACCCCGTCTTCTTTTTTCATAGTAGATCAATAAATAAATAAATAATTTATCAGTTCAAGAGTGGTTCCCCTTTGTTTATGTTAGACTTATAGGAAATAACCCATCTTTTTTTTTTAATACTTTGTTTTTAATTTCTACACGCACGCACACACACACACACACACACACACACACACACACACAATCTTCAAACAATGACTGCTATTTACACAGTAGCATTGCAACCAGCAAAGCCTCCATCATATGATGACTCTAGGTTCAGGCATGGTGTCAGGGCTGAAGCATCATTACCACTAGCGCCCCAGCAGTATCTCACAATACCACCAGACTTTGTCGGTTTGATGTCACATTGTAGGATTGCCATATCCACGCGTATGCGGTTATAGGTTTATCCTGGATCTTTTTGATGTATATATATGATGCATATATATATATAATATATATATATATATATATATATATTTATGGAGTAACCAGCTTTTCACATAGTACCAGTACCCATGGGAAAGGTATGCATCCAACTATTCTCCCTCCAGCTATGGATAAATAGTAGGGCAGACTGGGCTCTTTAAGGTTAGGCAACCAGTCTAAGTGAAGGACAACTCTGAATTCAAACTGGTTAAACTACACTTAAAAAATTGATTGTGTTTCATCCTACTCATGTGGAGGGGTTGGTATTATATATTATATATATATATATATATATATATATATATATATATATATATACACGCTTTTTGGTAAAAAAACAATATTTCCAGTTTAAATTCAAGATATTCTGTGTTTCTCTCTTGAAGAATCCAGATTAAAAACATTCACATCTGAAAACGGTCACAATTATCATTATGCACTGAGGAAGATTTTTTGATGAAATCGAAATATTGCCAATATTAGCAATGCAAAAGTTGTAAAAATAAATTCAATTTAACAACATATGTGTTTTTCATACCATTTTCTCTCTCTCTCTCTCTCTCTCTCTCTCTCTCTCTCTCTCTATATATATATATATATATATATATATATATATAATGGTTAAAGAGTTTGGTTAGCAGACCCTTTCTACTGACATTGATTCTCACTGAGTAATTCATTTGACTATCTTGTATATTTTAAATCTTTCCTCTTTGCCTCTTTTTATTTATCAACAGACCCATCTATGCACATCATTCTTCTTTATGTATATCATCTTTAAAAATGCATTGTATATGTCTGTGCATAAAGGTACATATGTAAATTAATTTCCTTTGGAGTCGCCTGAATTGTATATCTATGTTTCTTTTTATCTATCAAGCGTCTGTTGTCATGCATACCAATGTAATATTAGCCATACTTATATTTAATAGAAAAAGAGGAATATCTCTACCTTCCACATCTTTATTGTCATCGTTCATTTTCTTTCTTTCTTTCTTTCTTCATTGTCTTTTGTCGCAATAAGAAATGCAATTTTTAGATTGCACTTCTCTCGGCAATATGAAAAGTACACACAGCATTTTTTCATATTTTTACTTTTACTCTTTCTTTTTTCAAAACTCCTTCTCATTATTCTTGTGTATTCCTTCATTCATTATTCATTTCTTTTTTTTCTTTATTCTTCTTTTTCTTTTTTTTTTAATAATATTTTTTGTTTGGTTTGGTCTCTTTGTTTAATGGCATATCAACTTTCATGGATTATTTAATGCCAAAGCCATCTTTTTATAAGAACAGTTGTAGTATCATTTAATTCATAGCTAGTGAGATGAGGGGTTTCATACTTTCGAAAGGGTATTAGTCTAAAAGTGAATGTAATAACATGACTGGAGTTTGAACCCACTTACTACAACATTGCAGCCCAGCACATTAGCAACTGCAACATAGAAATCCCCACCCTTGTAATATTTTTCTATACTTTTTGTATTTCTTATCTTAATATTTAATTTTCTTCTATTTTAGCATCTCTTTTTTCATTTCTTGAATATTTTAGTTTTTCCTTTTTTTTTTTTTTTCATTCCTTGTTTTCTCCTTTTTTATTTTCTCTTTTTCATTTTTCCGTATCATTCCTCAATTTTTTTTTTTATTCTTTCTTTTCTTTCTTTTTTCCTTTCTTGCCTTTTCTTTTACATTCTTTCTTTTTCTTTTAGTATAATTTGTTTTTCTTTTTTTTTTCATTCCTTGTTTTACTTAATTTTTCTTGCTTTTTTCATTCCTTTTGTTATGTTAATTCTTTTTCATTTCTTGTTTTGCATTTTCTCATTCTCTGTTTATTTTTCCTTTTTTCATTCCTTGTTTTTATTCTTTCTTGCATTTTTTGTTTTTCTCTTTTTTTTTATTCCTTGTTTTTGTTTTGTTTTTCCTTGTTTTTCTTTCTTTTTTGTTTTCTTTTTTTTTCATTCCTTGTTTTCTTCTCTTCTTAGTTTTGCATTCCTAGTTTTTTCATTCGTTGTTTATCTTTCCCTTTTTATTTCATGTTTTTCATTGTTTGTTAGGAGTTTTTTGCTTTTTGCTTTTTTCATTCTTTGTTTTTGTTATTTTTTCATTCTGCTTTTTTTTCTTTTGTGCATTATTTGCTGTTTTGGTAATTCATGACGAAGTGCATCCCAGTCTACCGCCTCAAAAACCGCTACCCGGTGACTATAGAAATAACAACCCCAGCTCGTCGTAATTCTTGTTTATTTATCGTAATTTGTCATAATTCTTGTTTAGATATGAAGATGAATATATAGTTTTGAATAGACTGAGATAGATAGATAGATAAACAAACAAAATAATATAGATAGATACGAACAAATGGAGATAGATAGATAGATAGATATTTTCGACAAGTAAATGTATGGGGTATCGCTTCTTTTTTTGTTGTAATTCTTGTTTATTTAAACTAAAAACAAGACATTAAACAAACATGAATTTAAAAAAAAATCTTAGTATTTAAAGTAATATAGATAAATATGAACAAATTGAGATAGATGGATAGATAGATATGAAGATGGATAGTTTTGAATAGACTGAGCTGGGTCATTATTTTAATAGTCACCGGGCAGCAACTCTTGAGGCAGGAGACCGGGACGCACTTCCTCATAAATTACCGCTGTTTTTTTTGGGGGGGGGGTCATTCTTTAACCTTTCTTTCTTATTATTACTTGTTTTTCTTTCTCTTAATATTTCATTTTATTTATTTATTTATTTTAACTTTTTCTTTATTACCTATTTTTCATTTCATTCAATTTTTCATTCTAGATTTTCTTCCTTTCTGTTTCTAATTTGAGAATTTCTTCTTTTCTCTTTTTTTCATTCACTTTCTTTATTGGTCTGTTTCTTTTTCACCTACCTCCTTATCTTCCTTCTTTCCTTTAATTTAATCATCTTTTTATTTATTTCTCCCCTTTTCTTTCTTTTATACATTCTCTTTCTTTAGCTTCTTCATTTTCTTTCCCTTCTGTCTTTCTTTCAATTTCCTTCTTTCCTTTATCTTTTCATCAATTTATCACTCATCTCTCTTTTTCATTCACTCTTTTCATAACTTCTGGTTGTACCTAACACATTGCATATAAAATAAACACCTTCTTAGTGATAGAAAAATACGAACCAAGTTCTCTCCCTTTTTTCTTTCTCCTTTTCTCTTTTATTCTTTCAATTTTCTTTGCCTTGCAAATTACCTGTGTCTAATACTGGAAAATTTAAGATAAAATATAAGATAAAAAGCAAAGTTTACTGATAGAAAGCCATGATAATAATACAAAAATTGTTCTCTGCAAAATATTCAATGATTTTATGCATATTGATTTCATGTTGGTTGGTGTTTAACAGCATAACAATCATTGTGGGTTATTTAATGCCAAATCTTATTTCTTTTATATATATATATATATATATATTATATATATATATATATATATAAAAAAATAATATAATATATATATATATATATATATAATATAAAAGAAATAAGATTATATATATTATATATATATATATATATATAATATATAGGTTCCTAGTTCGAATCCGGTCCTCGCCAACTCAGCGTATGAGTAGCACAGGGATCTGTGCGGTAAAGTAAGGAGCTGATGGTAGGTGTTGCACTCTACCTCAGATGCTAAAACAATCTCCTTGGTCTAGTGCTATTGAAAAGGGGATAGATTCCCTCGCTGACTGGCTGATACCGACTTCAGCCGCCCGACGACTTTACTTTATATATATATATATATATATATATATATATATATATATATATATATATATATATGATTTGTTTAAGTTCATGTGTATTAATAAATGGGTAGAAATAATTTTCATTAGCTTCATGTAAAATAAAAACTGGTAGTTGACCCTCAGCCACTGCCTTCTAGCAACTATATGATAAAAATGGTTGGGTAAGAGCAATTTGAAGATTATGGTCTGGACAATCATATAGTTACTAGGGCTTGACAAGACCAGCTGATTGACCATCTTGGGCCTCTTCAACCACTCATCTAGTTCAATTAAGGCCCATTAATGTCTCTCTCTCTCTCTCTCTCTATATATATATATATATATATATATATATATATATTATATATATAGTTGAGAATTAATGGCAAAATGAATGAATAAATAAAATAAAAATGAATGAGATGAGTAGAATAAATGAAAAAATCCTTTCCAAGGGACTTCTCTCAAAAGTAAAAAAAAATAATTTTTTTAGAATTAGAAATAAAATTTATATATATATATATATATAGTAAATGGAGTTTGATAATTTCCTTTTGAAGCATTGTTATGTAAAGTATATTATTATTTATATTTTTTAAGGCAATTACAATGCGTATATCGTGTAAAATTTGATAATTATTGAAAATAATCATAACAAGCAAACCAGGTGAATAAAGTGCGCCACGGGAACACCATACAGCTGTTTCAACTTTATTAAGTCTCATCAGCGGTGTATACCTACGATTTCCCTCCAACCGAGATCAAAACCAGGAATCCAGCATGCAGAGTCAGGAACTCTACCTCTGGGCCACCAGCACACAATACATGCCGAAGTTAACTTTATTCGCCGGGTTTGCTTGTTATGATTATTTTCAATAATTATCGAATTTTATACAATATACGCATTGTTATTGCCTTCAAAAAACATAAATAATATTAAACTTTACATAACAATGCTTCAAAAGCAAATTATCAAATTCCATTTACTCCTCATGCCTTGGCATAGGCCTAATTTGCGATTCCCTCAAATGCTCACTGTACTATGTATAGTAGTGGTGTATTTATCATTAACAAGTTAAATTCGGCATGTATTGTGTGTACTATGTGCTGGTGGCCCAGAGGTAGAGTTCCTGACTCTGCATGCTGGATTCCCGGTTTCGATTTCTGTCGGAGGGAAATCGTAGGTATACACCGCTGATGAGACTTAATAAAGTTGAAACAGCTGTATGGTGTTCCCGTGGCGCACTTTATTCACCTGGTTTGCTTGTTATGATTATTTTCAATAATTATCGAATTTTACACGATATACACATTGTAATTGGGTGCTAGAAGGCGGTGGCTGCGGGTCTACATGTCCTGGGAATGACGTTAAACTCTATCTGATGGTGAGGTTCCAGTTTTGGACGTTTGGGGAATGTGGAGCACCCCTTCATCACCATTGCTCCCTGGTCCACTCTGACCCGGAGTGGTAGTACCTGTTAGGGTCCCATCTATGGGTTAAATAGAAAAATGTATTTATAAAAAAATTGTATTATCCATTAAGAATTGATTTATTTCAAAACTTTAAATGACCCACTGAGGTTGATATGCCGTAAAACAAAACAAACCAAACCAAACCAAACATTGTAATTGCCTTCAAAAAATATAAATAATAATATATATATATATATATATATATTTAAAAAAATAGAAATAAATCTAATGGTATGTAAATAAAAAAACAAAATATTCAGAGGATATATTTTCTTATATATGATAGTGTGCCAATATATGTTTCTTTGTTTTTGCTTTTGATAAACCATCTGCAGGGAATATTTAGCATATGTTAGATCCTTTATCTGAAATACATATATATATATATATATATAAGTTGGGGTGGCCTAAAGTCAGTATCAGCCAGACAGCAAGGGAGTCTATCCTCTTTTCACTAACGCTAGACCCACCAGGCCGGATTAACATAGGGTGGGGCACTATGGAAAAAATGAAGCTCATGCGCTGGCCAGAGCAAAAAGTGTGTGATCCCTTCAGCATTCCTCTTTTGGGGCACCTCAGGTGGCGGGCAAAAAACATGGCCCTGCCCCTTTTAGACAAAAGGGAAGTTGATGCCTGGAGTGATGGCCCCCTGGGACCACATGATTAATTTTACCCTCATTTAACAGACACTTGGTATGTAACATGGGGAATGACTAAATATTCTGTCTAGTGATGTATAGATTTATTTGGATTTTTGTTACATAAATAATAGGTAGCATATTAATTATGTATGGTAAGTGTAGTTTAGATTCAAAACTAATGCTTCAGTGGGAAAACAGGAAAAATGATTGACACTTTTTAACCTTGTGTTGACCTCCTTCTCCAATTCGCCAGCATGAACCTGAGAAAGAGTTTAGAAAAGACAGATTTTAGTTGGGCACTGAACAGGACAAATAATAATGGTGTTCTGTTCATTGAAATTAAATTCTTACACACATGTTTGATTTGATCTGGATCTTATGAAATAATAAAGAGCTCTAAACAAAGCAAAGTCTTGTGTTTATTAACTAAAAACAAGCAACAAGGTGTCCTAGTATCAAGTACAGAAGATCCAGCCCAGATTAAGAAGAACATCTACTAGTCCAGTCCAGCCCAGAGAAGATAGCAGAATTGAAATAGCAAGATAAAAAATAACAGATAGACAGAGTCATCTTCTCAGAATTATGGAAGAAGATACACAAGATAATTATAAAGAAGATAAGTATATCTGTATACAACTACAGGTATATGGATATACTCTACAAAATACTACAATATACAATATATATTTACCAACCCCTCTGCACAAGCAGAATGTGACACAAGGTTTAACAGGTTTGAATTCAAAGTTTTCCTTCTCCTAGACTGGTTATGTAGTCATGGTTAAAGAGCCCAGTCCACCCTGCTATTTACCCATTAGCTGGCGGGAAAATTGGATTCATACATTTCTCAAGGGTATTAGAACCATGTGAAATGCAAACAGCTTCATCCAGGAATTGAACCAGAGTCAACAAGTCCATTTCCTACGACTCTAACCACTACACCACATAAACCATTGTCGAGCTTGTCTGGGATTTGAACCCAGGAGCTCTCGCACCCAAAGCGAGAATCATAGCCCTAGACCACCTAACCACTTGTCCTATAATATACAATTATCAACTCAAAACTATGGAAGAAGATAAGTGATAAGAAGATAAGTATATCTGTATACAATCATGGGTTATACAGATATACTCTACAAAATACTACATTATACGTATATAAATGAGAATGGCTATATAATATTTTGAGGTCTGTTTCAATATTCCTGATTAAAGGACAGAAAATGGAACCCAGAACCAGAGAGAGAGAGAGAGACAACTTCCAGCAGAAGAAATCAGCCCAATACAACAGAGAAGGAGAATTCTAACTTGAAAGAGAAACAGTAACCCATTAGAGGAAAACACATAAGAAGACCTAAGAAATATGCAACACAGGGAACAACTAAATATCCTCCCTAGCACCAAATATCAGGTAAAGTCTTGTAACTCAAGTATCCAGAGTTAACAAAGAAATGATAGGAAGAAACAAGAGTGTTAAGGATAGGGGAAAAGTTTTACTAAGCAAAGATACAAGGGAACCTGACTAATTTGCAATTACTTGGTTATATTAACAAGTCTCATAAGATCTCATTGTTTTCTTCATGTTATATACCCTATCCATGAACTTTAATGGGTATGTCTCAATCCTCATAAATACAGAAGTATTATACTGACTGAGTAGTCTTATACTAGCAGTGGTTTACCTTCTTCACACCGCTGATGAGTATTGTATTTTGTTAATGTTAAAAAGATTCATTTCATTTCCAACTTCTGTTTGGTTATTCCTCATTTAGTAACGTTTGTTAGGTTACAACACTTTATCTGAGGTTTCATCAGACATTATTTACCGCAAATCCTTGAGTATAATCCGCATTTTTCCCCAAAAATTTAAAGCTCAAAATCCCTAGTGCGTACTATATACGAGGTTAAAAATGAAAAATATTTTCTAAGCAATGTCCGAGTCTCTATTTACTGTTCAGCAATGTTTATTCAGACGCATTTTGTGATGTCGGGCGCGAAAATACCTTAAGCTAAGCCTGAAAGCAATGAAGTCGTAAAAGAATCGTCCATAACTTGCAGTAAGCAACATTTATTAAAATAAAAGTATTCAGAACACAGAATAACATGTAACAAAAACAATTTGCAAACATATTTACATTCCCATATAACAGTTATATGAAAAACAGACAATTGCATTCTCATTATTCAGGTACTGTCTATCTATACATATATAAAGGACAGTTTGTGTGTATGTATGTCCGGAGGAAACTATTAGAATAAAGCAATTAATGACAAAGTAAATATACATACACATTCACTATCATCAGATCTTTCTTTTTGAGCAAAAATAATGAAGGTTTGATTTATATTTGTGAAGATAATTATACAGAATCCACCATTGATCCAGCCCCTCTGAAAAGAAAAATTGATGTCTTCTATTCAAAATATCAAATGCAAAAAAATATCTATGCTGTTATGATTTAAATTTCATTTTTTATAAAATTTAAATGATAACAGCATAGATATTTTTTTGCATTTGATATTTTAAATAGTAGACATCAATTTTTCTTTTCAGAGGGGCTGGATCAACGCGAGGTCTTTTTTACATAGAGATTTAAATGGGGCATACGACAAGGATCCAACTACTTGTGATTCAATAATAATGGATTTGTGAGACTAACTTTTTTCCTCCACCCACTACCCAGGCAACGCCGGGTAGCCACTTCTAGTATGACATAAAGTATAACTGGTACCTTTAGTTCTGTTAGTACCAATAAAATTATACTAAATCTTTATTTAAAGAATAAAATTTGAAGAATATGGTGAAAACTTTTCACCATATTCTTCAAATGTTATTCTTTGAATAAAGATCTTATAAAAGAAAAAATTATACATTGATATTTTTTCTGCTTAAAAAGGGGTGGGGGTACATTTTCAATAGAGTTTTTCTTCAAAACTTATTACTTTATGTATCTAAAATAAGGTTTACATTAAATAGATATTTATTTTTAGAATCTAAAAATATAACATTTTAAGCTTAACATCAGGCTTTTCATATTTTAAATGAATTTTATATATTAACTTTTCATAGCAAAAATACTAAATTAAAGTTTTGAAATAAAATAACTGATGCATTATAAAATTCATTAATTGATAAATCAATACTGAAAATTTCATTAAAATCGGATAATTACCTGATTTTTGGTAAAAAAATTTTTGCAATTGCGAATGTTACATAAAAATTGTAAACAAGCGCGTAAAACCATTGAAAAATAGACAGAATAGCGGATCGTGTCGAAATTGACCAAAACAAATCGTTTTAAATCTATTAAAAATAAACTGCATATGTAATGATATTTTTCTTTTTTTAATGATGGTTATTATGTTACTACTTATCGATTTAGACAAAGTTTGACCTTAAATAATAGATTTAATTATTTTTAAATCACTTTTAAAATTCGTAGCAGACGACAAAATTGCGAGTACCTAGTGAAAACTAATGCTAATTACAAGTCTAGTGTCTTAGTGACTTATAGATTTATTTGGATTTTGAGGTCTGTTTCAATATTTTGATTCTTATTTCCCGACCCTTCCCAGTAACCAAACCCACAAGTTGTTAAATGAATGCAATGTGTGTGATCTTATCGATTAGATGATACATTTCTTAACCAGGTGTGAAAAGACTCAAACTCACAAGTAACATTTTATAGTGTTAATAAAATTAAGTCAGTGGCCGTATGTGATGAATTGGTAATTGATGTTTTGTTGAAAGAGGGACTTTGACCAAATATGGTAGCTTCTGTATAATGTCTATAGAAAACATTTTTTTAATCATCTCCACTTGTGTTATTATCTTAGTAAAATTATTGCTTAGGCAGAGTTTTTCAACCTTTTTCATCTCAAGGCACAGTGAGCTGAACAATAAATTGAGATAAACATTAGGTACCACCAAAATATGTTACATGATCAGTTTAAACCATATTGAAGAGAGAAACATAAATATTTTTGAACTCTTTTTTAAAAAATCTTGCAAAAAAGAAATAACGAACATAAAGAGTTGTTACAAAGAAAAACAGTTAATTCAAAGATTCAGTTTCTTTATTGATATTTTTTAGCAAAATTCTCTATTCATGGTTATTTTACTGTTAGTAACTCTCGCATTGGAACTTATAAAAATCTTCTGATATAATTATTCAGACTCTTATCTTTATAGAAAAAAATTAAAAATCGTTTTTTGTTGGTTCATTTTTTCATATTTCATAAAATAAAAGAAGAAGACTAAAAGTGAAATAAAGTGAATGTGTGAGGTTATTTTTTGTGAAGAAGTTTAAATGTGGCCTTTGTTTACTATCTCAATATAAGTCAGAATGTCTCCTCCCCCCCTTTCCAAAATTATTTGCCTGAAAAGGTGCATTCCAAATCTATATAATAATACTGGAGTTCCTAAAAAATATGACCATTATCATCTTGCAATACCCTCTGGTTAAAAATGAGACCATCCAAATCATCCAAGATGAAATGCAAAAATGTAAATCCCGATTATCTGGTTTGCTTATTCACCGAATTCTTATTTCTTATGACGTCACCTCAGCTAAATAATGGACCATTCCATTTTTATTATAAAGAAAGAAAGGGAAGAAAAAGGACATGCTACACTGAAAAAATAAAATAAGAAAGAAAGAAAGAGATTAGGGAAAAGATAAAGAGAGGAAGAGTAGGGTCTTAGCCTTCTGTAGTGAATGTAGTCAGTAACTTTATATGCCTATGTGCATTATATATTGAGAGAAATGTTGCATACTGGGGTTTTCACAGTACCAAATCGATATATGTCGTATACCCTTCTTCTTCTTACTCTGGTTGTATTTTCTTCTGACCGGCTTTGCTATTCTGATCGTCTATCTTCTAACATCTTGGTCTGGTATATCTTCTAAGGTCTGGTCTTCTATTGACGACTTCGGGTCTGGTTTCTGTTGGGGATCACTCCTTATCAGAAGCCCTGTGTCATTGTTAGTTTTTAGGTAATAAACACAAGACTTCGATTTACGTTGATGTTACTTTATTTATAAATCCCCAAACCAAACAATCTGCGCAGATGAGGCTTACATGTTACAAGCTCGGCTTCTAACTTCTAACTGACTTAAACTTACTATATCCTTAAACTGGAAGAGGGTCTTCTATGGGGATTCCGGTTCTCACGATCCATCCCCGCAAGGCAAGGTGAGAGGGAGGTCAAGCACTGTCACTCACCCTCAAGGCCACCAGCTGTACTAATCGCCATTATGATTTCTACAATACCTTATAAAAGCATTAGGGATCCAATAATTATGTAACAGATATATCTACACATGTGTATATGATTGATTGGCTTCTGTCATAGTTAATTATGGCAATAGCAGATTTTTCTGCATCCGCCACTGGCATGGTTAGATAATTCCGGAGTGGTGGTTTGCTTACTCACTCATTCTTTTCTTCAATCATGACATGCCAGTGACATGACATTTTATTATGATAACTAGTGATGATACAGAGGGCAGGGAGATTTAGGTTCATGCCTTTCCTTCCATTAATGTAACAAGCTTCAGCCAACTCATTTTGGAGGCAGATGTTGTAATGGTTACTGTCGTAGGAAAGGGATACAACGAGACAAGATCGAATTCTGTTTGCATTTCACATAGCGCTAATACCCTTGAGAAAGGTCTTCATCCAACTGCTCTCCCTCGAGCTATGGGAAAATAATAGGGCAGACTGGGATCTTTAACCTTGGTTAGGCAACCAGTCTAGGAGAAGGAAAACTTTGACTTAAACCCTACTTAAGAATTGTTTACTAAACACACACACACACACACACACACATATATATATTTTTTTCCGTCATCCACATATATAATATATATATATATATATATATATATATATATATATTTAATTTAAGATGGCATGGGCATGATGTCAATGATGCTTGGTTACTGAGATTCTCACCTATGCAATCTTCCAACCAAGACTTGGTCTGAAGATCGCATAGGCGAGAAACTGTCAGTAACCAGACACCATTGACTCCTTGTTCACGCTACCTTAACTTCAATATATATGCACTATCAGTGATATTGAGCACGGTTTACTTATAAATATAGCACCCATATTACCTATAATATATATATATATATATATATATATATATATATATATATATATAGTAATAATATATGATTATCACTAGCTCACTTGGTAAATCAGTAGTGGACCAAGGTTTTTGTGGTATTATTAGTAGAGTGATACAGCCCTGTAGTTAGCTGTAATTAATCAATATCTTGATTAATTCAGTAGATTTAACCCTGAAGATCCTTATGGTGAAACTCGAGTATGTTATTTCTGTACATACCATTGTAATACATTCGCTCTACTTACATATTGAGCACTTTATATTTGTTATATCGCTGACTTATCATGGTAAAACTTGTATCAACAAACCATTGAGACCAATTTCACTGGTAAGTCGTCCCATTTTCATATATAAAATTATATATATATATATATATATATATATATATATATATATATATATATGCATTACATGTGAATTTCTGTAATATTTACCAAGTTATATACATGTTATATATATATATGTACTAATATAATACAAAGCTGGTGAAAAGCAGTAGATCTCTATTTAATAAAGATATATGTGTGCATATCTCTGTGTATGTTTTTATGTATCTCTTTTTCTCTCTCTCTCACACACACTCCCACCACCCACCCACCCACACATATATATATATATATATATATATGTATTTGTACACAAAAAACACATAAATTTATATTATTATATATGTATCTCTTTTTCTCTCTCTCTCACACATACCCCCCCCCCACACATATATATGCGTGTCTGTGTCTGTGTGTGTGTGTGTGTGTGTGTACATACGAAGCTAGTGAAAAGTATTAGATCCCAAATGTTGACAATATTCACAAGAGTGTAGATCATATATATGTTTTTCTATTTTTTCTATTTTTTCTATTTTTTTGCCAGCAAATTTATCCATGTGGAACTCATCATTCTGATTTACTGCTTCTTCTGGTTGACATTCAAACATTTTCTCAATCGGTTGAATGTCTGCGTTCATTTTTTAACATCTGTTTGTTCATTCTGCTTAAAAATTAAAGAAAAAAAAACACCCACCAACAACAAAGTTTTGGATTTAATTCATACAAATGATGATAAATGTTTCTTTAATTCATATCACACTTTTAACAGCTGGGGCCATTGCTAAACCAGAGTGTTTAGTTATTTATGCATATTGTAAATACCCACCCTTGTCAGTAGGGAATATGTTCTAAGACCCCCAGCAGATGACTGAAACAGCAGATTGTACCACACACACACACACACACACACACATATATATATATATATATATATATATATATATATAAGATTTTTTTTTTTGTTGTTTGCTTATTTTTTTTAGAAGCATTGCTGAAATAAAGTATATATATTAAATATTTTATATTTTTGCTTGAAGGCAATTACAATGCGAATATTGCATAAATTCGATAATTATAGAAGATAACAATGACAAGTGAATTTTGCAAAGAATTACTCGGTGTGTAGAATATTGTACAGACTGTTTCAACTTTATTAAATCTCATCAGCGATATATACTAACAATTTCCCTCTTCGCAAAGAATTACTCGGTGTGTAGAATATCGCTGATGAGATTTAATAAAGTTGAAACAGTCTGTACGATATTCTACACATCGAGTAATTCTTTGCGAAATTCACTTGTCATTGTTATCTTCTATAATTATCGAATTTATGCGATATTCGCATTGTAATTGCCTTCAAGCAAAAATATAAAATATTTAATATATATATATATATATATATATATATATATATATATATATATAGGGAGTAAAATATGGAAATAAATCCGACAGTATGTAGAAAAAAGAAAAACAAAGAACACTGTTCAGACAACACTTTTCCCATCTTGATGTCCTGATGAAGGTTTAATAAAAATCGAAACGTTTTAATGTCAGCTTCACCATAAAGAATAAATTAATCTTTTCTGGAGTACTTTGTTTTTCTATTTTCTCTCTCTCTCTCTCTCTCTCTCTATATATATATATATATATATATATGAGGAAAGAATGAGTAAAGAAAAGAAATGTAGATGGATGAAAATGAATTTTATCGATATCACTTTTAATCGATATTACTTACACATGTGTTTCGGTCTGTTTATCAAAATGTATACAGATTTACGTTATTATTATTATTAAAATAATCAGATGGAGTTGAAATGATGATGATAATAATAATAGGAAAAATTTGAAATGAAAAAAGTTGAAATGATGATGATAATAAAAATAGGAAAAAAAAAGTTGAAATGATGATGATAATAATAATAGGAAAAATGCATAAAATGTTCCGTACACAGAGAGATTTTGCCGACCTTCATCAGAGTAGTATTTAGTAGCAAAAAAAATAAATAAATAAGAAATAAAAAATAAAAATACTACTCTGATGAAGGTCGGTAACATCTGTGTACGGAACATTTTACGCATTTTTCCTATTATTATAATCATCATCATTTCAACTCCATCTGATTATTTTAATAATAATAATAACGTAAATCCGTATACATTTTGATAAACAGACCGAAACACATGTGTAAGTGATATCGATTAAAAGTGATATCGATAAAATTCATTTTTATCCATCTACATTTCTTTTCTTTACTCATTTTTTCCTCATATTGTCGGATTCATTTCCCATTCTCACACACACACACACATATATATATATATATATATATATATATATATATATATATATATATATATATATATATATATATATATATATAGCACTCCTTGCATAATGGTTATGATCATAGGAAATGGATACAATGACCCGCGTTCAAATCCCGGACAAACCTGTTGCATTTCCCTCACATAACACTAATACCTTTGGGAAAGGTTGATATTTACCTGACCCATTCACCATAGATAGGATATGAACCAAGGTCACAAATATGGAGCATCCAGTGAGGATCGAGCTTGCTATTCAGTAGTAATGGTTGGTTGGTTGTTTTAGTTTTATGACATATAAACTGTTTTGGGTTATTTAATGCTGAATCAAATCAAACTGATATCAAGTTGCTTGCAGTACCTGCTACTGCTCAAATAGTCACCCATCTAAGTATTGTACTGGCTAATTGCTGCTTAATTTTGATGATCTACTGAAATGGGGGTGTATCTAATATGTCCTGCTGAAATGGGGGTGCATTTAATATGTCCTGCTAAAAATGGGGGTGCAAATAATATATCCTGCTAAAATGGGTGTACATCTAATATGCCTGGCTGAAATGGGGGTGTATCTAATATGTCCTGCTGAAATGGGGGTGCAAATAATATGTCCTGCTGAAATGGGGGTGCATCTAATATGTCCTGCTAAAATGGGGGTGCAAATAATATGTCCTGCTAAAATGCGTGTACATCTAATATGTCTGGCTGAAATGGGGGTGTATCTAATATGTCCTGCTGAAATGGGGTGCATAATATGTCCTGCTGAAATGGGGGTGCATTTAATATGTCCTGCTAAAAATGGGGGTGCAAATAATATATCCTGCTAAAATGGGTGTACATCTAATATGCCTGGCTGAAATGGGGGTGTATCTAATATGTCCTGCTGAAATGGGGTGCAAATAATATGTCCTGCTGAAATGGGGGTGCATCTAATGTCCTGCTAAAATGGGGGTGCAAATAATATGTCCTGCTAAAATGCGTGTACATCTAATATGTCTGGCTGAAATGGGCATGTATCTAATATGTCCTGCTGAAATGGGTGTGTCTCTAATATGTCCTGAAATGGGGTGTGCATCTAATATGTCCTGCTGAAATGGGGGTGCATCTAATATGTCCTACAGAAATGGGGGTGCATCTAATATTTTAGTGCATCTTATATGTTATCAAATATGCCACTTTTAAAAAAATATGTTTGTGTATTTTCTTTTCTTAGTTTATTTACTGCTAAATAAATAAATAAAATCATAAGTGAATAACTTCTAAGTGTGTAAATTCTATAATTTTTGCCAAATGTTTGGTAAAATGATTAATGAATTGAAGCAGTGAAAATTGAAAATAAGTGATAAATAAGTCAGTGTTAGTATTGTAAATGAAGTTTATATTGATCTCCAGGCTAATATGTTAATGCTGAGCTGAGAGAAGATTAGAAACCAGAATTTACAAAATTTATTCATAGGTTGTCCAGGTTTACCGTCTTTAATTACAGAGTTCAAGTAAATTGTCTGAATTAATATCATCACTTAAGTCAGTGACTTTAGGGTTTAAAGCCAGACTAATAGTGATGTTAAAAATGGCTGATGATTAAAATATTTGAATGACATGACAAAAATTTTAGGCTAAGTCAAAGACGATTTCTTCCTACTGGTACCATGTAAAACAGTAAGACCTGTTTACAGTTACACCTTTTTCAAGGAAATCAATAATGATGGCAACCGGTTTAGAGAAGGAAAACAGAATTCAAGCCTGATAAACTCTGATTAAAAAATTGACCATGTGCCACACCCTGCTTATGCAGGGGTTGCTATATATATATATATATATATAAAGGGTCATAAATATAAATATAATATAAAATATATATATATATATATAAGTAATTGGTAATTTGCTTGAAGCATTGTTAAGTATGTTATAATATATTAATGATTTGAAGGCAATTACAATGCGTATAAAAAATAAAATCAAAAAGAAAAATAACATCTTTTTGTTTTTATTTTTATACGCATTGTAATTGCCTTCAAATCAGTAATATATTATATATATATATATATATATATATATTATATATATATATATAAAGGGTCATATATATATATGAAAGGATCATTCAATAAATAAGGTGAATTTTGCCTAAGGAGTTGGCAATAGGAAACACTGTTTAAATTTGCACCTTTTTCAAGGAAATCAAAAGTCATGGGTCCTTTCTTGTCTCAGAATATTGTCATGATTTTCCTTACTGACTGCTGCACCCAGAACTTTTTCTTTAATAGAGAATCAGTATATTTCCACTCCGTGGACTTTCTTTTCACTTCAGGCTCATATTGGCAAATCCATTTGTAATAAGTAATAAGATTTTTTTGTTTTTTTTAAATTAAAACATTCTTCTCCATACACATTACAGATTCTACTGTAAATTTCACATGGTTTGTACTTCTTAGCCACCAAACATTTCCTCACAGACTTCTGTTCAAGCCTGGAGCATTCTGTTTATTTTGTCACCAAGTTGAATAGCTTCAAAAGAAACACTTTTGCAAGATTTTTTTTATATATACCTATTCCAAACAATGCAGATTTTACATTTATGGAAAAAAATTCTGAAAAAAATTAATTTTACTTTTTTCAAAAATTTACCCTTATTCATTATATATATATATATATACTAGCAAATATATGCACCCTCCGGGTGCAAGTATTCAAGTTTTAATATGATAAAATATCATGTTAAATTAGAAAGGCTAATGAAACTGAATAAGAATGCAGATAAAAAGATTTGGAACAGAGGGGGTATGATTGAAAAATAGAACAACTTTGAAACTAACTCTTCCATCATTTTCCATTAGTCCCATCTTTCATTGGTAAATTTTCCAAATTTAACTATTTAGTGAAAATAGGAAGTAAAGAATAATATTACAGTTATTTCTTCTTGTTAATGGATTTCTTTTAAGATTCATCCCCGAGATTTTTGCTCACATTCATTAAGATAAAACCAAACAATTAGAAATCAATAATACTAAGCACATATTTATTAAAATAAAATTTTTAATATCAATATGCAAATTGAACTTCCCGTTCACACTGTAATCCGCTATTTTGTTGTATATATAAATACAGTTGCATATTGTTAGTATGTAGATATGGTCAACAGTATTAATAATGTAAAAACAATTTTATTAATAATTGAGGTTTAAATAAAAATAAAATCATGGAGAATGTGACGTAAATAACTAAGGGAATTGTGACTTGAGTAGTAATATAGTTTCGGTTACAGACAAACAAACACACAATCTCCATTATAATAAGATACATATATATATATATATATATATATATATATATATATGGTACCACTTGAAAGTTATGTCTAGCAGAGAAAAAGATAGACCCAACAAATAGTCCAGAGTTTGGTATGCTTGGTGTAATATGCACTCACACAATTAGTACCACTTTAGTAGATCAAACTCCTGATGTTTGGTTGGTTGGTTGGTTGGTTGGTTTTTACGGCATGTCAACCCTTGGGTTATTTGATGCCAAAGATATTTTGTTTTATTCATTCTTGTTGGGTATTCAAATTTTTTAAAAACTCATTTTTTGCTCTATTTAACTCATAGATGGGACCCTAACAAGTACCACCACTCCGGGTTAGAGTGGACATAAAGAGCTCAAGAATTGGAACCTCACCATTAGATGCAGATTAATACCATACCCAGGACAGTAACATCCTCAACCACTGCCTTCTAGAACATATGATAAAAAGGGTTTGGGGATTGCCATAAGAGCAATAGGATCAGGACTATCATATAGGTGCTAGGGCTTGACATGATCAACCAACTGATTGACTGCCTGTTTAGCTCAAGCAAGAGCCAAAGTGGAGTGTTGCATGTCATGGACTGCTCAACCACCAGGATTCTGTCCTTATGCATCATGGGTCACTCACAGCCAACAGGTGGCTCAATTGGGAGGGGGTGTTACCCATCTGCAGAGGTGCAGTCGGCGTATTCTTCAGTTCCAGCTGACAGAGCAGCCTGATGTTTGGTTTACAAGTGAATGTTTGGAGTCTGCCACTGTAGTTGTCACACTGATTTGCATAGGAGTGGTGTACATCAGGTTTTGGCCAATGGTCACCATGCATTTCTGGTGAGAGAGCCATAAAACAGCAGGATTTCCGTCAGTCGACAGACACTCTGCCTGGCTGCCTGTGAAGAAAGAAGGGCATATAGAAAGCAGAGCTGAAGAAAGAAGAGACATTTGTTATATTTACCACATACCCCACATATACAGATTGCCCTATTAATGTGGGACCACCCACAAACCGAAGCTCATGGGAGGCGAGTGAAAAAAATGCATTGATCTCATCTGCATTCCCCCTCAATGTGGGCACCTCAGGCACCAGGCAATAAACCCAGCCCTGTCCCTTTAAATCAGGTGTTCCCTGGGGGGATTACCCCCTGCTATCAACAATGTTAATTTATGCGGTCCACGGCTGAAACCAGAGTTTTGGTGCTGGATTTGTTAACAACATTCTGCTTTGCCCCTGGTGGACTAGCACTGATAAACTAGATAAAATTAACTTCTAAAATGCTTTAATCTTTTTTTAGTATGTTATATATTCATATAGTACACTTCAAAGTCATCTATTTCTTTTAGTAATGTTGGCTTAACAAATCATCATCCTCATCAGATTGTACTGGCAGCATGAATATCCATGACAATCTCTCGCCAACTGTCCCCACCCGCTGAGAAGTCCTATGTGCATCATCCAGAATCTGCACAGAGCTGTTCAATGTAGGTCCTTATGAATTTATTCTTGCTTCTCCAGCAGTGTCCAGCTTGTTCATCTAACACTGATGTTTTGTGTGATAGGAGGCAAGTGGCCATACAGCAGCTTTCTTGTGAGGTGTTGTTTCCATGATTTGTTTCAGACTGCATGCAGTAATCTTGTGCAGTTGCCATTTTGCTTATTCTCTAGGCACTTCTTTAGAGTCCAAGTGGTGCAGCCGTACAGTAGTACTGATAAAACTATGGCTTGGAAGAATTGTTGCTTTAACTTATCAGTGAGATCAGATTTCCATATGTTCAGTGAACAAAACACTAAAACTTGCTAAAGCTAAATATACCGCCAATCACCAACTCGAACGCGCACCTTCATTTCATTTTTATGCCGGCTATCAGATATCATATTTCACACATCAACTCCTCACACTCTGTGACCGCGACGTGAACAACATTCCTACACACACACATGGGTGCCGTAGTATCAACGACTCCACACTCAATGACCAACACGTCATTCTTTACCAACTCATCAAGTGGCTGTACATATTAAATTCATTATATTCAATACAACATATTAAAAATTAACCTGTGTTTTTCTTTTTTCCTTGCAACCATACACATGATATAATAGTTCTAACTTGTTACATTCTGCTTATTGCGTCTAACTCAACCACCATCTTCTTCAGTTGATCTAGTGGGCTTCTGTTAAGGGTTGGGTTTTCTTTCTTGAGTTCTTGGGTTGGTTTCTTCTTGTTTTAATTACTTAACAACAAGACTTAGTTGTTTTCTTGATAAAACTTTATTTCCAAAACCCAGCCCATGATTCCACTGTGAGGAGATGCTGACTTGGAGCGACGACAATAGTGTCTGCACTCCTCAGAAATCGGGTTGCATCTGAACTAAACTAATTCCAATGTGTCTAATCCGTCTACCGGAAGTTCAGTTGGAATGTCACCGCTGTCACTCATCGGCCCTGGGAACTTTCCCCGGACCCCATCATTTTTAATCTAACAGATCTTATTCAAAATATTCTAACTACAGGTACGTACGTAAATCATAAGCTGATTATGATTATGAAACACACTGACTCTTTGGAAAAGAAAAGTAGCAGTCAGTAAAGAAGGTCATGCTGATACTCTTCTAGGACATAAAAGGACCCATGACTATTGATTTCCTTGAAATAAAATTCCAAACTTACAAAATTACTCATATATACTTCAACACCAATGCCTTAAAAATAGGTCTTCAAATTTCAATTTATGCTCAAGGCGCCCGTAGTGTAATAGCTATCAACAAAGGAAATGGACATGGCAACACAGGTTCAAATCCTAGACGAGGCTGGTAGCATTTCCAACAGCACTAATACCCTTGGAAAAGGTATGAATCAAACCATTTTCCTTTCAGCTATGGGTAAATAGTAGGGCAGACTGGGAACTTTAACCATGGTATGGCAACCAGCCGAAGAGAAGGAAAACTCTGAATTCAAACCTGTTAAACTTTACTTAAGAATTGACCTTGTGTCACATCCTACTCATGTGGTGAGGTTAGGCAAATATATAAACGGTATTTTGGGATGGCTGAGAATCTATGGAAAATGAACCACATTTTGGTAAATGGGTTATCCTATAATGATAATTACCAGGCCAAATGCCTAATTTAACTCTTTGCCTAATTTAAACCGTTCACATTGGCTCTCCCACCACTACAATCCTACCATAAACCGTTGATGGTTAATTCATTATAATTGAGCAGAAGAATCCAGATTAAAATAATTATAGGATTTTATTTGAATAGAATGAATTCAGAGGTGAATAGATAGTGAACTTTGAAATATCCATCATACAGGTAAAAAATACCAAGAAAATTTAGTACAGCCACTGGGGAAATTTGGTAGGCAAAGAGTTAAGAGCCCCTTGCAGGAGCTACCTTTATTGTCACCTGATAGGGTGTTTTTAAGTGATTACTAAAGAATACCTTTAAAGGGGAATAACTCTTACTTCCCCCAGGCAGTGATCATAGATAGCACAATTTGCAAACATCAATCTTCTATATTTTCACTATCTTTGAAAAGGTCATTCTATTTACAATATATTTGAATAATATTATAATATTACAACTGTTTTCAAACTGGTTATATTTCTCGTTTATTTTAGTTAATAAACAAAAAAACGTCTGTTTTATTATCTTTGCACGTCCTTGACACACACAAATGAAAGACATCCTCACACATGAAATATTTATTTTAAATGATAATATCTAGTGATTTTTAAAGGCCGGTCCTATTTGATATTCTTTGCAACACATTTCTTTCTCAATGTATTAATTTTGAACAATGCCTAAAAGGAAAATGTTTTCTTGTATGGGCTTAAATATTGATGCATAATTTGCTTTCTTTATTGTTATTGTTACGGGCAAAATGTAAAACTAGGATAATCTATACGAGTGCTTACCATGTGTCTATCTCATTCTTTGTCTATCTATCTATCTATCTATCTAGCTTGTGAGTGGTGGTTTGATGCTTAAGGATGGAATCCTGGTCCCTGAGCAGTCCATAACTTGCAACACTCCACT
This sequence comes from Doryteuthis pealeii, assembly GCA_023376005.1. Lineage (NCBI taxonomy): Eukaryota > Metazoa > Mollusca > Cephalopoda > Myopsida > Loliginidae > Doryteuthis > Doryteuthis pealeii. The sequence continues at coordinate 57,170,810 of CM042157.1, read as the reverse complement.
TTGGCCCTCACTTGGGCTAGATAGATGGTCTGCTCAATCAGATGGTCACATCCCAACACCTATATGATTGTCCCGACAATATTGCCCTTAAAGTGGCTGAAGGTCTTAGTGTTACTAAACTGCATCTAATGGTGAGGTTTCAATTCTGGAGATCTGGGGAGAGTGGAGTGTGTCTTCATCCCAGGTTCACTCTGACCCAGTGTGGTAGTACTGTTAGGGTCCCATTTATGAGTTGAATAGATAAAAAAATGAGTTTTAAAAAATGAGTCTAAAAAAATTGAATTTGAAGAATTGGAGAATGAATAAAACAAAAACATCTTCAGCATACAATAACCTAAAGGTTATGCCATAAAAAAAACCAACCAACCAACCAACCAACCAACCTTCCTCTGGCAAAGAAAATGAAACTGTTGCGTTCTCTTCAACAAGAAGTCCTGTTTGAGGTATTCCCTTTGTACAGGTTTGGTGATATGCAGGCTGTCAATGTGTATCTGAAATGTAACCATTTCATTTCCTTTTTTTGCATTTTGAGACTTGTCTGGAAATGTTTGTAACTAAGAAAGTTTGTCTCTTTAAAAAAAATATTGTCATTTTATATTAATATCTACACACACACACACACACACACACACACATATATTATATACCAGTCATCCACAGTTGTTTTGACGTTTACGTCTCATCAGTGCAGCTTGACTTTTTTAACAGCTACCTCTAGCCAGGAGCGAAACCAAGTGAAATCTCCTTACCATCACGGCTGTCAGGGACTGTCTGTCAGAGGTGAACAATCAATTGATACATACTTTCAGGGTGTATGTTTTTACAATCACCAGAGAACTCAAGTCTGTAAACAGGCGAGTAAATGCCTTACGCTAAATGGTGAAAGTTCAACTAATGTCTCCCTTACAGTGCTCTACCAGGAAATTGGGAGCATACATATATATATATGAGTGTCAACTATTTATCTATCTCATTCTCTATCTATCGATCTATCAAATACCTGTCTTTCCTCGGGGTTCCTGTTTAGACTATTGTATTTAAGCGCCTGTTTCAAACTCTCTCACTCTCTTGCTTCTCAGGAATTGACACCGATTGGTTAGACACTTGTCTACATCCTCTCTGTGTGGTGATTCTTCTTTGGCAGAAGGCAAAATTTGGCACTTTTCTACTATCGCGGGCTTAATATCTTGAGGTCCAATGAGGCAAAGGTTCCTGACATTTTACCTCAAAATGGTTGTGATTTTCGGCTTTTCCAGGTCAAAAAGCATGGGAAACCGAGCAGGAGGGTATGAAAAAAAGAAAAAGTTGATTTTTGAACAGGTCTATTCACCCCCCATTACAGACACTATTAAGTGACCTTAGTCTATGGACTCTCCATAACTAAACATATCTTCTATGTAACTCTTCTTATGTATCTATGTATGTATATTATCCACTATGTATCTAGTTTCATGTATATGTACTTCATGTCGTAAATGTCTCTCCATGTGCTTTTATTAAAATCCATCTTGTTATGTTCAACACTCGTGTCGGAGTTGTTTGTTTCAACCAGTTATAATATATATATAACCTTGAACCTTACACCTGTCTTTATCTTAGCCTGTTTACTACCGTTTCAGCTTGGATTTTATATTTTCTCTAGAATACCTAATATTTTTCAGCATAGTATAAGAAACAACAAAGATTTCACACATTAATCCCAAACTGAGATCTGTGAAACCTAAACTAATTAAATGGATATGCATTTATCAACCCCTTGCACAAGCAGGATGTGACACAAGTCAATTTTTAAGTAAAGTATAACGGGTTTGAATTCAGAGTTTTCCTGCTCCTAGACCGGTTGTCATATCATGGTTAAAGAGCCCATGCTAACCTACTATTTACCCATAGCTGAAGGGAGAATAGTTGGATTCATACCTTTCCCAAAGGTATTAGTGCTATGTGAAATGCAAACAGCTTGGCAGAGACCATCTCTTTCCAGGTCTACAACTGATTTGAATTCAGTCTTCCTTGTGGACTGGTTGCCATACCAAGGTTAAAGAGCCCAGTCTGTCCTACTATTTATCCACAGCTTGAGAGAGAACAGTTGGATGTATACCTTTGCCAAGAATAGTAGCTCTATATGAAATCTTTATTTGATCTGTTAACTTTTTCCTGCACTTATTTATGCTATGTTTTTTATTGATAATTACAGGTATAAAAAATCGTAACTCCTTAGATATTTACTGGATAAAATACAAATAAGTACTTAGACAATTTTGCACACTATTCTGCATTAGTATCATGATTCTATTTGTATTTCTAATATTAAAATAAATAAATTGATGCGATTATGAAAAATAAAAATGGCTTTGTTTACAATTGATGAATGACAGGAATTAATTAAAAAAAAGTTGAGTTATTGTTAAATGTTTTTGTTTGATTTGTTATTTAATTCGCTGTAAAAAATAATTCAATGTATGAATATTTAGAAATATTTTTTTCTAACCAAATAAATATTTTAAAGATAGGAACAGAAATATGCGATAAATAAGATTTGAGTTTATGTTAAAATTTAGTATGAGAAAATTATACTACAAATTCTAGGCTGACTGAAGCAAAATATTATTTTTTTAAATCGCTGTAAAAAATAATTCCATTAATAAAAACTCAATCAAATTACATATTTAGAAAGATTATTTTATTCTCTTTCAAACCATATAAATATCTTAAAGAAGATTGAACCGTAAATAAGCAAGAAAAAATAATTTATTTTATCCTTAAAATTTAGTCTGAAAAAAATCATACTGATAGCTCTCCAAAGCCAATTTTTTTTTAACTCGCTTTAAAAAATAATTCAATAGATAAAAACGCATACAAATTACATATTTAGAAAGATTATCTTATTTTCTTTCCAGCCATATAAATATTTTTAAGATTGGACCAAGAATAGGTGATAAATTCTGGCTTAGACTGCGAAATTTATTAACTATAATTAAACTTCACTGCTGGTATCGCTGGAAATTACTGTAACAAAAAGTCAGGCAGCGAACAATATTTTATCATCAGCAGGTGCTGGTAAATGGACAGTTCCGCAATTGGGTGATTTTGGCTTGATTAATTAATTATATTCCTTAATTAGTAAAAATCAATAACCAAATTTGGCGTGTTTCTTAGTTAGAAGGATATTAATCTATATGCAAGATTTCAAATCTGAAAGACTCCTCTTTTCTGAGTTATAGGTCGACACATACATACCAAAAACTTTCCTTTTATATATATATATATATATATATATATATATATAATATATATATATATATAATGAAAAGCTCTACAAAAAGCTTGAATTGTTTTTATTTGTATTTATTTCGATCTCATAGTAGGTGTGACAATTATATTAGCTTGATAAGGATGAAAAAAATCCAAAATATATATCCCACCTACTATGAAATATAAATAGATAGAAAAAAAACAAAATTCAAACCACTTTGGAATTCTTTTCATTCCCTATATATATATATGTATATTTTTGGGGAGAATATGTGCTTAATTGAAGTCTCCCAAAAATTGTCAGCTAAAAAAAGCCATATCATAAACACATCGCTAATGTGTATTTACTTATCATATATATATATATATATAAGTGTTTAATTGGAGTCGTACCTAATTTTGAAAATTAATTAATTAATAATGAATTAGGCGGGAATACCTATTAAATGTATGGCTAAACAAATCGAGAAAAATCAATGATTTTTCTCGATTTGTTTAGCCATACATTTAATAGGTATTCCCGCCTAATTCATTATTAATTAATTAATTTTCAAAATTAGGTACGACTCCAATTAAACACTTATTCTCCAAAAATTATCGGCAAAAAGCCATTCTAAACAAACCTTGTTTACAACATATATATATTATAATATATATATATATATATAGACAATGTGATATATATATATATAATATATATATATATATATATATATATATATAAGTAACAACCTGGATGACTCTGTATTTCTTCATTTTCAAAAGGTTGTTTTTTTTTACAGTCTTTTTAAGACAATATATCTTTTTTTAAGAAAAGCCACCACTATTATGAAACAGAAAAAAAATGACTGCGGCTGCTGCTGCTGTTTCATGAGGAATACAGGGTCCGGCAGAATGATCTACCGGATTTGAAATTGCTGCCACAGAGTAGCAGTGAGTTGGTGGGATGTCTTTGAGCAGCAGCAGCAGCAGCACACCAGATGCAGCAGCCATGCCATTTCGGTTGCCATGGTGTGCAATGGTGATCATCAAATAATGGTGACTCTATCATTGCAATATAGCAGTTATTTCACAGGCATTTCAGAGTAGGTTGACAAAGATCTATCTTTTTGTGATTACTTCCTTTGGAGATACCTGAAGGTTCAAGTCTTTAAATATAGGCTAGAGAAAACTGATGAATTGAAAGATCTAATCACCAGGAAATTGTAGCAATACCAGAGACAATGACATTGCAAGTGATACAAAGGTTTCAGGAGTGTATAGCTCGGGAGGGAAAAAATTTGGACAATATAATCTTTAAAAACAAAATGATGACAATAACAAAACAAAAATGGTAAATATTGTTCTTTCTTATAGAAAAATTAAATCTTGAATCTATGTTGCCTCTTTCTTTATTTACATAACAAATCTAAGAGATACTGTTAGACCACATCTCTTACTCTCTTTTTCTCTCTCTCTCTGTATATATATATATATATATATATTGGAACACGCATTTCCAACAACGCAATCTCGAAAACAATCAGAAACTAAATGGATTCTAAAATTACAAACACACGTGAAGGGATTGAACGCAGACATGGAATTCTCCGTTATTATAAATATTTCACAGACAACAGAGACAAGAATAACATTCATTTGATAAAGGGTATCTAACGAACCTGAAAATTTATGACAACAAATAATAATAAAAAATAAGTGAATCCAATACTCCATAATATCGAGTTCATTCATTTATATTTTTAATGCTTCGTAATAACGCCCAACTTTTAAAAAAAACATTAATATATATATATATATATATATAGATAGATAGATAGATAGATAATAAGTAAATAAATAAATGAATATTTTAGTTTATATTTATTTACATTGGAACAAGTTTGCTACCGTTGGGTTCTTGCTGTGTAGCGGTCATCAAGCAACAAAAATGTTTTGAGAATTATACAAATGATATAGATATATAAATATATATTTAAATATATAAACATATATATATATAGGTTATATGAAGTCACATGGTGTAATGGTTAGAGTCGTGGGAAATGGACTCATCAACCCGAGTTCAAATCACAAACAAGAGTGTTTACATTTCACATCATGCTAACACCCTTGGGAAAGATATGCATCCAATTACTCTCCCTCCAACTATGGGTAAATAGAAGGGCAGACTGGGCTCTTTAACCTTGGCTAAGGAAAACTCTGAAACTGTTAAACTCTGCTTAACTTGTGTCGCATCCTGCTCATGCAGAGGTGTTAGTAAATATATATATATATATATATATATATATATATACAGAGAGAGAGAGAGAGAGAGAGAGAGAGATAGATAGATTGAAGTGTGTGGTCCATGTATGAAAATCATATGGCCTGTATATTTAACTAATGTAAATAAAAGTGTTGATATGTATGTATGTATGTGTATATATATGTATGTATATATTTATATATATGAATATATATATGTATATGCATATATATTAACTGAATTTTGAGAGATTTTATTTCTCATGAAATACAGTAATACTAATCCCGACAGAACTTTATAGAGTGTGGCTTCAAGAATGTATAGCTCATGAAGGAAAACATTTAGACAATGTAATCTTTAAAACTAAATGATGACAATAAGAAAACAAAAATGGGAAATATTGTTCTTTCTTTTTTTATAGTAGAATAAAATTTTGCCTTTTTTATTTACATTCTGAATCCAAGAGATCATTCTGTCAGAGCATGTGTTAACTTCAGGGTGAGGTTTTAGGTGTATGTAGCTTGTGAGGGTAAGCATTTGGATGATATAATCTTTAAAACAAAGTGATGACAATAACAAAACAAAAATGGAAAATATTGTTCTTTCTTGCAACACCCTCTATTTAAAAATGAGATCATCCAAATTGTCCAAGATGAAATGCAAAAATGTTAATCCTGATTATCTGGTGTCACATTTCTGCTGAATTCTTATTTCTTATGAGTGTTGTCACCTCAGCTGAATGGAAATTTTGTGTAGGATCGATGTTGCCAGTCTTTGTATTAACTTCAGGGTGAAGTTTTAGGTGTATGTAGCTTGTGAGGGCAAGCATTTGGATGATATAATCTTTAAAAAAAAGTGATGACAATATGAAAACAAAAAGACAAATAATCAGTAGCGCATCCAACTAGAGACTACAAGGTTCTAGGTTCAATACCATCTCTGAGTAGCACAGCTTGGACCTGTGTAATAAAGTGGGGAGCTCAGATGCAATAACAATCTCCCTGGTCTAGAATTAGCAAAAAGGGGATGGACTTCCTCAATGTCTAGCTGATACCAATAATAGCCTACTCTGTCGACTTTACTTTTTACATACTCTGTTGTAGTGTATGTGGGGTCTGCATCAGTATATGATCAGTTTAACTTGAGGACCAATACATGCATGTACAAAGAAGGATAAAAAAAATATCCCTGTTATTGTCCAAGCTTGTTTCTTTTTCTTTTATCTTTTTTTGGCCGTGTCCTGTTCAAAGACAAAGGAATAACCAAAGGAGATTAACAATTACAGTACTTTAATCCAAACTTAAAAGCAGGGACAATATTGGTTGTCTGTGTGGATATAAAAAGAAACTTATTTCGTACAGCTTCTATGGTACAAGAAGAATATTAATCTAATATGGAAACTTTTTATTTATATCTAAAAGTAGTAATATGTTGCCTCTTTCTTTATTTACATACCAAATCCAAGAGATTCTGTTGAATCACATCTCTCTCTCTCTCTCTCTCTATATATATATATATATATATATATATATATATATATAAAGTAAATAGCTCAGTCAGTAGAGCGTTCGGCTAGAAACCACAAGGTTCCTAGTTCGCCAACTCAGCGTATGAGTAGCACAGGGATCTGTGCGGTAAAGTAAGGAGCTGATGGTAGGTGTGGCGCTCCACCTCAGATGCTAAAAACAATCTCCTTGGTCTAGCGCTATTGAAAAGGGGATAGACTCCCTCGCTGACTAGCTGATACCGACTTTAGGCCACCCCGACGACTTTACTTTTATATATATATATATATATATATAAAGTAAAATATATATATATATATATATATACATATATATAAAAGTAAAATCGTCGGGGTGGCCTAAAGTCAGTATCAGCCAATCAGCGAGGGAGTCTATCCTCTTTTCACTAGCGCTAGACCAAGGAGATTGTTTTTTTGCATCTGAGGTGGAGCGCCACACCTACCAGCTCCTTACTTTACCGCACAGATCCCTGTGCTTCTCTATATGCTGAGTTGCCGAGGGCCGGTATCGAACTAGGAACCTTGTGGTTTCTAGCCAAATGCTCTACCGTCTAAGCTAACCTGGCCCTTATATATATATATATATATATATATATATATATATTTGGGAGAATATGTGTTTTAAATGAAGTCGAACCTAATTTATGAAAGTTAATTAATTAATAATTAATTAATTAGGCGGGATTACCTATTAAATTTAAGGCTAAACAAATCGAGAAAAATCAATCTCTGTATGTACATTTCGGCCTATTAGGCCTCATCAGCAGAGCTATAGATACAAAGACCGCCCCGTGTGCGATTCGAAACCTGATTGTCAAGCTGACTTGTCAAGCGTCTTACCACCACACCAAACGGACTTAGCAGATTTCTTCGTTTTGTTAAGGAGTAGGTATTTATATTCCTCTTAAGTGACCTCTACACGAACTTACGAGAAGTAAACAAACAGACGATGTTTGTGATATGGCTATTTTCAGCCGACAATATTTGGGAGAATATGTGTTTTAAATGAAGTCGAACCTAATTTATGAAAGTTAATTAATTAATAATTAATTAATTAGGCGGGATTACCTATTAAATTTAAGGCTAAACAAATCGAGAAAAATCAATCTCTGTATGTACATTTCGGCCTATTAGGCCTCATCAGCAGAGCTATAGATACAAAGACCGCCCCGTGTGCGATTCGAAACCTGATTGTCAAGCTGACTTGTCAAGCGTCTTACCACCACACCAAACGGACTTAGCAGATTTCTTCGTTTTGTTAAGGAGTAGGTATTTATATTCCTCTTAAGTGACCTCTACACGAACTTACGAGAAGTAAACAAACAGACGATGTTTGTGATATGGCTATTTTCAGCCGACAATATTTGGGAGAATATGTGTTTTAAATGAAGTCGAACCTAATTTATGAAAGTTAATTAATTAATAATTAATTAATTAGGCGGGATTACCTATTAAATTTAAGGCTAAACAAATCGAGAAAAATCAATCTCTGTATGTACATTTCGGCCTATTAGGCCTCATCAGCAGAGCTATAGATACAAAGACCGCCCCGTGTGCGATTCGAAACCTGATTGTCAAGCTGACTTGTCAAGCGTCTTACCACCACACCAAACGGACTTAGCAGATTTCTTCGTTTTGTTAAGGAGTAGGTATTTATATTCCTCTTAAGTGACCTCTACACGAACTTACGAGAAGTAAACAAACAGACGATGTTTGTGATATGGCTATTTTCAGCCGACAATATTTGGGAGAATATGTGTTTTAAATGAAGTCGAACCTAATTTATGAAAGTTAATTAATTAATAATTAATTAATTAGGCGGGATTACCTATTAAATTTAAGGCTAAACAAATCGAGAAAAATCAATCTCTGTATGTACATTTCGGCCTATTAGGCCTCATCAGCAGAGCTATAGATACAAAGACCGCCCCGTGTGCGATTCGAAACCTGATTGTCAAGCTGACTTGTCAAGCGTCTTACCACCACACCAAACGGACTTAGCAGATTTCTTCGTTTTGTTAAGGAGTAGGTATTTATATTCCTCTTAAGTGACCTCTACACGAACTTACGAGAAGTAAACAAACAGACGATGTTTGTGATATGGCTATTTTCAGCCGACAATATTTGGGAGAATATGTGTTTTAAATGAAGTCGAACCTAATTTATGAAAGTTAATTAATTAATAATTAATTAATTAGGCGGGATTACCTATTAAATTTAAGGCTAAACAAATCGAGAAAAATCAATCTCTGTATGTACATTTCGGCCTATTAGGCCTCATCAGCAGAGCTATAGATACAAAGACCGCCCCGTGTGCGATTCGAAACCTGATTGTCAAGCTGACTTGTCAAGCGTCTTACCACCACACAATGAAGAAATCTGCTAAGTCCGTTTGGTGTGGTGGTAAGACGCTTGACAAGTCAGCTTGACAATCAGGTTTCGAATCGCACACGGGGCGGTCTTTGTATCTATAGCTCTGCTGATGAGGCCTAATAGGCCGAAATGTACATACAGAGATTGATTTTTCTCGATTTGTTTAGCCTTAAATTTAATAGGTAATCCCACCTAATTAATTAATTATTAATTAATTAACTTTCATAAATTAGGTTCGACTTCATTTAAAACACATATTCTCCCAAATATTGTCGGCTGAAAATAGCCATATCACAAACATCGTCTGTTTGTTTACTTCTCATATATATATATATATATATATATATATATATATATATATATATACACAAGGTGTGTCAAAAAAGTATTTAGATTTTTTGTACTTTTTGACACACCTTGTATTCTGAAAAAAATAATGTTCCATTGATTGTTCATTTTATTTATTTATTCATTTTATTTATTTATTTCATACAGTTTCTATAAAGATATATAGTATGGGTATGACACTAAACTTTATTTAGTGGCAAGTTTCCACTTCTGGAGTTCTAAGGAATGTGGCTTTCTACTTCATTGTCATTGTTTCCACCCATTGTGGTAGTACCTGCTAGGATCATATGTATGGGTTAAATAGATTTTTTAAAAAACAGTTAAAATGTTAATACCCAGCAAGAATGAATAAAACAAAAATATCTCCCGCATAAAATAACCCAAGGGTTGACATGCCATAAAATTCAACCAACCAACCAACCAACCAACCAACCAAAAACTAACCTTTTATATACTCAAAATTTTAACTTGTTTCATTTTCACTTCAGGCAACTTGATAGAACACCGAGACATTCTAGCACCTTTATTCTGATTTTTTGACGATGTCTTCCACACCTTAGATTTACTGGTGAAGCCGTATATATATATATATATATATATATATATATATATATATATATGAGCACCTAGCAACCTCCTCTTCTCATCTTCCCACACAAACCACCATCCTCTGAACTCACCCTCCACTTTATATATATGAAGAACATTAAACTAATATGGAAACTTTTTTTTTAATATCTAAAAGTAGTAATCTATAATATGTATACAGACATGCTGATAGGTACGTGTTCTACATCCCTGACGTGCAAGAATCTAAAAGGACACATTAAAATCATATCCATGCATCCCAGTATTTTTCGTTTTTCTTCTTAGAAATGAATTACACAGAATAGGTTACAAGGTATTGACTTAGATGGCTTTAGTTGGGATCCATAAATTTTCTCGGGGACTCATTCAAAGCAAATATGTACATCCCAGAACACACTAAATCAAAAAGCTATCAGTATCACGGTATATATAATACTCATGTTCCTTAATTATATGACCGTTATCATCTTGTAACACCCTCTGGTTAAAAATGAGACTGTCCAAATCAACCAAGAGGAAATGCCAAAATGTAAGTCCTGATTATCCGCCAAATTCTTATTTCTTATGAGTGTTGTCACCTCAGCTAAATAATGGACTATTCTGTTTTTATTATAAAGAAAGAAAGGGAAGAAAATAAACATGCTATACAGAAAAATATAATTAGAAAGAAAGAAAGTAGGGGAAAGATAGAGAGAGGGGATGATCATGTGGAAGTAATAACAATTTGTTTCAATCGAAAATAATTAAAAGAGGAAAAGAAGGAAAGAAAGAAAAAAAAAAGAGTGAGTGTGAGTTAAATCAAGATTATTATGCTTTTTACATATTGAACTATTTAGCAGTAGCTCTTAAGTAAGTAGTAAGTAAAGTCGACGGGGTGGCCTAAAGTCGGTATCAGCCAGTCAGCGAGGGAGTCTATCCCCTTTTCAATAGCACTAGACCAAGGAGATTGTTTTTAGCGTCTGAGGTGGAGCGCCACACCTATCATCAGCTCCTTACTTTACTGCACAGATCCCTGTGCTACTCATAGCGCTGAGTGGGCGAGGACCGGTATCGAACTAGGAACCTTGTGGTTTCTAACCGAACGCTCTACCGACTGAGCTAACCCGGCCCTGTGAATTATCATACTGTGGTATATCCACAGGTCCTGCTAGTATGTATATATTAGCAGAAGAACTTGGAATTGCCCAGGATAAAATTAAGCATAGTATATTTAAAATACATTTTTAAAAATAAAAATTCATTGTAATTGCTTTCTATTTGACTGAATTCTGTCTCATTAATTCTCACCTAAAAATGTCTCAATACCCATCACTGTGAATGGAACGGGGAGGCACTCCAGAAAATTTTATTTGCTTTCTGAACAAATTAGACTTTCCTGATCAATTTTAAGCTAAAATGTTCCTGGCACCTCAAAGAGTAGGGGTGGGAATCTTGAGACCCCCCCCCTTCTCCCACTAATAAACACTTCTTTCATATGTCAAGTTTAATCAACATTTGTCCATTAGCTTAGGAGTCTATAGGTAGCAAGAATACAAGTATACAACCAAGTATACAAGCTCACAAACAAAGATATATATAATATATATACTAGCAAAAGTACCTGGTCCATGACCAGACAAAAACATTCTTAGGAACACCGGGGGTATTCCTAAAAGTAAAATCTCTGAAAATTTGTGTATTACAGTGTTTATTTTAGGCATTTTTTTTTTTTTGTTAACATTGAAAATATTTTTTTTTAAATGTAATCCTAAATTTTTTAGTGTTTTGAAACAATTTTATGTCATAATATTGACATTTTTTAGCAGAATTAATGTTTTTTTAATAAAAAAAAATCCTGTATAGAAACTTATAAAAATCTTCTGATATAATTATTCAGACTATTATCTTTATAGAAAAAAAAAAAAACGTTTATTAACTGTTCATTTTTTTTAGATTTCATAAAATATAATAAAAAATATTTCCCCTAACATATTTTAAGAAAAAACCTATTTCAAACATAATGACTATTAGTTGCTTTTTCATAGAATTTGTTTAAAAAAAAGGGTAGTAGTCATAACTTGTTTTTGGCTACTTTAAATTTCAATTGATTTAATGGTGTGAAAATGTAAACATTGCTTCCGTTCATAATTTTTATTATTTCCATAAGCTGAAATATCCATGACAACCTATCGCTAACTGTCCCTGTCATTCATTGTCCCTAGCAGGTCCTCCGCACTGCATCCAGTATCTGCACAGAGCTGGTCTATGTATGTCTTTGCTGGATGACCCACACTAGTATGTCCATGTGCTGGCCTCCACCGGAGAACATCACATGAGTTCATCTTCCCTTCTACAGCAATGTCCATCTTACTTGGATGGTTTGTGTGATAGGAAGGTTGGGGGTTGTATAGCTGCTTTCTTGTGGGGTGCTGTTTCCACAATTTGTTCAAGATAGCACACAGCATTCTTGTGCAGCTACCACCCAGCCTATTCCCCAGGCACCTCGTCAAGGTCCAAGTGGTGCAGCCATATAGTAGCATTGATATCACCATGGTCTAGAAGAATTGTCGCTTTAACTTGTCTGAGAGATCTGATTTCCATATAATGGATAATTCACAATCTAATATGCTCCATAACTTCTCACATAATATATATATATATATATATATATATATATATATATATATATATATTATTATTATTATTATTTACATTTTTTTGCTTGAAGGCAGTTACAATGCGTATATCGTATAAAATTTGATAATTAATTAAAATAATCATGACAAGCGAAATCGGCAAATATCAAGCCCTACGTTGAACATCGTACAGCTGTTTCAACTTTATTAAGTCTCATCAGCTATGTATACTTACGATTTCCCTCTGACAGAAATCGAAACATGCAGAGTCAGAGACTCTACCACTGAGCCACTGATATGCAGCAAACAATACATGCGAAATTAGCTTGTCAAGGGTAAATACGTCAGTATTACTACTACTATACAAAGTAGAGTGGACATATATATATACTTAAAAGTGAGACAACGGAAACATTCCACCAGTTTCACGCCTGAAGATGGCATTGAGACATGCCGAAAACGCCCGTGAAGAAACCTTTGGTGGATTGTTACACAAATTCCACACTGACATTAAAAAAGATGGCCAGACAGATAGAAAGGTTTGAACAAAACTCGTCTGACAAGAATCGTCTGTAGAGTTTAACAAAACATGTTTAAAAGAAAAAATGCTGCCAAAATATACTTAATATATATATATTTATTTAATTATAGTTTACAATACATTTAAGAGTCTGTTTTACCAATAGTTTTACCAAACGTTTCTGATGACGACCAATCACCTAAAGGTGAGGCTCCGAAACCATTGGTAAAATGGACTCTTAGATGTATTGTAAACTATAATTAAATAAATACAGCTCTTACAGAAATAATTGAGCACTTTATTATCATTTCTCCAATACTAACAAGGAATTAACTATATATATATATATATATACGAGAGTTTTATCATTTGCTTGAAGCATTGTATATATATTGGTTAGGAGGTTGATTTAGAAGGCTTATCACAATGCAGGTGTAAAGAAAAAATAATAATACGGTAACAATGATGTTGTGTGTTAACCTGTATTTAATTCTTGAATTTTCGAGATAATATCTCTTTTTCAAAAGATCACTGGAACTGAAGCAGTCTAGTTATGGCATTTCTTTTTAAATTAATTATTTTTTTTTTTTTTTGAAAATGATGGTATTTTTATATAACTGTATTCTCGTGTTGTATGTTTACGTGAATGCGTTGTCATGCGCGTGTCCATGAAAATGTGTGTTGGTTGTGACGTTATGACTGTATCCTAGCGCGGGATTGCACGTGCATATGTATGTGCATATTAAAGAGCGTATTTGTGTTTGGTGGCCATGGTGATGTATAATATTTCGTGTTGGATGTAATATAAATCAATTTAATCATTTATTATTATTATTATTATTATATAATCAATATTATTATTATATTTATTTGTTTATTTACTTATTTATATCTAATTCAATATCTTTTTTTTAATAATATTTTATATATATATATATATATATATATATATATATATATATATATATATATATATACCAAGACATAGGGACTCCCCTATTTCTTAATCTTTGTTTACAAAGTATAATGCTACCTTGGACCCTTACTGTCAATCAGACCCCACACTGAGCAACATTGCCAATAGCCAATCTAACAATGAACCCAATACCCTTATATTACTGTATTGCATAGACTTCTGAAAAACATAGTTGAGTGAAAAAAAATGAAAACACATTTGATATACACAAATAATTGCTTTGCTGAGATTTTCTGTTGGCTTTTGTTTGTGTTATCTATTATGAAGATGTTTGGTAAAGAGGAGACATATTTTGAAAACATAGCTCAATTATTTCAGAGACAGATTTTTCAAAATAATCATAGAGTCATATTAAGAATCTGAAAATTACTTTTATTTTTGGGAGGAATAATTTGCAGTAATCAAATTATCACAAAAGGCATTAACAAAATTACCTCTACATCACAAGTAAGTAATAAGAATATACAGTAACATTTATTATCATTAGCCAGAAATTTGAAAAAGAATACATTTGTACATTTATAAGATTAGAATAATACACTCACATTCATTATATATATATATATATATATATATATATATATATATATATAGTGCATTATATTCACAAGTAAATAGTGATCAATATTGTGCATAGACCATGTATATTGTTTGAGAATCGAGCAGACAAGAAACTGTTAGTAACAAAGTGCCATTGACTTCATAACCACGCTACTCTAACTCAGATATATATATATATATAATATATATATATATATATATATATATGAAATTTAACATTTTTGAAAAAACAAATGATGTTATATTTTTCAAAAATGTTAAATTTCATACTTTCGGATTAATTTCCATCTATTTTTCATATATATATATATATATATGTATATATATATATATATATATATATACTCACACATATATATATACACACACAAACACACACACACACACACACTTACATATATTTGTGTGTGTCTTAGGGAATTTTTTTTTTAAAGAAAATTACATGTTTTTTCATTTTTATTTCCATAAATATAACCTCAGAATTATTTCGAATTGGTTTATAGCAAAAATTATTTTAATCTCGCAAAAATATTTTGATGCTATTCAAAATTGCGGCAACTCAAACGGCATGTTCCAGACTTGAACAGAAGTCTGTCAGCAAATTTTTGTTGACTGAAAAGTGCATGTGAAAATGTCATCTGAATTAATTTATTATTCCATGAAAATAAAATTTTAACAAAATAAGTGAGAGAAGTATGCTAATATATATATATATATATATATATATATTAATAAGTCATCCACAGACACGTGTTTCAGCATTTCATGCCTCTTCAGTGTGGCTAGACACAACTATCCTTGGGTAGGGTTCGAACTCAGACTGACCGCATAGGTATATTTGGACAGTATCTTTTCATTCAAAAAGATTTGGTTAAACATGACAGAATCATTATTGTTTTCAAGATTTTCTTTTTTCTTTCAAGTTACCTAACAATTCTTTTGATGTTATCACGCTGAAAATTGTTGTCCATGGATATCAAAAAAGCCTACAAGTGGTGTAGGGAGTTTGCAAGTTTCCTCAAGAACATGATGGCAAGCTGGTATGACATGGGCATGCAAAAACTACCTCAGCACCTTCAAAAATGCATCGACGGAAATGGTGATTATGTAGAAAAAAAAAAAAACTTTAAAATGATGTAAACATTATTGACAATAAACAATAAACGTTTCTGTGATTTCTAAACATTTTGGAGACCAAATCTTTGGGATTATCCTTGTAATTATCTGATTGTAATTGTTTTTAAAAAAAACTTGAATGATTGGACTAAGTAACCAATAGGCACCCCAGCCGAGATCTGTTTTGAAAGGAACACCTTTTGCTTTTCACTGTAAACTCCTGGCAACAGATGATTTTTTTTGCATTAGAATTTCACTGTAAGATTTTTTAAAAGTTTGTTCATGTATAATTATTAATACAACCCAAAAGCACATTTGAATACTAAAATAGTTTTTGATTCTAATAAAAAAAAATTAGTTATTTCATGTTGTTGTTAATTCAATAGGATTTTTTTTAATTATAAAACTTTAAACGAAAGACACGTTTTTATATTAAAGACACATTTTAACATTAAAATAGTTTTTGTTTAATCAGAAGAGAAATGCAGATATGTTTATTTAAATGAAAATAGTTTTTTTATTTACAAAATATTTTTTATGTTTATTTAAATAAAAGGATGTTGTTCAGAAATGGTATCACACAATTTATAAAGTTTATTTTCCATGCGCCTCACGTACCACAACCGGAAGTGTCCGGTAAAAAGCAAAAGGTGTTCCTTTTGAGGAGGCTCCTATCTAAGGTCCCTATTGGATACTTGGTCTGAATGATTCATAAAGTTTATTTAATAATAAAAAAAATTGATTTGCAATTGTTTTTATTACAATAAAAAGTAGCAGATTAAACTTTTTTTTTTGCAGCTCAGTTGATCGGTGAATAGAATTAATTATTTATCAACAAAGAATCCAGCAATTACATCATCAAGATGCACTGACAGTACAGATTCCCATGACTTTCTCTCACTATCTGTCCCTATCAGTCATCAACCCTAGCAGGTCTTTCACACATCATTCAGAATCCACTCAGAGTTGATTGATGTAGGTTGTTGCTGGTCAGCCTACACTGGTGTGTCCATTGTGCTGTTTCACGCCACGAGTGTAGACAGACAAGAGTTAAAATAGAAAACACATGAACACAACTTAGAATTCAAACAACTTGTATTATCATACATAAAGAAATAACAATTAATTACTTTCAAACTAAGGTTTTGTCTGCAGGAATGATTATATAAATAACACAGTCCACTTAACTGAGTTCCTGAGGTAGGTGAATTATCGGAGCCCTCGCTACGGCTGTCTGTTCTCACTGATGGATGTAAGGGATGCCCTTTTTGTCTTCCGATTCCGGTGCTGCTGAATCAGAAAAAGAAAGAATTTGTCTCTTTGATTTTGCCACTAAAGAATGCCGGCCTGTGATTAGTTGTTTGATATACCATGTATAGATGTCCACAGGAAAAACGTCACTTATGTGTTCATCCTTGTTTCTCTAACAGTGTCCAGCATTCTTGGTCATCTTACTTGGATGTTCGTGCAATTGGGGTAAGTGGCTGTACAGCTGTTCACTTGTGGGTTATTGTTTTCAGGATTTGTTCAAGACAGCTTTTGCTTTGAGTATATATATGTAAGCAATTGCCAAAATCTTAATTGTACAAGCATCATTCAATAAATAAGGTGAATCTTACACAAGGAATTGGCAATTTTAACTGGATTTATAACTACAGAATTAAAAGTTTTGGACCATATGACCTTTAGGCACCCCTTTTTGATCTCAATTAAGAAAGGACATGTTTTTCCTTTTACGCCGTCAATATCCAGTCGTTTTAACAGACGATTTTTAGATTTTAAAAAAAATTATAACCCTAACCCCTAACCCTAACTAACAAACAACCAGATATTGATGGTGTAAATGAAAAATATTCTTTTTAAATCGAGATCAAAAAGGGGTGCCTAAAGGTAATATGGTCCAAAGTTTTGAAATAAAATTTTTAAGATACCCCAGTTTAAAACTTTACAAACAAAAATAGGCTGTTTGTCTGAATTTTTTAGATGAGGCTTTGTATTAACGCTCATGAGTTTGACAAGAAGGCTCCTGAGTTTGACAAAAACACCTGAAGAAAGACAGAGAGCACATCAGCCGAAACATTATGTATAGATAACAATAAAGATAAGGACAACAGTCTGAAAAATCTAAATAATACATATTATCAAGCCTCATCACAAAACTTCAGACAAATAAAATTAATTATTTATCAACAAACAATTAAACAATTACATTATTTTTATCAGATTTATAAATACAGAATTGAAGGTTTTAAAATAAAATCTAAAAAATACCCCAATTTGAATAATAATTTACAAACGAAAATGCACTGGTAAATTTCCACATTTATTGTGAGTAAATATTTTTTTTTAAGTTAATATTCCCTTTAGCGATGCTAGAACTGAATAATTAAAATTCTTCTTTAACTCTCTGGAATTCAATCTTCCCCAGAAGCGCACATTTTCCATTTCCAGATAGACAAGTGATGCAAGGAGGAGGAAGAGGTATGCACAAAATATGGTGACAGAAGAGGAGAGATAAAACAGACAGGAATGTGACTGGTCCCAGGATAGGTAAGTAAGAGAAAGTGCAAATCAGGAGCAAATGAGAACATAAAAGGCTAGGGATAGTGAATATCAGAGCCAGAGTCAGAAAAAGGGAGACTCTAGACACAGATTCAGGCATAATGAAACAGAGATCGGAGAGCTGTATGGTTTGTGGCATGCAGAAGAATCTGATACAGAGAGAGAGAGAGAGAGAGAGAGAGAGAGAGAGAGAGAGAGAGAGAGAAACCCATCACTGTGTGGATTGGGACTAGCATTAATTTATACTAGTGATTTTCAAAATCTTTTGAAGTTGGGACCGCATTTTTATTATGGGTCTATCATGTGGACTCCCATATAAATAAAAATTAAATCTCATTGACTCTCATATCAATAAAAATTAAATCTTGCGTTATATACCCCATTGTGAGTATATAAATAAGTGAGTGAGAGTTCTGAGAGAGTTATTCAGTGATAAAGAGAAAGAAATATTAGAGAGGGACAGGGACATAGATTAGAGACTTACTTGGTTACTTCATTTCTGCTTCTAATTGCCATGTTCCTCTCTGTCTTCTATTCCCTCTTCTTCTTTTCTGTTCAACATCTCCTCTAGTTAGGTTCTTCTATCTAACTGCTTCTACTAAGGGCTTCTTTTGACTAAAGGACTTCTTTTTCCTCAGCTGATTTGGTCATCACAATTAATTAAATTAACAAGACATTTTGTTTCTTGATCAAGCTTTTTATTTTATCTACCCCATATCACCATGCAGGTAAGATCAACCTCAGCAGCAACATGTCTACCCTACCTCAAAGTCCGGTTGAATCTAATTCTTTAAACTAATGGTGCATGAGATTCACGCTCTAGAGGTCACTGGCTCCCATGAATTCAAAGTTAATGGCCCTTATTCTCACTACAGGGTCTGCCAACAATTTATGACACCATAAATTGTAACACTTGTAACTCCCATATAAATCTAGTTACTGAGCGAATAAGTAAATCAGAAAGGATTTTGATTACAATAACAATAATATAGATGAGAACAGACACTTTGGAAAATTAATTTATAAATACAACTCAGTCTATCAGATGACATCATTTAGTGTCTAATTCACTGTGTGTTCTGTACTTTTGGCCAGGTACCAAACTAAGCTCATCCTGTCAGCTGGGGTTTTAGGATACACTGACTGCACTTCGGCAGAGTGGTAAAACCCCTCCAATGTTGACTGTAGGATGTGACCCATAATATTTAAAGACAGGATTGTGGTGACTGAGTGGTCTGTAACTCAGGTATTAAGTTGTCCCATTACATTCTAACATATAACTCAATAAGCCTCACATATAGATGGCACCACTAATAAAGAATCCATATGAATTTTATAAAGTACTAACCTTCAAATGGCATGTGTCAAAATTTGAGCCCAATCAGATTATTAGTTTACAAATTATAGTTATTTAAGTATTTAGTGTTGCGAATTTTCAAAACAATGGAAAAATCTAAATTTTGTGTGTTCATAAAGCATTGCTTTCTGATGGGAAAAAATACTGTTCAGCCTACACAGGTGTGTCCATGTGTAGGTGTCCACAGAACATCACTTATGAGTTTATCCTTGCTTTTCCAGCAGTGTCCAGCATGTCTTGGTCATCTTATTCAGATGTTTGTGTGATAGGGGGCAAGTGGCTGTACAGCTGCTTATTTGTGGGGTACTGCTTTCAGGATAGCATCCTGTGTAGCTCCTATCTATCTTTTTCTCTAAGCACTTCTTTAGAGTCCAAGTGGTGCAGCTGTACAGTAGCACTTACATGACTACAGTTTGGAAGAATTTTTGCTTTAACAGATTTAAATTCCTTCTCCTCAGCTAGTTGCCATATCAAGGCTAAATATCCGAGTCTGTCCTACTATTTACACACCATTGGAGAGAGAAGAGGTGGATTCATACTTTTCCCAAGGGTATTAGTGCTATGTGAAATAAAACAGTCTTGTCCAGAATTTTTGAGATAAGGCTTGATAATTTGTATAATTTAGATTTGTTGGACTGTTGTCCTTATCTTTATTGTTATATACACATTTGGACATATGGGGCAACGAATATAAGAGTTGAGTTAATATAGTTCTAAGTGACAATCATCTATATGTTGCAGGTTCAATCCTGACCATGGGCAATAATAACATAGAATACTTAACACAGCTTAACACATGTACCTGGTCATTGTTAGCAGAATAAGAACAATCTACCCCAATGGATAAGTAAAGGGTTCAGTTTGAAATTCCGAGAAGACTCCTGTTTACAACATGAATATTCCCAAGTTTAATAAGAAATTCTTGAATTTGACAAGAAACACCTGAAGAAGTCCAGAAGACACATTGGTCGAAATGTTGTGTGTATAACAATAAAGATGAGGGCAACAGTAAAAAAAATCTAAATAATACAAAGTCTTGTCCAGGATTTGAGGCTTGCTTCACACGAACACCCCCGGGTGTCCATGTCTATGGTTTACCGTCGCGATGGTAGCTAGTGGTACCGCCTAACTCTGCGCTGCGACCCTGCCATCATCGAAGTTAGTCATTCGATCTAACAGTCGGTGACTATCATCATCGTACCACCGATTCATAGGGCTGGGTTAGCTCAGTCGGTAGAGCATTCTGGTAGAAACCACAAGGTTCCTGGTTCGATACTGGCCCTCGCCATCTCAGCGTATGAGTAGCACAGGGATCTGTACGGTAAAATAAGGAGCTGATGGTAGGTGTGGCCTCATATGCAAAAACAATCTCCTTAGTCTATCGCTAGTGAAAAGGGGATATACTCCCTTGCTGATTGGCTGATACTGACTTTAGGCCACCCTGACGACTTTACTTTACTTTGTAACCATTACACCACAAGCATTTCCAATTTCTTGAATTTAACTCATATTTTTTCATCTTCTGGTGATTGTCTTATCGCCATTATCTTCTGAAATATTTATAACTTACACCTGATTCTAATGTATAAGTTGCTTGACTTTAAGCTGCAATAAAATTATAAATAATCTTTTGAGGCTTAGATCTTATCTTTCTCTGCCGTTCAAGAATAATAAGGATTTTAAGAAACTTGACAACAAAAAAGATAAAAGAAAAAAGGAAAAAGTTTTATATATATATTTACCAACCCCTCCGCATGAGCAGGATGCGACACAAGGTCAATTTCTTAAGCGGAGTTTAATAGGTTTGAATTCAGAGTTTTCCTTCTCCTAGACTGGTTACCTAGCCATGGTTAAAGAGCCCAGTCTGCCCTACTATTTACCCATAGCTGGAGGGAGTGTAGGATTCATACCTTTCCCAAGGATATTAGCGCTAAGTGAAATGCAACTACCAAATTAAATTAAAGTTTTTATATAAAGTTGTATCTCAACTCACTTTCTTTTTTTTAAAGAGGAAGTGGTCGAATTTTCAAATTCTTTTAAGTTGATGGAATATCCACACTCATTTTAGATTAACTATTATTATTATTATTATCATTATTATTATTATGTGAGTTTTTCATGACAGCGTTAGCTGATGGTACTCTACTGGAGTCTGAGTGACAACCAGTCTCCTCAGGTCTCCAGGACTCTTCTAAGTATTCTAGCTGATTTCAGCAATGCAGTAGTCTGGATAGTCTGAATTCTTCCTCTGATTTCCAGATCCTCCAGTCTTTTTTCCAATCTTTTTGGGACCATTCCAAGTGTACCAACTACAATTGGTATAACTTTTACCCTCATATTCCACAGCTTTTTCAATTCTCTGGCAAGGTTCAAGTATCTTTCAATCTTTTGGTTTTCCTTCATCTTCATCCTGTGCTCCGCTGGAACTGCAAAGTTCACCAGTTGACAAGTTCTCTCTTTTTTGTTAATTAATACTAGGTATTATTATTATTATATTATTATTATCAATTTTGACAACTATTTTATTTCATCTTAACCCCTTACGTTCCAGATGCACAGGTGTCAAATGCAACTCCTCAATAAGAAGACATGCAAGTTGGAAATCATACTCTGCATCCTGGAGGTGTGTTCAGCAAAATTGTTATCTTCATAGAAAATGGACTTGATGAGCCAAGTTCAAATCCTGGTCAGGGCTGTTTACATTTCACTTCATGCTAACACTGTTGGGAAGGAATCCATCTCTTCTATGAGTAAATAGTAGAGCAGATTGGGCTCTTTAACCTTGGTATGGCAACCAGTCTAGGAGAAGGTAGACTTTGAATTCAAAACAGCTGTATTTACCCAACCTCTCCCCCATGAGCAGTATGTGAAAAAAGGTAAATTTCTAAGTAGAGAACAGATGGTTTGAATTTAGATTTCCTTCTCATAGACTAGTTGCATAACCAAGGCAAGAGAACCCAGCTCTGCCCAACTATTTACCCATACTTGGGGGCAGAGCTGGCATGTACTACCCTGAACCCACTGATTGTGATACCTGCTTTTTCTATGAACGCTACTTTATGATAATCATCATCATCATGTCGCGCCAGCAGCACGGATATCCATGACAATCTCTCGCCAATTATTCCTATCATTCATTGACCCTGGGAGGTTCTCTGCACAGCATGCAGTATCTGCACAGAGCTGGTCTATATAGGTATTTGCTGGACGAACCGCACTAGCATGTCCATGTGCTGGTTTCCACAGAAGGACGTCGCTTATGAGTTCATCCTTACTTCTCAAGCAGTGTCCGGCATGTCTTGTTTGTCTTACTTGAATTGTTTATGTGACAGGATGCAGGGGGCTGTATAGCCACTTTCTTGTGGGATGTTGCCTGATTTATAATAATATTGGAAATAAATTTGGGAATAATCAAAATTATTTACAAAATTGTTGGAAAAATATTGTGTTATATAGTGGCTTCTTCAAATTCACGCTGCTAAATCGTGTAAGTAAGTAGTAGTTGCGGTATATATGGTCACGTAGCGAAGTATGTAGTAATCAGCTACTACTGACTACTGGACTTCAATAAACAACAGATACATATGTACAAAGAGAAGACCCTTCTTTATTTTCTTCAGTGTGTGGTTGGTAAAGGCGCAGAGCTTCACAATGAAAATGCCGGTGGCTGGCAAAGAGCGCAGTGTTCACAATGAATGCCCGAGGGGTGTTTACTGATGGGAGACATGAAGTGTCCTTTTGGCTGCTAGCTGGTGTCTTTCTACCTGTCGACTCGAATCTTCTCACCTTTATATTGATAGATACGCTTCCGCATCTTTATCTTTTGATCTGATAACGGACATTTGTTATATATTTCTTTATCTTCTCCCTGCTTCCTTGACTGGAAACCCTCTCTTCTGCTTTCTCTTTCTTTTTAAATATATATTTTTATCTTTCTCTATGTTCCTCTGCCGAAGACAATACAACAATTGTTCAAGTTGAATAAAATTTAATATTTACTTAATGTATGAAGTGTTATTGTTAGGCCAAAGGATGTCTTTTAAGCTAGTGATATATATTTGAAAACATAGTGCTAATACCATTGGGAAAGGTATGAATCCAACTATTCTCTATCTAACTATGGGTAAATAGTAGGGTAGACTGGGCTCTTTAACCTTTAACAAGTCTAGGAAAAGGAAAACTCTGAATTCAAACCTGTTAAAATCCACTTAAGAATTTGACCTTGTGTCACATCCTATTTGGGCAGAGGAGTTTGTAAATACACATATATAGATTTGAAAGTATGAAAACTGTTAATTGTTTGAAAAATATTGTTCAAGATTAATGAAATTTGATATTTACTCAATGTATGGAGCGTCATTATTGGGCCAAAGGTCTAATCAAAAGCTCTACACTAGCTAGCTTAATAGGGCGGCTTTTATGCTAGTATATATAAGTATATATATAAATATAATTCAATTCCTGGATGAAGCTGTTGGCATTTCACATCACACTAATACCCTTGGGAAAGGTATGAATTCAATTCTCCCTCAAGCTATGGGTAAATAGCAGGGCAGACTGGACTCTTTAACCATGTGTCGCATCCTGCTCGTGCGGAGGGGTTTAGATATATATATATATATATATATATATATATATATATAATATATATATCTATCAACCCAATATATATATATATATATATATATATATACGCTCCCAATTTTCAGGTTGAGCACTCTGTTTAGAAGGGACTAATTACAAAAATTCACCGCTTCGGCGCAAAGCTAGTCTCACTTGTTTACATAAGTTAGAGACCTCTGGTGAGTTTATTTCCGGTTTAGGAAATATAGCGATTATTCTGCCTTCTATTCTTGGCAGCTGCTTGTGGACCCACCGGTAAGAGACTTGACGAGCGAAAGTTCGTTCGGGTCTCGAACCCGACCAGAGGTAGCTGCTGAAAAATAAGTATAGCTGCACTGATGAGGGGTAAACCCCGAAACGCGCGTCTGTAGATTGCTTTATATATATATATATATATATATATATATATATAATGAATGACTTGGGTTTTGTGGTGTCTGTTTTCCAAGTAACCAAAACATTCAATAACAAATCAATTAATCAATAATATATTCCTTTGTTCACTAATAATACTTTCTTAAATGCATTTAGTCACACATTTTTTTTTCTTTTTCTAATTCTTCTAACACCATTTTTGCCAGTAAGCATTGATTAAAACTTATTGAAGACAGATTACTATTCTGTCTGCTTCTCTCTCTCTCTTCTTTCATGTATGTCTTTATACATATGTGTATGTGGAGGTGAGGTATATGTATTAGCATATGCTGAATAATAATAATAATAATAATAATAATAAAAATTGACAAATATCTGGACCTTGCCAGAGAACTGAAAAAGTTATGGAATATGAAAGTGAAAGTTATACCAATTGTAGTTGGTGCACTTGGAACGGTCCCAAAAGGATTGGAAAAGTGTTTGGAAAGTTTGGAAATCAGAGGAAGGATTGAAACCATTCAGAACACTGCACTGCTGCAATCTGCCAGAATACTCAGAAGAGTCCTGGAGACCTGAGGAGAGTTGCTGTCACTCAGACTCCAGTGAAAAACTATCAGCTAACACTGATGTGAAAACTCAAAAGGAGATAATAATAATAATAATGATTTGAAATGGCCCCCAAAAGCTTTGAAAAAAGACTAGAGGAATTGGAAATCAGAGGAAGAATTGAAACCATCCAAACAACTGCATTGTTGAAATTAGCTGGAATATTCAGGAGAGTCCTGGAGACTGGAAGAGACTTGTTGTCACTCAAATTCCTATGAAAGACCATCAGCTAACGCTGGTGTGAAAAACTAACTTAATGATAATAATAATAATAATAATAATAATAAGGTGAGTCAAAACTTTTGTAACATTTTAGTACATTGTTGTAACCTAACAAAAGTAACTAAATAAGAAATAACCAAATGGAGGTTGAAAATTAAATGAAATTTTTATAACACAATAATACAATACTTGGTACTGGCATGGAGAAAGGTAAACCATTCGACAATTCAATGAATAGTCAGAATCTGAGAGGTTGCGGGTCATTTCTGTGATGTTTTGATTTTATATATATATATATATATATATATATATGTATATTGTGACATGCCTCTAGTATGTCAACTAGTATATATATGTACATTTATAATATATTTTTATATAATGTGTGGACGAGCAGAGAAAAAAAAATTGTATTGGTGAAATAATACTATTCCCCTATCAGACAATGATTTTCAAACATCCTCTTTCTATTCCGGAAATGATGAGAGAAAATAAGTAACCTTTTTGCTCGGTCTCACATTGTCTTGACCGAGAATCGGATTTAAAGTACACACGACTTTTAGAACTTTCACGCCAAAAGACCAGGCCCAGAGAGAAACTGAAAATCCCTCAGAGAGATGGGACATGTGTAGCCTCGTTCCGTAATTGTGAAACGTCGCGGTAAACGAAGCGGTGAAAGAAGAAAGAAAGAAAGAAACAAGAAAATCAACTTATCACCAAAGAAAAACTAAGGACTCTGAATAGAAAGAAAGAAAAAGACATTCTTTTATTGGATTATGCAATCATTCAAATTGTTTGTACATCTAAAGAATTTTAACACATATTTGATGCATATGAGAAAATAGCAAAGAATATATATATATATATAAAAAAGGAAAGAATAACGAAAGGACATTCTTTTTTTATCCGTGGTATCACAGTAAGTTAAATCTCTCTTGTTTTACATTCTGTCTTTTAGGATTGTCTGTATGTTAAATGTTCAATTGCTCACCCACCCATGTTTGATAATATGACGATATATACACCTTTTTCACATCCCTTACTACATATATATATATATATGTATATTTTCTTTTATTATTGTTTGTTTGTAAAATACTTTTCTACTGCCTGTATTTGATGTAAATAAATATTAGATTCTATCAACGGGATCCTGCTTGTTCCTTTGTTGTCTGACGCTGTGTTCCGTATAGATCGCTCATCCACCTATCGAAGCTGAAGAATAAAGTTCCCATCCTGCATGTTATTTTTTTACACTCGGGATCTCTTGCAGTTTTTTTATTATTATTGTTGCACTAGCACACAGGTTGTTCCCTACTGGTGCGTGTATGTAACAATATATATATATATAAACATACATACATACATATATATAAACATATATGTGTGTGTATATATGTGTGTGTACATATATATATATATATATATATAATACTAATAATATTATTATTAGAGGAAAAATAAAGGGTCTACCATGGTTTCAATCAAATTGAAATGATTTCATCAGGACCCTACCCTACATTAACTAAGTCAATGTAATTCCTTAGTTAAATTAAAGGGGTTTAATATTACTAATTCTTTAATTAATTTACTATGAATTAGTAATATTAAACCACTAAAATATAATTAGAATTAAATTTTAACTGCTTTTGCTAACTATTATTTATAATTAGAATTAAATTGATAACAATACAGAAATGAGAATTAAGGAATGAATACACGTGTGGAACGATACATTGTTTTTTCTCAATTTTTGTGCACAGGCTGCACACAAAGATTGAGAGAAAAATAACATAGCGTTCAACTGTTATTATCCAAAAAATATCTTTAATTTAACTAAGGAATTACATCAACTTAGTTAATGTAGGGTAGGGTCCTGATGAAATCATTTCAATTTGATTGAAACCATAGTAGACCCTTTATTTTTCCTCTAATAATAATATTAGTAGTATTATTACTGCTCTGTGTTTTTAATATATTGAGTACTTTTGGATTATTTACTGATGCCACAGCGACAGAAAAGTTAAAGCAGTAATTGGATAATATATATATATATATATATATATATATATATATATATATATATGCAACAGGATGTGTAAAAGCAAAGCTGAACTTCTGAGCCACTTGTGTGCTCACAACCGAACCATATATGTATGTATTGGCATTTCAGTTGAATTTGATTCTCACTGAATGTCCCATGAAATTGAGTTTTAAAAATTGAGTACCCCTGAAGAATGAATAAAACAAATGTCTTTGGCATGAAATGATCCAATAAAACCCAAACAACCAACCAACCGAAAAACATACTTCTGGCCTTGTGCCAGACTAAGCTAAATTTAGTAAATGACAAAATTAAAAACCAAAAACTAAATTCGCTAAGGGAGTCTGATATTAGTTTAAACCTTGTTTTGGCAAGTCTTACAATGACACTGGTGCCAAAACTCTTGACCTTTGGTTATGTTGATAAAGAGCAATGACATTAAATGACCCACAGAGGTTGATATGCCATTAAACAAAACTCAAACAGCAATGACTAACCAGTGCCATATTGAAGTCAGTCAGTATACTGTTGGTTTGAACAACAGCAACTGGCTAAGCACAACTGCCAGTGACCCAAGATAGCTGGTATTTATGGAAGTCAAAAATAGTCCATTCATGTATTTGGGTGATTCCATTCCTTGAGTCCTGATTGGCTGTTTGGTTTCTATGATGTTATGAGGCTTCATAAATACCCAGTTCCTTTTGCAGAAGGATGGCAACAAGATTAGATTCGTATTCAGTTACAACTACTTGTCTTACCAATTCGACAGTAATTGGAATTTAGTGTGATTATTCTACAGACAACTGTTAGTCTACCATACAATCCTATCTAGCTGCAGATCTATTATCTTGTAAGGCCGATGGATGCCACTAGTCCATTGATAACATATATACTTCCATATCATGCACCTTTTTGAGACCTAAATAACAGCTGCAAATTGTAGGCATACTAGTTAGCCTAGGCCTAGCCTTGGCCAACTATTTACAAAGGATTGAGAGATAAGAGGTTAATAAAACTTTTAAAGTCCAGCACTTAAACACGTTTGATAAAACAAAGTAGAGCATGAAAGCTTGAGATGAGGTGATTAGTAAAATGCTTTTTAAACGGTGGTTTAACATACCATCTATTTGATCTGTTAACATCAAAGTTATTATTAACAACGGTATTAACCACTTACCTACCAGGTGCACAGGTGTCACGTGCACCTCCCACATCCAGGTGTGCAGGCTGAAAACCATACTCTGCATCCTTTGTACGCCAGGACAATAGAAAGAACATGATATTATGAACAATAGAGTGGCAGGTTTACTTAAGACAAATACAGAAGAAACTTTTTGACTCAGATTTTTCTGCTGTGTATGAAATAAAGTATATACTGATATTAATAGGTAAGAGGTAGATAAGAATTAAAAAATTAAAAATTCTATCAATTCTTTAAAATTATATATTAGAAATTCCTAGTCATGAGTGCTATATATATATATATATATATATATATATATATAAAGATAAATCTAATGAGTCAGACGAACCTACTATTAGTTTCACTTAATGCTCTTCAGGGCTAAGATCTGACTTTTTTTATAACTTGGTAACATCAGGGCTAAGATCTGACTCATTAAGCGAAACTAATAGTAGGTTCGTCTGACTCATTAGATTTATCTTTATTATTTGCTCTACTTAGGTATTGAGCACTTTTTACTTATTAGCTATTCTCCTAGCGGTTGTATGAATATATATATATCTTATATACATATATATACATATAAATTGTTTTTTCTTTTGGCCAAATACTGTACCAATAGATTATTTTTTGTTGGTACGACTATCTTGGTCTTTTCTTTTTTTCAAAAAATTTTTTCTCCCCGGTTGATATTTGGTAGTATATTTTTACAATCAAACTATTTGCTGGGTTTTTTCTCACCGCGAGGATTTACCAACATGCTTGGTATATTATATATATATATATATATATATATATATAAAATAGGGAGTAAAATATGGAAACAAATCTGACAGTATGTAGAAAATAGAAAAACAAAATTGGTTGCTTGGTTCGTTGGATTTTATGGCAGGTCAACCCTTATTGGGTCATTTTATGCCAAAGAGCAGTTTTATTCATTCTTGATGGATACTCATTTTAAAAAAAAAACTCAATTTTAAAAAAAATATATTTTAGAACTAATTTTGTTCTATTTAACCCATAGACGGAACCCTAACAGGTACTACCACTTTGAGCCAGAATGGACCTAGGAGTAATGATGAAGGGGTACTCCACATTCCCTGAGCTCCAGAACTGAAACCTCACCATCAGAGAAAGTTTAATGTCATATCCATGACAATAAGACCCTCAGTCACCACCTTTGCACATATATGATAAAAGGATTGGGGCTTGCCATAAGGGCAGTAAGTTTGGGACAATCATGTAGATGCTAGGGCTTGACGTAACCAGCTGATTGATAGGAGGAGACCTCTCTGACCAGCCGTCTAGCCTACGTAAGAAAAACAAAATATTCCCAAAAAGATAGATTTATTTTTGATGGTGAAGCTGAAACATTTTAATGCAAACTTCACCATCAAGAATAAATTCATCTTTTTGGAATATTTTGTTTTTCTGTTTTCTACATATATCTAAAATAAATGGAAATGTCAGTGTGTCCGTGTGTCAAATTTTAAAACTTTACTCCAAGAGGCCGTAGCCCAACATATGATTCCATTTTGGGATGAGGCCGGCTTTGTGAGCAAATTAAAAATCTAGACTAGAAATCCTGAAATTTTGGATTCCCAAGTTTTAATTGCTGCAACTATTTTTGGTGATTTTTTATGTGATTTTTTACGTGATTTTTTTTGTGTCAAATAACTAGTACGATAATTTTTATAACTTGGAAATAAATTTTTGAAAAATATTGTTCAAGTTTAATAAAATCTAATAAATATGAAGTGTCATTTTAAAATTTAGTATACATGAAGTTTTATTATTAGGTCGAAGACATAATCAAGAGCCCTCCACAGGAACTTTTTTTAAGCTAGTATTTATATACATATTTAAGAAAAATGGAGATAAATCTGATGGTATGTAAGTATAAAGATATGAAATAACAAATACAATAGCAAAATTTAACCTAAACTTAACATCTGTTCAACTTTTTATTGGTTCATACTGACTAAAAATAAGAATAGATCATATAAATTATAGAAAGAGTTATATAGTATATAGTTATATTAGGCAAATGAATACTTTTTTCCTAAAAATTGAATAAGACAGGTGTTTTTCTATGGCCAATTTTGCTGCTGATTGCGATTCTGATGAGATCCTTAATCTAGGATGTCACTTTAGGTTGGTTCCGTGAGGATTTTCAAAATGGTGTCTGGAAATCCTTGTTTTTATTAAAGAAAAGGATAATATATGACTTAATAGTGGTGTAATATGTTTAATCATAGGTCTTCTTAGTCACAGAATATGAAAATACATTCATTTTATTGATTAAAAAGCTCTAATTTCTTTATCATGTAAAAAAATGAAAATCATAATAAGATTAGTGATGTTTTGGCCCAGAAAAATCTCCAATTACACATGAATTTTGCAATAGTTAACTTCCACACATAAGAATGTTCCATATAAGTTAGTCACTTCATTCACAAATTTGCCCTGATTTGGTTATCAAATTTACTAAACTGGGATTCACATCCTAAGTTTGTGAGAGATGCATACTGTAGTGCCTCTCTGTCAGCATTATCATCTTGTGAGAAGCGTTCTACCCCTGAAAGTCGCTTCTTAACATCATCAATAACTTTCACCATTATTGCAGCTTCCAGCTTTTCAATCCCATTTGGTTCACCCTCTTGTTTTACATCCTTTAATTCCTTGAGAACAATCAATTTGGGTTCAAAGAAAATGTTCATCCCAGTCCAGTTTCTGTCAAGTGGTACATAACTGGTGGCTATTTCATCAATCTCCAGAAAGTGAATCAGAGGCAATATCGTCCTGTAGAATTCTGGGCACAGGACAAAACACTCATTCTGAATGTATGTAGAAATGGTAAGCACTAACTTGTTGCTGTTGATATCAACTCTGTCATCAAAGAAAACTTGTATATGCTCCTGTTGTGCCACAAATAACTTTGCCAATTTTGCAATATGTCCAAATCTGTTTGATACAAAGCTTTTGAATCCCTCATGTTGAACATTGTTTCTTTCCATCTACTGTCTATCATCATTGTATAATAAAAGTGTGCTGCATGACTTGGGGAAAGTAATTTAGCAATAGCAATAAGTCCAATAAAGGGGAACTAAAGGCTTTCTCACCAGAGTGATCAATAACAATTTTTGAATCTCAAACGTCTGCTCAGTGTCTTTATAGATTTTGTCTATCGGATGGTCTACACACAATATGATATGAGCACAACCTTTTAGTTGCATATCATGATTTTCTCCCAGGTTACCAAGCAAGACTTTGCAGTTAATCGCTTGATGAGGCATCCAAAATTCAGTTTAACTTTTAGGGTCATCAATAGAGCAATTAGCAAGTACTGGTTTAGTTTGTAATCATAAGCTTTTGCCCCATCCTCCCTTGAGTGGCTTAGATTCTCACCATAGCCAGTTGGGAGTGACGTTCTCGCACCAGAATTTTGTGTTATTTCTATATGGTCTGTTTTGACATCGTAGTGACGATGGACAGCCACCTTTGTGGTGTCATTAAGCCCTGTTGTAATGACTTCAAACCAGCTTGTTGCACAATTGTTGTGCAACATGTTCAAGATTCAGGTAAGATGCATCTTCCAGATAATGCATGATTTTCCGACAACTGGGAAACATATAGACCAGACCTCTATGAATATCAAGGCCATAAATATCAAATTCTTCTTCCCTACTGTTACTACTATACAATTTGTGACCTGATTCACTGCCAACATCTATGTCACCATGAATGAATGTCCACCCTTAACCAAATAACATTTTGGCTACATTGGCAAATATTCTGCAAACTTCATTTGTGGAAGCTGTGAATTCTGACGAAAAACTGGACCAAACAAAGAATTACAGGCTCATTGAATGGTCTGTGTCCATTCCTAACCTTCACATCTGGAGAACAAAGTTTTCTATCCGAAAATACAGTTCTTTTTTTATGAAGGTTGATCACTGTTCTGTAAATTACATCTACTTTTACAGTTTTCATCAAAACAGATACCAATGCATCTTTCATCATCAATTGATCTAGTTCTTACTGTTCTTTTTTCTTTTCTTCTATTGTAAGACACTTCTTTAAAGAACATTCTCAACACCCCTTTCTCTTCTTCATCCTATCCAATCTTTAGGAGCTGTATTGATGCAAACAGCTTTGTAAGCTCTGAAACAGTTTTCATAAATACCAGATTATCAAGTGTCATTTCGACACTAAAGTCTTCTTCTTTTGGATTTGATAGGATGGACCCTTATAAAAAATATCATAGGCATATTAAGTAAGAGTTGCATTGAATTCCAACCTTTTTGCATACCAAAACTAGCTCTTGGATTTAGCATTGCTGTTTTAAGCTTTTAAGCTTTCTATAAAACATTGAACGATTCATAATCATCTTTCACTCTAGTAGCTACTGCTTTTTCATTTAGTAGATACACATTTTTGTCTATCCAGTCAGGCCATAGTTCATTTGCAATAACATTACTGGCTTGTTCCCTGCTCAAAGAGTGTTTCCCCTTCTGTCATCTTCAAATAAAGCATACACCACTGAGCCAGGAGATAATTTTCATGTAAGTTTGAATTCCTTGTGTATGTAGAATCAAAACTTTCTTTTATGCTTTTACTTCTTGATTTTCTTTCTGCCATTTTAGACTTGGTTACTACTTTAGGGAACTAGATCACATTCATAGTATGACTCTGGCTATGTCATATCTGGCTTTCTCATACATGAACAGATATAAATGACATATTAAAATGATTATTTGCAATTTACGATCCTCCTGTACAAAATAGCATAGAAAAGATGGACATAATTAAATAATTTTCACTAAAAATAAATGAGTTGGTTAAATCACTAAAATGAATATATTTTCAGATTCTGTGACCCAGAAAATATATAATTAGACATATTACACCACTGTAACTCTTAAAATTGTTAATTTTCTTTGAAAAAATAGGGGTTTTCAGCTGCCACTTTGAAAATCTTCATGGAACCAACCTAAAATGACGTCATATCCCCCCCAAAAAACATCAAATTCGTAATCAGCAGCAAAATGGGCCATAGAAAACACTCGTCCCCAAAATTCGACCTCCATTTGCACACCCCTAGTTATATAGTAATGTCTTAAAGTGTTTCTCAACCATTTTTTGGAAGTGGTCCTCTTCAATCCAATGCAAGTTCTTTGTGATCCCCCATGCCAACTAGAGTTTTTTTTTATCCCTCCCCTTTCTCACAATTTATTAGCAAACAAGTTAATTGCAATTAATGTAATTACAGAAAATAAACAATTACAAAAAGAAAAAAAGATTGAAATACAAGTTGGTGTAAAAATATCTTAATTTAAAGAATAAATTAGGAGTTTTAAATTTAGAGAAATTGAAAATTAAAAACGGTTACTTTGCATAAATCAGATTTTTAAAAAACAATAAATAAATATTCATGTTAACAAAATGGCTTAGATTTATTTAACATTTTTGACTAAATTATTATTTAGTTTAATTTCTTTTTAAATATTTCATTTTGAATAATAATTATTAATTACAAAATAATCTATACATATATTTTGTGGGTTGTAAATTTTCTGTGGTTCCCTATCTTGTTCCCTTTGTCCCCCATTTTTCAAATTTGGCCTAGTGCCCCTCCCCCATCTCAGGGATCCATATGGCCCCGTTGAGAAACCTTGTGTTAAAATACAAAATTGCAACAATCTTGTGGTGAAAAATAAGTTCACATTAGGAGAAAACAATCTATAAACAAACACACATTCGAGTGGATATTTCTCTGTAAGTAAGTAAATAAAGTCATCAGGGTGACCTAAAGTCAGTATCAGCCAAACAGTGAGGGAGTCTATCCCCTTTTCACTAGCGCTAGACCAAGGAGATTGTTTTTTTGCGTATGAGATCGAGCATCAGACCTACCATCTGCTCCTTACTTTACCACACAGATCCCTGTGCTATTCATACGCTGAGTTGGCGAGGGCCGGTATTGAACCTTAAATCTTGTGGTTCCTAGGTGGACGCTCTACCGACTGAGCTAAACCGGCCCCTTTCTCTTTAATGGCATAAAATTCCTTAGCTTGGACAATAGGTATAACTTACATTCAGTCATCCCATCCTGAATATTTTAAGGTATGTGGCTGGAAAAAAGGTAATTATATAGTTCTTGTATATGTATAAATAAAAGTAAAGTCGTTGGTGGCCTAAAGTCGGTATCAGCCAGACAGCGAGGGAGTCTATCCTCTTTTCACAAGCACTAGACAAGGAAATTGTTTTTTGCATCTGAGGTGGAGCGTCACACCTACCACCAGCTCCTTACTTTACCGCACAGATCCCTGTGCTACCCATACGCTGAGTTGGCGAGGGCCGGTATCGAAATAGGAACCTTGTGGTTTCTAGCCAAACGCTCTACTGACTGAGCTAACCCATACTTGGGCAGTGTCTTTTACTTTATGCATGTTCTGTTAAACACAACGGACATCATGTGTTTGACAAGTTTCTTCTTGATTTTTCCAGTTTTCTGGACAGTTTTTTTTTTTAATATCAGGGTGGAGTTGGTTGATAAGTCCACCAAAGCTTACATTCTTATTACTTTCAGCACTCTGTAGTGCCATCATCAGGAGTAGATGTATTGGAGTTGATTCCTGGTTCATTTTAAACATGCAAGGTGGTTTAACAATTGAATAGTAATAGAAGTAGGAGGAGAAACTCACAGAAATTAAATGAAAAGTTGTGAGGAACGGGGGGGGGGGGTGAATTCTTGGGTATAATATGCACCCCTAACTTTTGGGATGAAAAATCTTTAGAAATAGTGCATCTTAAACACAAATAGGTTATTTCCTATAACTTCAACATAAACAAAGGGGAACCACTCTTGACTGATAAATTATTTATTTATCTATTGATCTACTAGGAAAAAAGAAGACGGGGTTAGGTTAGGGTTTAGGGTTAGGGTTAGGGTTAGGGTTTAGGGTTAGTTTAATAGGAAAATAAATAATTTATCAGTCAAGAGTGGTTCCTCTTTGTTTATGTTGGAGTTATAGGAAATAACCACAAATGATTATAGTATGTAGAAAAAATTGTATTTTGTAGCTGAAAACTTGCTCTATCCATTATGGTGCTATTGTGGTTTCTCTATTTATTGTTTTTTATGGAAAAAAGTTAATGATATAGTTCTTGTGTATAATACGTAATCTAAACTTTTGGGCTGAAAAATCTTTAAAATTATTGCATCTTATATCTATTAATAATGGATATTTGATCTCAATCTATCTGTAACCAAAACTATGTCACATTACCCAAAATCTTTAATACATAGAATAAAGAACAACCCTGTAATCAGTTTTTAAAATTATTTTTTACTCTTGCCCCCTTTTTTTCAGTAACATGAGGTCAACTGAAAAGTTTACAAATAAATAAATACCAATGATTTTGTGTAAAATTTATGGGTAAAATATTCAAAATAACTATTTAATTGATAATTAATAGATGCACGTAATATTTTATTTGGGGGGGACAAAACTAAGTTTCCATTTCAATTATTTTTTTTTTTTACTCCTTTAATAAATTTGATGATTTTACTTACTTATGATACAAACCCTCTGATTGACATTCCTATCTTTTTTTTTTTTCTTTTTTTTTTTTTTTTTGCTCCTACAAATAATTACGGTATGTAGAAAAACAGTGTTTTTTAACTGAAAACCTTCTCTTTCCATAATGGTGCTATTGTGTTGTCTTTGTAGAAATAAATAGGAGGCATTATTTTCAGAACACTCTTCATACTTACAAGATTGTTTATTGATTGATACACAGAATAAAGCAACTACCAGGGAATTAACTGACTCTTAGAGAGAAAAAAAATTATATGATCTAAAGATGACAGTAAATACAGGGTCAGTAGGATTGTATGTATATGTGAGTGTACACAGAAGATGTGTATGTGTGTATGTACACAATAAGTGTATGTGTCTGTACACAGTAAGATTATGTGTGTGTGTGTGTATACATAGCTAAAAATAAAGCATTATTTAGTTGCTATGAACTCCTGGCAACAAAAACTTCATCATATAATGAAATTTATACTCTGTTGAGCAACATGGTAAATCTCATTATATATATATATATATATATATATATATATATATATATAATGAGATTTACTATGTTGCTCAACTTCTTTTTTTTTGTCACGAGTTCATAGCAACTAAATAATTCTTTGTGTTTAGCTATGTGTACACACACACACACACACACACACACACACACACACACATATATATATTATATATATATATATATATATATATATATATATATATATATATATATATATATATATATATATATATATATATATATATATATATAGAGGATAGCTTGGAGGTATGTGGTATAATGGTTAGAGTTGTAGGAAATAGACTCATAGACCTGAGTTCAATTCCTGGACGAAACTGTTTGCATTTCACATGGCACTAATATCCTTGGAAAATGTATGAATCCAATTCTCCCTCCAGCTATGGGTAAATAGCAGTGCAGACTGGGCTTTTTGACCATGGCTAGGTAACCAGTCTAGTAGAAGGAAAACTCTGAATTCAAACCTATTAAACTTTGCTTAAGAAATTGACCTTGTGTTGCATCCTGCTCATGCGGAGGCATTGGTGAATATACATATATGAGGATAGCTTAGTAATCAGGAGCTGTCACAGAAATTCAAACTGAACCCTTAATTTAATCCATTAGGGTAGATTGATCTCATTCTGTTAACCCTGACTGGGTGCAAGTGTTAAGCTATGTTAAGTATTCTATGCTATTTTTGACTGTGTAGAATAATCATACTAAGTTCGAATTACTATTAATTGGTAAGACAAGGCAACAAGTAGCCGTAACTCAATACAGATCTAACCTTGTTGCAATCCTTCTGCAGAATGCCAGGGTATTTTTGAAGCCTCATAACATCATAAAACTATTTTATTTATGAAGTCTCATAACATCATAAAAACTAAGCAGCCAACCAGGACTGAAAGAATGGAATCACCCCCTAAAAAACCTTGGGAAAGATATGAATCCAACTATTCTCACTTCAGCCATGAGTAAATAGTAGGACAGACTGGGCTCTTAAACCTTGGTTAGGCAATTAGTCTAGGAGAAGGAAAAACTTGTTGGCTGTTGGTGGCGACTCGTGATGCTTAAGGATGGAATTGCGGGAAATGAGCACTCCATAAAATTCAACAATCTACTTATGTCCTTACTTAGGCTAGATGGCCGGTCAGAGAGCCCCACCCCTGATCAATCGGCTGGTTACGTCAAACCCTAGCACCTATATGATTGTCCTAAACATATTACCTTTATGGCAAGCCCCAACCCTTTTTTTATCATATATGTGCTCAAAGGCAGTGGCTGAGAATCTTCATGTCTTGAGAATGACACTAAACTCTATCTGATGGTGAGGTTCCAGTTCTGGAGGTCTGGGGAATGTGGAGCACCCCTTCATCATTATTGCTCCCAGGTCCACTGACCCTATTAGGGTCCAATTTATGGGTTATGTTATGTCCATAAAAGGGATACAATCAGACACGGTTGTAGTCGAGTGGAAGGACCAGTCGACACATTCGTAGATTTAAGATAGAGTGTTTTATTGCAGAGAGATACAATAAGACAGATAAGGAATAGTGAGACACGCTACTAATCCTCAAAGCCAGCCCAGTATAATGCCATGCTCACTATATATATATAGACCACATGGGTGAGAGAGAATGTGGAATATTCCATTACAACAAGTTAAATAGAAACAAACGTGTTTATAAAAAAATTGCGTATCCATTCAAGAATGAATTTATTTCAAAACTTTGTTTGCATTAAATGCCATAAAACCAAACAAACAAACATTTTCAGTTTTGGTGAAATAAATCTCTTTTTTAAATAATCAATTAAAATATATCCTTTTTTGGGGGGGCTTTGTTTGTGTTCATTATTTGGAAAGTCTACTTTAAAAATTGATGTTTGGATGCACATTTAATAGGCTTATTTTAATTTTTTCACAATAACAATGACCGTGTCTGGGGGGGGGTCACAAACTTTCAAGAAGCCTTGTAAATATAAACACTAGAAAATAAGAAATTAAACACAACAGAATAAATAAATTAACAACTCAAAAAATGTGTCCATTTCCTACAACAGTAACCATTACAGCAAGTGCCTCCACACATAGTTGGCCCTATGGCAAGCAAGCAACCCTTTTTATTGTATGGGTGCTAGAAGGCGGTGGCTGAGGGTTTTCATGTCCTGGGTATGATAACGGTCTTCTTCAAGAGCAACTATATTGATGAAAGAATTGTGCCAAATGGTTAACTATTCCTCCTTCTTTCTTTCATCAATATAGTTGCTCTTGAAGAAGACCAATATCTGTCAGCGTACTATGAACATTTGTTTTTACCATATTTTCAATCATATATATATATACATATATATATATATATATATATAAGGTGTTTCAAAAAAGTTTAAAGTACAAAAAATCTCAATACTTTTTTGACACACCTTATATATATATATATATATATATATATATATATATATACATAAGGTGTATCAAAAAAGTATCGAGATTTTCTGTACTTTAAACTCTAATTGATGGTGAGGTTCCAATTCTGAAGGTCTGGCGAATGTGGAGCACCCCTTCAATACCATTGCTCCCAGGTCCACTTTGATCCGGAGTGGTAGTACCTGTTAGGGTCCCATCTATGGGTTAAATAGAAAATTTGTTCATAAAAAAATTAAAAAATATTTTCTTCCAAACTATCACTACAAATCTTTCAAAACTTTGCTGGCATTAAATGACCCACTGTGGTTGATATGCCGTAAAACAAAACAAACATATAAACCTAGAAAATAAATTAAACACAACAGAGTAAATAAATTAACAACTCAAAAATTGTGTCTATTTCCTACAACAGTAACCATTACACCAAGTGCCTCCACATATAGATTGAGCCAGCAATCAGGATGAGGCAACTGCCCATACAGCAAAAGCAACAATAAGACTTCTTTGTTGAATATTCAATAGCGGACTAATTTCATATGGAGTAGAAATTAACTGGCCACCACGTTTGCCAGATTTGACAGCTCCTGATTTTTTCCTTTGGGGTTTATCTTAAGGAAAGAGTTTACATAAACAAACCTTGAACATTCCAGGAGCTGAAGAATAATAATTGACAAGAAATTAGAGCATTGGAGCCAGAAACATTACAAGCTGTCATGGAACGCAGCTGAGAAAGGTCTCGACTCTGTGAAGCTGAAAAACGGAGCCAATTTGAGGGATATTATATTGCACAATTAGTCCAAAATCATTTCCAAGAGTCAAAAAAAATATAATTAAAAAAAAAATTTCTTTACCTCTTTTTATTCAAAAGTTGTTTAATTTTTAAATTGGTAAGTAACTTTTGTGCCAGTCTGTATATATATATATATATATATATATATATATATATATATATATGTAAGATAAAAAAAATAAAAGAATGTTTTTTCTGAAAACATAATACATTTTGTGGACCTTCTTTTTTATAAAACGGGAGAAAATTCAATATTTTATAAAAAAAGAAGGTCCACAAAATGTATTTTGTTCTCAGAAAAAATTTTTTTAATTCTTTTTTTTTCTGAGAACAAAATACATTTTGCGGCCCCTCTTATTATATATATATATATATATATATATATATATATATATATATAAAAGAAAGTTTTTGGTATGTTGACCTATAACTCAGAAAAGAGGAGTCACTCAGATGTGAAATCTTGCATATAGATTAATATACTTCTAATTAAGAAACACTCAAAATTTGGTTATCGATTTTTACTAATTAAGGGATATAATTACTTAATTAAGCCAAAATCAACCAATTTGTGGAACTGTCCATATACCAGCACCTACTGATAATAAAATATTGTTCGATACCTGACTTTTTGTTACAGAGATTTACAGTGATACCAGCAGTGAAGATTAATTTTAGTAAATAAATTTCGCAGTCTAAGGCGTTCTGCTTGGAATTTATCACCTATTCTTGGTCCAATCTTAAAAATATTTATATGGTTGGAAAGAAAAGAAAATAATCTTTCTAAATATGTAATTTGTATGCGTTTTTATCTATTGAATTATTTTTTACAGTGAGTTAAAAAAACAAAATTGGCTTCGGAGAGCTGATAAGAGTATGATTTTTTTTTCAGACTAAATTTTAAGGAAAAAACAAATTCTTTTTTCTCGCCTATTTACGGTTCAATCTTCTTTAAGATATTTATATGGTTTGAAAGAGAATAAAATACTCTTTCTAAATATGTAATTTGATTGAGTTTTTATCCATGGAATTATATTTTACAGCGAGTTAAAAAAATAATATTTTGCTTCAGTCAGCCTAGAATTCGTAGTATAATTTTTACATATTAATTTTAACATAAAATCAAATCTTATTTATCGCATATTTCTGTTCCTATCTTAAAAATATTTATTTGGTTAGAAAGAAAATAAAATAATCTTTCTAAATATGAAATTAGTATGTCTTTTCATACATTGAATTATTTTTTACAGCGAATTAAATAATAAATCAAACGAAAACATTTAACGATAACTCAACTTTTAAAAAATTAATTCCCGTCGTTCATCAATTGTGAACAAAGCCTTTTTTTATTTTTCATAATCGCGTTAGTTTATTTATTTTAATATTAGAAATACAAATAAAATCATGATACTAATGCAGAATAGTGCGCAAGAGATAATACCATTAGATTACCTAATACATTTCACGGAAATACCTGAAAACTCAAATTGTTATCAAATATATAGTATAGTATACTTTACTATAATAATTTGATATTCGATCGGCTACGCTTTGAATTAATAATGTTATTTTTTTTAAAGATTATTTATTGTTTTACATAAATTTGATTACTTTATTTAATATTCAAATATTAATTTGAAGTTTAGCAAATCGCATCATTTATATCTTATTTAAAAAATATAGTTAATCATTGAATTAAAATTTCTTATTATATGTGATGTCATTCCCTCAAATCTGACGAAAAGAAAATTCCCTGACCTCCCACCAGGCCGGATTAAATTAAGATCTTTTTTACAATTCATCAAATTCATTAAAGGATTAAAAAATAAAACAATTTGAAATGTAAACTTTAAATATGTATTAAAATAAAACATACTATATATAGATATATAATACCAGTCATGTATTTATTAAAACTTGTTTTAAAAAACAATGAGGACTGTCTAATGCTGCATGTTCAAATTTTGAGTGTATTCATTCTATGTTATGACGATTTTGGGTAATGTGACGTAAGCAGTGATGTAATTTTTGTTACAGACAAAAACCGGAAGCGAATCTCCATTATTAATAGAGATAATATCTGAAGAATAATTAAAGTCCAATTACCGTCGAACTGGGAAGACAAGGCAGCAAACAGTTGTAACTGAATACAATCCTGAAAGCCACAAAGTCCACTGCAAAATGACAGAGTATATATAAGACTCCACAATGTCATTCAAATCAAGCAGTCAAGCAGCCAATCAGAACTCTGCCTGTTATATCCCACCGACGGTTGTTTGGACGTTGTACAGACACTGTGTCACTCCAACCCCTAAGCCAATGCCATCAAAAATACCCCGTGCATTATCAAGATTACTCCCCTGTAATTGGCCGGGTCGAAAGGAACTAATTCCACCTCAAAGGACGCTATGCATGCACAATGGGGGGGGGAGGAAGGGGAGATGAAGAATAATTAAAGTCCAATTACTGTCGAACTGGGAAGACAAGGCAGCAAACGGTTGTAACTGAATACAATCCCGAAAGCCACAAAGTCCACTGCAAAATGACAGAGTATATATAAGACTCCACAATGTCATTCAAATCAGTCAAGCAGCCAATCAGAACTCAAGGAATGGAATCACCCAAATCACCCAGATTCATGGATGGATCATTCTTGAGTCCTATTTATACCAACTGTCTTGGACACTGCTTGAGTGGCACTTAGCTGCTGTTATTCAAACCAACAGTAGGCTAACTGACTTCAGTAATATCCAATAGATCAGATCATCTAATTTGACCAATCAAAATGAGTCTCTTACGTATGAAATGAATGAACACAATGTGATAAAAAAGTACAGGAAAAAATCATGTGAGTCATCCGTTCTGGCCAATCATCATCATCCTCATGTCACAAAATTAGCATGGATATCCATGACAATCTCTCACCAATCTTCTCTATCATTCATTGTGTCAGCAACCAGCATCCACACAGAGCTGGTCAATGTAGGTCCTTGCTGTGCGGCCCATGTTAGCATGTCCAATTACTGACTTCCACAGGAGAACATTGCTTATGAGTTCATCCTTGCTCCTCCAGCAGTGTCCAGCATGTCATGTCCGTCTCACTCGGATGGTTTGTGGGATGGGGAGCAGGTGGCCATACAGCTGCTTCCTTGTGGGGTGCTGTTTCCCACGACTTGAACAAGCATTCTTGTGCAGCTCCCATCTATCTTATTCTCAAGGCACCTTGTCAGGGTCCATGTGGTGCAGCTATACAGCAGCACTGATACAACCACCGCTTGGAAGAATTGTTTTAGCTTGTCTGTGAGTTCGGATTTCCATATGACTGATAATCTGTTTACAGCTGACCATGCCTTTCCTATTCGTGTATCAACATCGCTTTCAGTGGAAGAGATATTTCTACCTAGGT
This sequence comes from Doryteuthis pealeii, assembly GCA_023376005.1. Lineage (NCBI taxonomy): Eukaryota > Metazoa > Mollusca > Cephalopoda > Myopsida > Loliginidae > Doryteuthis > Doryteuthis pealeii. The sequence continues at coordinate 57,126,989 of CM042157.1, read as the reverse complement.
ATATTGTATACTAAATGAGCCAGCTAAAATAAGTTTTTAGATATTATCTATCTCTTACACTCTATGTCTTACTGTTCTCTTTTTATAATAGGTTGTGAGTTGTCTTTAAAAAAAATGATTATTTAATAATATGAATAAAAATAAAGAGTTAAAACAGAAAGAAAAATAAGGAAAAATTGAATTTAAAATACAATACCTGAAATTATAACAATTGGTAACAATTTTTTAATGAACAAAATTAAAATAAAATTATCATTAATAAAAAATACCGTTCTGATCACAGAGATCTATATCTTTGTTAAGTCAGTTTCAGTGTTGCCAGGTATTTATGGTGTGGATTTGTAGGTTGGTTGGTTGGTTGGTTGGTTGGAATTTATGGTACGTCAACCCTTGGGCTATTTTATGCTGATTATTTTATTCATTCTTATTGGGTATTCAATCTTTTTTAACTCATTTTTTTAAACACATGGTATTTACCTTGTACCCCACTTGTACGGGTTAGGCACAAGGCCCTATTAACATGGGACCACCCACAAACCGATGCTCATGGGTGGCAGGTGAAAAGTTGCGTTGATCCCTTCAGCATTCCCCCTCAAAGGGGGCGCTTCAGGCACTGGGCAATAAACCCAGTTTAAATGCATAAAATAATCTTGGATGGGGTGACATGCCATTAAATTCACTCAATTAAAACAAAATCTTCATCTTGTTATGAAATTTCACAAATGTCGGTTTAGCTAAGTTGGTAGAGCATCCGCCTAGGAATCACAATGTTCCGGGTTTGACACTGGCCCTTACCAACTCAGTGTATGAGTAGCACAGCTTTGATCTGTGCAGTAAATTGGGGAGCTGGTGGTAGGTGTGGTGCTTCACCTCAGATACAAAAACAATCTTCCTGGTCTAGTAGTAAGGAAAAGGGTATAGACTCCCTTGCTGTTTGGCTGATGCCGACAATAGGCCACTCTGCTGACTTTACTTACTTTTTATTAATATGAAGTGAATCAGGGCCGGTGCTTGGGTCTCATGCCCCACCTCCCCAATTTATGATATGGACCCCCCCTATACTACATGTCAATTTTGATAAAGTAGTATTCATAGAAAATATATGAATCCTGCCTGCTGGCTTAGATCCCCAACCCCAGGTTGGCAGATTAGGGGAGTAGTACACACAGGTCCTGAATTGAATACACATAGACTTGAATAGAACTTGAACTCGATTTGTGGATTTTGTTTTGTATGCTAATAACAGTTACACTGCACCACACCTACTGTATAGCAGAAAATATCATAATATGGAAAATAATGGCATAAAAAAATAAAATAAGATGAAACAAAGCATAAAGAAGAAAAAGAAAGCTTCAAGTTTTAAGAAAAACAGCATTTTGTATCTTAGTTAATTGGCCCTTAGTTAACAAGTGACTGACATATACTGTTCTCTTGCGGTTGGTATTAATGAGAATAGATTATGACGAGTGTGGGGTTGAGGTGGAGTAGGAAGGAATGAAAGTGGCATGTAAGCATGAAGTTGATAATAAAGAAAATCTAGAGCAGCAACAGCAGCAGCAGCAGCAGCAGTTTATACCTATCAGTCTTACAATTATTCTATTTTATTTATATGATTATCTTTATGGAGAGAAAAATCTTTCTCCTCCTTTTTATCTGCAATCAAAGTAGTTTTTTTTTTTCTGGTTATAAAGATGTACAAGGTGTGCCAAAAAAGTATTGAGATTAAAGCTGTATTTACCAAGATAGGAATGAACAATAAATGTTGTTGTTGTTATTGTTGGCCGCATTCTGTCTATAAGAAACGAAGGAGTAGTGTCATAATTTTTTTTTTTTTAAATTAATTTTTTGTTTTTTTCTTTGGACTACATAGCCGGGGCATGTTCGTATGGAGGATAAGCTGTTGCCCATGCAGCAAATCTCCCCTCTCCACACTGCTGCTATAATCCAAAGGAAAGGTAAGGTACCAATGTGGTTTAGCAATGGTAGTGTCGCAGGAGTTGATGGGTAGCACTGGATTTCAGCATCACACAACCTTAGGAACTCCGGCTCCTGGTTTGTTTTTGGGGTTTAGTCCCCTAGCCTTTCCTTGAAATAATGAAATAAATGTAACGTTAATTTTTTTCAGAATACAAGGTGTGTCAAAAAGTACAGATTTTAAAGCTGTATTTACCAAGATAGAAATGAAGAATGAATGGAACATTAATTTTTCAGAATACAAGGTGTATCAAAAAGTATTGAAAATCTCGATACTCTTTTTGACACACCTTGTATATGTAACACATATATCAATATCACCCTGCCAGCTGGGGCAGAAGAATACCTCTGCAGAGGGGTAATCCCCCAATGGGGCCACCTATTACTCATGAGTGGCAACCCATGATACTTAAGGATGGAATTCTGGTGGCTGAGCAGTCCATGACATGCAACACTCCACTTTGGTCCTCACTTAGATTAGACTGGCGGTCAGAGAAGTGCCCTCCAATCAATCAGCTGGTCTTGTCAAACCCTAGTACCTATATGATTGTCCAGACTCTATTGCTCTTATGGCAAGCCCCTAACTCTTTTTATCATATATATTTCCCCAGGGTATTAGTGCTATGTGAACTGTGGTTTTGTCCAGGATTCATAGGTATTTCCCAATTTTAATGGCGCCTAACAGATATTAGAATTTAACCAGCTGAAATTATTTCAAATTTGATTTTTCATGAGGCATGGACCCGGATTTCCCTGAGTGTTTTTTCATTGCTTGCTATCTTGACTACGTTTTGCCACTGGAATAGTATAGAATATGTATATATATATATAATCCAATCCTATTTGCAACTATCAATCTCCAGAAGTTGATGGGGAATAAATGAAATTAATGTATTTTTAAAAATTTTTAAAAATAGATCACTAAATAGGACTGAGTCAATTCTAGTAGTGACCATCCCAAGCAGAGTTTAACAGGTTTGAATTCAGAGTTTTCCTTCTCCTAGACTGGTTGCTTAACCAAGGTTAAAGAGCCCAGTCTTCCCTACTATTTACCAATAGCTAAAGGGAGAGTAGTTGGATTCATACCTTTCCCAAGGTATTAGCGCTATGTGAACTGTAGCTTCGTCCTGGATTTGAACTTGCGTCGATGAGTCCATTTCCTACGACTCTAACCATTAAACCACGCGCCTCCAACTGTATTACTGATAATTAAATAAATTTATAAATACCAAATGACCTAAAAGATATCCATACAAATGTATGCACCTTTTTTTTTGTCTTTTTACAATTATTATTATTGTCGTTATTCTGGAAAAAAATCTCAGTGTATCTCTGTATTTCTCTTTATATATATTTATATACGCAATAATAATAAAGCCTTAAGAGTCAGAAACTACCTACCTAAGTTTCTGCTAATGGATCATCAGGATAATTCTGATTGAAGAGGCTTGGTGCAAATTACAATTAATTGATAAAAAATGGCCACAAGAAAGTATAAAGAATAAATATATATATATATATATATATATATATATATATAGGGTGAGCCAAAAGTAGGTAAATAGTAAATGATAGCGTTTATTGAACATTCTGTCCACCTACTTTTGGCGCATCCTGCTTATACTGCACACAAGGAATGTCATGTGAAACGAACTTGCTCACCATCACCGTATTGCAAGCACTCTGTACACATGCTCTGTATAGATTTTTGAGGAAAAATTAAGGGGAGATAATTGGCGGAAGTCGATCCTGGATTAATGACAAATAGACTACAAGCATGCGCAGTTAGGTATTTTGTTTTCACTCGTCGCGCCAGAAGTATGTAGAAAAGAGAGAGGAGATCAACTTCTTCCGATTTTGGGATTTTTATTTTCTTCGTTCCGAAAAAATTCTGCAAAAAATATATTATTATAATCTATCTACATACATACACACAGAAAAAAAGAAACGAAATCTCCCAAAAATAAGAACAAAATCAGAGAGCGATAAATTACAGGAAAAAAAACGACAAAAATATCACAAAACAAAACAAAAACACGGGTTTTTTTGTATGATGTTTTTTTTAATTTCATTGTAGGTAAGTAAAAATATATATATATTTTATTTCTTATTGTTATCTTCATCAATTAGACTGTGCTTTACTTTGTTCTGTTTGTTTAGTGTGATGATTAGGAATAAGACACAGTTTCCGTCTTTTTTGGGGGGTTATTTTATTTAAAAACAACAAAAAAAAAAAGATCATTCGTTCGTTCATCATATTTAAAAAAACAACCCAAAAAACTCAAAACATCAAAAATCTTTACTTTCTTCTATATCTTCTCTTCCTTCAACATTAAATTATTGGATTTTTCTCTTTATTTCCTTGAACTGGGTTTCCTTCTTCAGTATTATGAACTGCAGAAAGAATTAGAAATATATTTATTTGTACTTGATGTTATTTTTTCTTCTTCCTTTTCTCTCTCTCTCTCTCTCTTTCTCTCTGAGTCAGAAAAAAAAGTTGAGGTAGCATTTAACTGAGGAAAGTCAAATGATGAGATGTTCCCGTCAATTTGTCTCCAGTGCCCCAGACTCCCCAAACACACCCTCCTCCGCTGCAGGCTAAAATGAAATTAATTAATAATACATTTACATACAATCGTATCCGTTTATATTTTTGTATTTGATTTTTATTAGTACATATATTCAAATTACAAACCACAGAAATAGCAGCAGTGTGTGTAGATAGTTGTAGTTATTTTTTATGTTATTTTTTTTTTTTTTTTAGACAAGTTAAAGCGAATTCTTGGCTATTGCATTTATTTACCGATTATTTTTCTTTATAAATAAATAAATAAGTCTATAAAGAGATCTATTTGTTTTGGCTAAACATGAGTTTTTTTAGTTTATTTTTAGCGTTGTGGTTTTATCAGAACGAAATCGTTTTATATGTAAAAATATTAAAGCAATTAATTGGTATTTATTTTGAATCTGTAGAAGTTTAACAAGTGATTAACTTCTTGTGTTTTATTTACTAAATGATCGGCTTTAGAACTACAAATAAATTTTAAAGATAGGCTAAAATTAACAAATTAATTACTTGTATTTGGTGAATGAAATATTAGAATATTGATAAAAGAACACGAATTAAAGAAAATAAGGTATTTAAGTCGTGTAGTAAACAATATTACGAAGTAATTAAAAAAAAAAAAAATCATTTTATTTTCTTATAACAATGTTCAGATCAGAATTGGTTTAAAATTTAAAAAAAACCCCAAAACAAACAACATTGTCAAGTGAATGTTACATTTAGTATTTCACTAATGAAATCAGTATAATTTAGTAAAGAAATTACGGTAAAAAACAAAAAACAAACTAAGAAGATAAATAGAATTGTAATTTTCATAATCGGGTTAAAGATAAACAAATATTTAAATTCATATGAATTAGAAAATAGATAAATAGTAAGTCTGACTTTATAAAGGATTATTTATTAAAATATCAGTTGTTATTTTGAGTTAAAATTAAACTGTATGTATACAATATACATTGTATTGCAAGCCAAATTTTAATTTTATTTTAATGGCAATTAAATTTGGAAGTTTCTAAAAGCAATACCAAAAAGTAATAATTATAATGAATAATTGAAGTGATCTTCATTCAGGTTTCTCTTATGTACGAACCTTTTTCCACAAAGAAAATAAGTTTTATTTTTTGAAAGATACCACGATTGTCGATCGTTCTCAAATTGTACGACAAACGTTTTATATTTGATAAACAATATTAAATCACACATTTTATTTCAACTGTTAGTCTTTGTTAACTTTTCTAATATGATTGTCCTTTTTATCAATATTGTGGTGGAAAAAGCGCATTATCAAAATTAAATGAAAAACAAATGACTTGAAACTTGTCTCTTTGTAATCTATACTACTTACAGGTACCCTCATGTAACCAACACCTTTTGCTTTAACTAAGATTACTAGTAGAGGTATTTTTGTTGGGGTGTTTTAAAATGATCCACGTGTTTTTGAATCGGTGGTGGGTATTTTGGGTGGGGGGTTTGATTAAAATTACAGGTTGTTTAAAAATATATATATATTTAGTGAGTTTGGTCGATCTTATGCTGCAAAATTGAGCAAGTGAAATTTTACTTGTTTGTCTTATTGTCGATTATTAAGAATAAAATATTGTACTTATAATTTATAATTAGTTAGTCTAACTGGCTTAACAATATGTACTGTTAATAAACCCATAAAAATAAGATTCTCATTATCTCCCCCACCCCGGGCAATAGTCTCTCATTTTTTTTTAAACTGTGGAAAAAAAGATTTCAGTTGCTTCCTTAACGGAATTTGAATAATTTCCTTCTTGAGGCTTAGGGAAAGAAAGCGTGTCAAAAATTTTCTGCATGTTATTTTATTTTATATCTTTATTTACATAAAGTACAGCAGTTCATATATATCTATGTGTGTGTGTCAGTTTATATTGTTTTAGTTAGTATTAAAAAAGAAAACGTTTTTATTAGGTAACTATCTAAAAATGTTATATTTACAGAGCAATTAAAGCACAGCTTGTGGTAATCACTGAATTTGACTAGAGAGAGATATAATAAGGATCAATTCGTCGTTGTTGTTTTTTTTTTAAAAGATTCCAAATATTAAATTTTAGGTGTTGTATTAAGTCCATTTCTTATGAAAATGAAACGAAAGAAGTTAAAATTAAGTAACTTACTACGAAATTGATGAAACAACGTGAGAAATGCCAAATAGCTTTCCACCAACCGTCGAATTAAAATAAAAACGAAATAACATTTACTTCCTTGTGTGTGTGTGTGTGTGTGTTTTTAATTTTAAAACCTGATTATCGTTCTATTTTTTCGATAATAGTTAAATGCTTTTTATAATAAATCTTTTATAATAAGATCTAAGGATTAAAAAAAAAAAGAAAAAAGAAAAGCAATTATACAAAATCAAAACATTTTGTGTCCACTTTTTTGTGCCTTAACTTGGACTGGCTTGTAGATGAAATTTATATAAAAGTTGTCAAAATATTTTTGACAATAATAATACACCACATAAAAAATCACAATCCCCTTCCTTCCTCTTAATTCTACTTAAACCAAATTGGTTGGCAATAATGACAAGAGCACCCACGTGCTCTTGACCGAAGTAAGTGAAATGTTTTTTTTAAAAAGGTGATTTATTTTATAATAATAATAATAATTTTAATAATCAGTCATGTTTCATCACTTTCTTAAAATTTTTTTTTTTTTGTAACATTCTCTAACATAGTTTTTTAAAGCATGCATTTTCCCTTTTAGTATCAAATTTAAAGCTTTGTGATATTTTTTTCTTCAAAACAATTAAAATCCGCTGGTTGATATTACTAGTTTTAAGAATTATTTTATTTATTTTTAAATGCATATTTACAGTTATTTTACTTGAGCTTTTTTGTACAGTACACTTGTATTATTTTATTTTAAAAAAACTTTCTGTCGCCTGCTTGTAGCAGTAGCAAGAGAAAAAATTACAAGGACTACATTTATTTCCCCAACCCAAAAAGAAGAGCAATATGTCATAGGAAAAAAAACTTAAAAGGTGGATTTTTCTGCTTGATTTCAGTACAGATTACGATAAGCTGGCCACGTGACTAAATTAGAAAAAAAAAATTCCCTCCAAAACAAAAAATAACTTTTTTTCTTTTTTTAATGTTGTAGGAGGTATCTTACAATATGTACATTTTCAGGGTTTCTTCCCCATACTTAATTATCGTCAATGTGGTTGTGTTATTTGTATGGTCAGAAAAAAAGGACTTTAAAAATGACACAGTTCGTAATATTTTAAAATAAAAATTGTCCTTTTAAATCAAGAATGGTTTATATGATTTGAATTAGGAAAAAGAAAAAAAAAGTTTTTGTAATTACCCCGCCCCCTCCCCCAAAAAAAAACACAACAACAAAACAAGGTGATCTGATAATTATATTTATGCTATATATCATTTGAAATAAAATCTCTGGCCATTAAATTTTTTTTTCTACAAGATTCACGATGCGTTTAGTCTGTTGATTATCTGGAGAAAAACCCAACTTGAACCCTAAGTAGACAGGATCATTCATTGACGTGGGAAGAGAATATAATATATATAAAAGAAAGTTTTTGGTATGCACCTATAACGTCAGAAAAGAGGAGTCACTCAGATGTGAAATCTTGCATATAGATTAATATACTTCTAATTAAGAACACTCAAAATTTGGTTATCGATTTTTATAATTAAGGGAATATAATTATAATTAGCCAAAATCACCCAATTTGTCGGAACTGTCCATATACCAGCACCTCTGATAAAAAATATTGTTCGCTAGCCTGACTTTTTGTTACAGAGATTTACAGTCGATACAGCAGTGAAGATTAATTTTAGTAATAAATTTCGCAGTCTAAGGCGTTCCTACTGGAATTTCAATCACCTATTCTTGGTCCAATCTTAAAAATATTTATATGGTTGGAAAAGAAAGAAATAATCTTTATAAATATGTAATTTGTATGCGTTTTTATTATTGAATTATTTTTTACAGTGAGTTAAAAAAACAAATTGGCTTCGGAGAGCTAATAAGAGTATGATTTTTTTTTCAGACTAAATTTTAAGGAAAAAAACAAATTCTTTTTTCTCGCCTATTACGGTTCAATCTTCTTTAAGATATTTATATGGTTTGAAAGAGAATAAAATACTCTTCTAAATATGTAATTTGATTGAGTTTTTATCCATGGAATTATATTTTACAGCGAGTTAAAAAAATAATATTTTGCTTCAGTCAGCTAGAATTCGTAGTATAATTTTTTACATATTAATTTTAACATAAAATCAAATCTTATTTATCGCATATTTCTGTTCCTATCTTAAAATATTTATTTGGTTAGAAGAAAATGAAAATAATCTTTCTAAATATGAAATTAGTATGTCTTTTCATACATTGAATTATTTTTTAGCGAAGCGATTAAATAATCAATCAACGAAAAACATTTAACGATAACTCAACTTTTAAAAATTAATTCCCGTCGTTCATCAGTTGTGAACAAAGCCTTTTTTATTTTTCATAATCGCGTTAGTTTATTTATTTTAATATTAGAAATACAAATAAAATCATGATACTGAATGCAGAATAGTGCGCAAGAGATAATACCATTAGATTACCTAATACATTTCATGGAAATACCTGAAAACTCAAATTGTTTAAGATATATAGTATAGTATACTTTACTATTAATATTTGATATTCGATCGGCTACGCTTTGAATTAATAATGTTATTTTTTTTAAAGATTATTTATTGTTTTACATAAATTTGATTACTTTATTTAATATTCAAATATTAATTTGAAGTTTAGCAAATCGCTCATTTATATCTTATTTAAAAAATATAGTTAATCATTGAATTAAAATTTCTTATATTGTGATGTCATTCCTCAAATCTGACGAAAAGAAAATTCCCTGACCTCCCACAGACCGGATTTAAATTAAGAATCTTTTTTACAATTCATAAAATTCATTAAAGGATTAAAAATAAAACAATTTGAAATGTAAACTTTAAATATGTATTAAAATAAAACATACTATATATAGATATATAATACCAGTCATGTATTTAATTAAACTTGTTTTAAAAAACAAATGAGGACTGTCTAATGCTGCATGTTCAATTTTGAGTGTATTCATTCTATGTTATGAGATTTTGGGTAATGTGACGTAAGCAGTGATGTATTTTTTGTTACAGACAAAACCGGAAGCGAATCTCCATTATTAATAGAGATATATCTGAAGCAATAATTAAAGTCCAATTACCGTCGAATGGGAAGACAAGGGCAAGCAACAGTTGTAACTGAATACAATCCTGAAAGCCACAAAGTCCACTGGCAAAATGACAGAGTATATATAAGACTCCACAATGTTATTCTCAAGCAGTCAAGCAGCCAATCAGAACTCTGCTGTTATATCCCACCGACGGTTGTTTGGCGTTGTACAGACACTGTGTCACTCCAACCCTAAGCCAATGCCATCAAAATACCCCGTGCATTATCAAGATTACTCCCCTGTAATTGGCGGTCCGAAAGGACTAATTCCACCTCAAAGGACGCTATGCATGCACAATGGGGGGGGGAGGAAGGGGAGATGAAGAATAATTAAAGTCCAATTACCGTCGAACTGGGAAGACAAGGTTGTAACTGAATACAATCCGAAAGCCACAAAGTCCACTGCAAAATGACAGAGTATATATAAGACTCCACAATGTCATTCAAATCAAGCATCAAGCAGCAATCAGAACTCAAGGAATGGAATCACCCAAATACCCAGATTCATGGATGGATCATTCTTGAGTCTATTTATACCAACTGTCTTGGACACTGCTTGAGTGGCACTTAGCTGCTGTTATTCAAACCAACAGTAGGCTAACTGACTTCAGTAATATCCAATAGATCAGATCATCTAATTTGACCAATGAAAATGAGTCTCTTACGTATGAAATGAATGAACAATGTGATAAAAAAGTAAAGAAAAAATCATGTGAGTCATCCGTTCTGGCCAATCATCATCATCCTCATGTCGCACAATTAGCATGGATATCCATGACAATCTCTCACCAATCTTCTTCATCATTGCATCTTGTGTCAGCAACCAGCATCCATCACAGACTGGTCAATGTAGGTCCTTGCTGTGCGGCCCATGTTAGCATGTCCATTCTGACTTCCACAGGAGAACATTGCTTATGAGTTTCATCCTTGCTCCTCCAGCAGTGTCCAGCATGTCATGTCCGTCTCCACTCGGATGGTTTGTGGGATGGGGAGCAGGTGGCCATACAGCTGCTTCCTTGTGGGGTGCTGTTTCCCACGACTTGAACAAGCATTCTTGTGCAGCTCCCATCTATTTATTCTCAAGCACCTTGTCAGGTCCATGTGGTGCAGCTATACACGCAGCACTGATACAACCACCGCTTGGAAGAATTGTTTTAGCTTGTCTGTGAGTTCGGATTTCCATATGACTGATAATCTGTTTACAGCCGACCATGCTTTCCTATTCGTGTCTCAACATCGCTTTCAGTGGAAGAGATATTTCTACCTAGGTATATTGTATACTAATGAGCCAGCTAAAATAAGTTTTTAGATATTATCTATCTCTTACACTCTATGTCTTACTGTTCTCTTTTTATAATAGGTTGTGAGTTGTCTTTAAAAAAAATGATTATTTAATATATGAAAAAAATAAAGAGTTAAAACAGAAAGAAAATAAGGAAAATTGAATTTAAAATACAATACCTGAAATTATACAATTGTAACAATTTTTTAATGAAACAAATTAAAATAAAATTTCATTAATAAAAAATACTGCTTCTGATCACAGAGATCTATATCTTTGTTAAGTCAGTTTCAGTATTGCCAGGTATTTATGTGTGGTTGTGGTTGGTTGGTTGGTTGTTGTTGGAATTTTGGTACATCAACCCTTGGGCTATTTATGCTGATTATTTTATTCATTCTTATTGGTATTCAATCTTTTTTAACTCATTTTTTAAACACATGGTATTTACCTTGTACCCCACTTGTACGGTTAGGCACAAGGCCCTATTAACATGGGACCACCCACAAACCGAGCTGTCATGGGAGGTGAAAAGTTGGTTGATCCCTTCAGCATTCCCCTCAAAGGGGGCGCTCAGGCACTGGGCAATAAACCCAGTTTAAATGCATAAATAATCTTGGATGGGGTGACATGCCATTAAATTCACCATTAAAACAAAATCTTCATCTTGTTATGAAATTTCACAATGTCGGTTTAGCTAAGTTGTAGAGCATCCGCCTAGGAATCACAATGTTCGAGGTTTGACACTGGCCCTTACCAACTCAGTGTGTGCAAGCTTGATCTGTGCAGTAAATTGGGGAGCTGGTGGTAGGTGTGGTGCTTCACCTCAGATGACAAAAACAATTTCCTGGTCTAGTAGTAAGGAAAAGGGTATAGACTCCCTTGCTGTTTGGCTGATGCCGACAATAGGCCACTCTGCTGACTTACTTACTTTTATTAATATGAAGTGAATCAGGCCGGTGCTTGGGTCTCATGCCCACACTCCCCAATTTATGATATGGACCCCCTATACTACATGTCAATTTTGATAAAGTAGTATTCATAGAAATATTATGAATCCTGCCTGCTGGCTTAGATCCCCAACCCCAGGTTGGCAGATTAGGGGAGTAGTACACACATGTCCTGAATTGAATACACATAGACTTGATAGAAACTTGAACTCATTTGTGGATTTTGTTTTGTATGCTATAACAGTTACACTGCACCACACCTACTGTATAGGGCAAAAATATCAATATATGGAAAATAATGGCATAAAAAAATAAAATAAGATGAAACAAAGCATAAAGAAGAAAAAGAAAGCTTCAAGTTTTAAGAAAAACAGCATTTTGTATCTTAGTTAATTGGCCCTTAGTTAACAAGTGACTGACATATACTGTTCTCTTGCGGTTGGTATTAATGAGAATAGATTTATGACGAGTGTGGGGTTGAGGTGGAGTAGGAAGGAATGAAAGTGGCATGTAAGCATGAAGTTGATAATAAAGAAAATCTAGAGCAGCAACAGCAGCAGCACGCAGCAGTTTATACTATCAGTCTTACAATTATTCTATTTTATTTATTGATTATCTTTATGGAGAGAAAAATCTTTCTCCTCCTTTTATCTGCAATCAAAGTAGTTTTTTTTTTTCTGGTTATAAAGATGTACTAAGGTGTCCAAAAAAGTATTGAGATTAAAGCTGTATTTACCAAGATAGGAATGAACAATAAATGTTGTTGTTGTTGTTGTTGGTCCGCATTCTGTCTATAGAAACGAAGGAGTAGTGTCATAATTTTTTTTTTTTTAAATTAATTTTTTTTTTTTCTTTGGACTACATAGCCGGGAGGATGAGATAAGCTGTTGCCCATGCAGCAAATCCCTCTCTCACACTGCTGCTATGATCCAAAGGAAAGGTAAGGTACCAATGTGGTTTGCAATGGGTATGTGCAGGAGTTGATGGGTAGCACTGGATTTCAGCATCACACACAACCTTAGGAACTCCGGCTCCTGGTTTGTTTTGGTTTAGTCCCCTAGCCTTTCCTTGAAATAATGAAATAAATGTAATGTTAATTTTTTTCAGAATACAAGGTGTTCAAAAAGTACAGATTTTAAAAGCTGTATTTACCAAAATAGAAAGAAGAATGAATGGAACATTCATTTTTCAGAATACAAGTGTTCAAAAAGTATTGAAAATCTGATACTCTTTTTGACACACCTTGTTATGTAACACATATATCAATGATCACCCTACCAGCTGGGGCAGAAGAATACCTTGCAGAGGGTAATCCCCCAATGGGCCACTGTTCTCATGAGTGGCAACACTGATACTTAAGGATGGAATTCTGGTGGCTGAGCAGTCCATGACATGCAACACTCCACTTTGTCCTCACTTGATTAGACGGGGTCAGAGAAGCCTCCAATCAATCAGCTGGTTCTTTCAAACCCTAGTACCTATATGATTGTCCAGACTCTATTGCTCTTATGGCAAGCCCCTAACTCTTTTTATCATATATATTTCCCAGGGTATTAGTGCTATGTGAATTGTGGTTTTGTCCAGGATTCATAGGTATTTCCCAATTTTAATGGCGCCTAACAGATATATTAGAATTTAACCGGCTGAAATTATTTCAAATTTGATTGATTTTTCATGAGGCATGGACCTGGTTTCCCTGAAGTGTTTTTTCATTGCTTGCTATCTTGACTACGTTTTGCCACTGGAATAAGTATAGAATATGTATAATATTCTATATAATCCAATCCTATTTGCAACTATCAATCTCCAGAAGTCACTAAGTGATGGGAATAAATGAAATTAATGTTTTTTTAAAAATTATAGATCACTAAATAGGACTGAGTCATTCTAGTAGTGACCATCCCAAGCAGAGTTTAACAGGTTTGAATTCAGAGTTTTCCTTCTCCTAGACTGGTTGCTTAACCAAGGTTAAAGAGCCCAGTCTTCCCTACTATTTACCAATAGCTAAAGGGAGAGTAGTTGGATTCATACCTTTCCCAAGGTATTAGCGCTATGTGAACTGTAGCTTCGTCCTGGATTTGAACTTGCGTTGATGAGTCCATTTCCTACGACTCTAACCATTAAACCACGCGCCTCCAACTGTATTATGATTAATTAAATAAATTATAAATACCAAATGACCTAAAAGATATCCATACAAATGTATGCACCTTTTTTTTTGTCTTTTTTAACATTATTATTATTGTCGTTATTCTGGAAAAAATCTCAGTGTATCTCTGTATTTCTCTCTCTATATATTTATATACATAATAATAATAAAGCCTTAAGAGTCAGAAACTACCTACCTAAGTTTCTCTCTAATGGATCATCAGGATAATTCTGATTGAAGAGGCTTGGTGCAAATTACAATTAATTGATAAAAAATGGCCACAAGAAAGTATAAAGAATAAATATATATATATATATAATATATATATATATATTATGGGTGAGCCAAAAGTAGGTAAATAGTAAATGATAGCGTTTATTGAACATTCTGTCCCCTACTTTTGGCGCATCCTGCTTATACTGCACACAAGGAATGTCATGTGAAACGAACTTGCTCACCATCACCGTATTGCAAGCACTCTGTACACATGCTCTGTATAGATTTTTGAGGAAAAATTAAGGGAGATAATTTGGCGGAAGTCGATCCTGGATTAATGACAAATAGACTACAAGCATGCGCAGTTAGGTATTTTGTTTTCACTCGTCGCGCCAGAAGTATGTAGAAGAGAGAGGAGATCAACTTCTTCCGATTTTGGATTTTTATTTTCTTCGTTCCGAAAAATTCTGCAAAACAATATATTATTATAATCTATTCTACATACATACACACAGAAAAAAAAGAAACGAAATCTCCCAAAAATAAGAACAAAATAGAGGCGATAAATTACAGGAAAAAAAACGACAAAAATATCACAAAACAAAACAAAACACGGGTTTTTTTTGTATGATGTTTTTTTTAATTTCACTTGTAGTAAGTAAAATATATATATATATTTTATTTCTTATGTTATCTTCATCAATTAGACTGTGCTTTACTTTGTTCTGTTTGTTTAGTGTGATGATTAGGAATAAGACACAGTTTCCGTCTTTTTTTGGGGGTTATTTTATTTTAAACAACAACAAAAAACAAACAGATCATTCGTTCGTTTCATCTATTTAAAAAAACAACCCAAAAACTCAAAACATCAAAATCTTTACTTTCTTCTATATCTTCTCTTCCTTCAACATTAAATTATTGATTTTTCTCTTTATTTTTCCTTGAACTGGGTTTCCTTCTTCAGTATTATGAACTGCAGAAAGATTAGAAATATATTTATTTTTACTTGATGTTATTTTTTCTTCTTCCTTTTCTCTCTCTCTCTCTCTTTCTCTCTGAGTCAGAAAAAAAAGTTGAGGTAGCATTTACTGAGGAAAGTCAAATGATGAGATGTTCCCGTCAATTTGTCTCCAGTGCCCAGACTCCCCAAACACACCCTCCTCCGCTGCAGGCTAAAATGAAATTAATTAATAATACATTTACATACAATCGTATCCGTTTATATTTTTTGTATTTGATTTTTATTAGTACATATATTCAATTACAAACCACAGAAATA
This sequence comes from Doryteuthis pealeii, assembly GCA_023376005.1. Lineage (NCBI taxonomy): Eukaryota > Metazoa > Mollusca > Cephalopoda > Myopsida > Loliginidae > Doryteuthis > Doryteuthis pealeii. The sequence goes on along the minus strand of CM042157.1, from coordinate 57,111,317 downwards.
GGCAGCAGTGTGTGTAGATAGTTGTAGTTATTTTTTATGTTATTTTTTTTTTAGACAAGTTAAAGCGAATTCTTGGCTATTGCATTTATTTACCGATTATTTTTTTATAAATAAATAAATAAGTCATAAATAAAGAGATCTTATTTGTTTGGCTAAACATGAGTTTTTTTAGTTTATTTTTAGCGTTGTGGTTTTATCAGAACGAAATCGTTTTATATGTAAAATATTAAAGCAATTAATTGTATTTATTTTGAATCTGTAGAAGTTTAACAAGTGATTAACTTCTTGTGTTTTATTTACTAAATGATCGGCTTTAGAACTACAAATAAATGTTAAAAGATAGGCTAAAATTAACAAATTAATTACTTGTATTTGGTGAATGAAATATTAGAATATTGATAAAAAGAACACGAATTAAAGAAATAAGGTATTTAAGTCGTGTAGTAAAAATATTACGAAGTAATTAAAAAAAAAAAAAATTTTTATTTTCTATAACAATGTTTAGATCAGAATTGGTTTAAAATTAAAAAACCCCAAAACAAACAACATTGTCAAGTGAATGTTACATTTAGTATTTCACTAATGAAATCAGTAATAATTTAGTAAAAGAAATTACGGTAAAAAACAAAAAACAAACTAAGAAGATAATAGAATTGTAATTTTCATAATCGGGTTAAGATAAACAAATATTTAAATTCATATGAATTAGAAAATAGATAAATAGTAAGTCTGACTTTATAAAGGATTATTTATTAAAAATCAGTTGTTATTTTGAGTTAAAATTAAACTGTATGTTACAATATAACATTGTATTGCAAGCAAATTTTAATTTTATTTTAATGGCAATTAAATTTGGAAGTTTCTAAAAGCAATACAAAAAAGTAATAATAATATAATGATATAACTATATTGATGAAAGAATTGTGCCAAATGGTTAACTATTCCTCCTTCTTTCTTTCATCAATATAGTTGCTCTTGAAGAAGACCAATATCTGTCAGCGTACTATGAACATTTGTTTTTCTTACCATATTTTCAATCATATATATATATATACATATATATATATATATATATATATAAGGTGTTTCAAAAAAGTTTAAAGTACAAAAAATCTCAATACTTTTTACACACCTTATATATAATATATATATATATATATATATATATATATATATATATATATACATAAGGTGTGTCAAAAAAGTATTGAGATTTTTTGTACTTTAAACTCTAATTGATGGTGAGGTTCCAGTTCTGAAGGTCTGGTGAATGTGGAGCACCCCTTCAATACCATTGCTCCCAGGTCCACTTTGATCCGGAGTAGTAGTACCTGTTAGGGTCCCATCTATGGGTTAAATAGAAAATTTGTTCATAAAAAAATTAAAAAATATTTTCTTCCAAACTATCACTACAAATCTTTCAAAACTTTGCTGGCATTAAATGACCCACTGTGGTTGATATTTGCCGTAAAACAAAACAAACATAAAATCCATATATATTTAACATATAAACACTTGAAAATAAATTAAACACAACGGAGTAAATAAATTAACAACTCAAAAAATGTGTCTATTTCCTACAACAGTTACCATTACACAAAGTGCCTCCACATATAGATTCAGCCAGCAATCAGGATGAGGCAACTGCCCATACAGCAAGAGCAACAATAAGACTTCTTTGTTGAATATTCAATAGCGGACTAATTTCATATGGAGTAGAAATTAACTGGCCACCACGTTTGCCAGATTTGACAGCTCCTGATTTTTTCCTTTGGGGTTTATCTTAAGGAAAGAGTTTACATAAACAAACCTTGAACATTCCAGGAGCTGAAGAATAATAATTGACAAGAAATTAGAGCATTGGAGCCAGAAACATTACAAGCTGTCATGGAACGCAGCTGAGAAAGGTCTCGACTCTGTGAAGCTGAAAACGGAGCCAATTTGAGGGATATTATATTGCACAATTAGTCCAAAATCATTTCCAAGAGTCAAAAAAAATATAATTAAAAAAAAAATTTCTTTACCTCTTTTTATTCAAAAGTTGTTTAATTTTTAAATTGGTAAGTAACTTTTGTGCCAGTCTGTATATATATATATATATATATATATATATATATATATTATATATATATATATATGTAAGATAAAAAAATAAAAAAAATGTTTTTTCTGAAAACATAATACATTTTGCGGACCTTCTTTTTTATAAAATATTGAATTTTCTCCCGTTGGAACCAGAACAACATTTATATATATATATATATATATATATATATATATATATATTTGTGCCAGTCTGTATATATATATATATATAGACTATATATATATATATATATATATATATTGGGTGCCGGACTGACACCCAACCGACCGGATTTCAATTCTGGCTGTAGGTAGCTTACAAAATGTCTAGCCACACTGAAGAGACTTGATAAGTCGAAACACGTGTCTGTAGATGACCCTATATATGCTTCCCATCCCCTAGGGTTGAGCACTCTGGGGGGGATCTCGCTGACGGCCGCCAACTCAAGCGTAAACGCATCGCTCTTCTATATAAGGAATGGAGCACTCTGTGACGGCCTTTACACACAAAGCGATGTGTGTATTAAAATAGTTAAAATCCCCTTCCCATTCTTTAAGTGAAGACAGCCTAATGGTTAAGGTGCCGGACTGACACCCAACCGACCGGAGTTCAATTCCGGCTGTAGGTAGCTTACAAAATGTCTAGCCACACTGAAGAGACTTGATAAGTCGAAACACATGTCTGTGGATGACCCTATATATATATATATATATATATATATATATATATATATGTACATATATGGTCATCTGTAGACACCGTATTTTGATGTATCACATCTCTTCAGTGTGGCTAGACATTTGTAAGCTACCTACAGCCGGGATAGAAACCTGATAGATTTAGCATCAGTTGGACAGTTTAACTGCTCGGCTATCATCACCTACAGAATGGGAAGGGGATTTTAACTGTTTTAATACACACATCTGTATTTATGTAAAGGCCGCCTTAGAGTCCTCCATCCCTTTTATAGGAGAGCATTGTGTTTAAACTTTAATTGGTGGTTGTCAGCGAAATCCCCTCCAAAATGCTCAACCTCCTGGGGGATGGGGAGCATATATAGTCATCCACTTTATATATATAATATATATATATATATTATATACATATAGTATATATACTAGTATATATATACTAGTATATATTATACTAGTATATATTTTTGGGAGGATATGTGCTTAATTGAAGTCGTACCTAATTTTTGAAAATTAATTAATTAATAATTAATGAATTAGGCAGGCATACACAAGTATATATATATTTAGTATATATACTAGTATATATAGTCACACACACACACACACACACACACACATATACATATATAAGTATATAATAAATGGAAATAAATCCGACAGTATGATTGAAAAGAGAATGGAAAAACAAAGCAACTATGTTGATGAAAGAATCGTGCCAAACGGTTAACTATTCCTCTTTCTTTCTTTGATCAATATAATTTCTCTTGAAGAAGACCAATATCTGTCAGCATACTATGAACATCTGTTTTTCCTATCTCTTTTCAATCATGTATATATATATATATATATATATATATATATATATATAAAAGAAAGTTTGTCAACCTATAACTCAGAAAAGAGGAGTCACTCAGATTTGAAATCTTGCATATAGATTAATATACTTCTAACTAAGAAACACTCAAAATTTGGTTATTGATTTTTACTAATTAAGGGATATAATTAAGCCAAAATCACCCAATTTGCGGAACTGTCCATATACCAGCACCTTCTGATAATAAAATATTGTTCGCTGCCTGACTTTTTGTTACAGCGATTTACAGCGATACCAGCAGTGAAGATTAATTTTAGTTAATAAATTTCGCAGTCTAAGCCGTTCCACTCGGAATTCATCACCTATTCTTGGTCCAATCTTAAAAATATTTATATGGTTGGAAAGAAAAGAAAATAATCTTTATAAATATGTAATTTGTATGCGTTTTTATTTATTGAATTATTTTTTACAGTGAGTTAAAAAAAACAAAATTGGCTTCGGAGAGCTAATAAGAGTATGATTTTTTTTTTCAGACTAAATTTTAAGGAAAAAACAAATTCTTTTTTCTCGCCTATTAAGGATTCAATCTTCTTTAAGATATTTATATGGTTTGAAAGAGAATAAAATACTATTTAATTTGATTGAGTTTTTATCCATGGAATTATATTTTACAGCGAGTTAAAAAAATAATATTTTGCTTCAGTCAGCCTAGAATTCGTAGTATAATTTTTACATATTAATTTTAACATAAAATCAAATCTTATTTATCGCATATTTCTGTTCCTATCTTAAAAATATTTATTTGGTTAGAAAGAAAAGAAAATAATCTTTCTAAATATGTAATTAGTATGTCTTTTCATACATTGAATTATTTTTTACAGCGAGCTAAATAACAAATCAAACAAAAACATTTAATGATAACTCAACTTTAAAAAAAATTAATTCCTGTCATTCGTCAGTTGCGAACAAAGCCTTTTTTTATTTTTCATAATCGTGTTAATTTATTTATTTTAATATTAGAAATACAAATAAAATCATGATACTAATGCAGAATAGTGCGCAAGAGATAATACCATTAGATTACCTAATACATTTCATGGAAATACCTGAAAACTCAAATTGTTATCAGATATATAGTATAGTATACTTTACTATAATAATTTGATATTCGATCGGCTACACTTTGAATTAATAATGTTATTTTTTTTTAAAGATCATTTATCGTTTTACATAAATTTGATTACTTTATTTAATATTCAAATATTAATTTGAAGTTTAGCAAATCGCGTCATTTATATTTTATTTAAAAAATATAGTTAATCATTGAATTAAAATTTCTCACTATATGTGATGTCATTCCCTCAAATCTGACAAAAAGAAAATTCCCTGACCTCCCACCAGACTGGATTAAATTAAAATCTTTTTTACATGGTGATTTTTATGGGTCATCCTTTGAGGACCAAACTCGGTATTCAGTAGTAATAGATCAGCAAATGATTATGTTTTTATTTCCTCTACCCAGGCTTCGCCAGGTAGCTGCTGCTAGTATATATATATATATATATATATATATATAATATATATATATAGGTGTATCAAAAAAGTATCGAGATTTTTTGTACTTTTTGACAAAACTTGTATTCTGAAAAAAATTCCGTTCCATTCATTGTTCATTTCTACCTTGGTAAATATAGCTTCAAACTTGGCACTTTTATGACACACCTTAGCTCAGTCGGTAGAGCGTTCGGCTAGAAACCACAAGGTTCCTAGTTCGATACTGGTCCCCGCCAACTCAGCGTATGAGTAGCACAGGGATCTGTGCGGTAAAGTAAGGAGCTGATGGTAGGTGTGGCGCTCCACCTCAGATGCTAAAACAATCTCCTTGGTCTAGCGCTATTGAAAAGGGGATAGACTCCCTCGCTGACTGGCTGATACCGACTTTAGGCCGCCCCAACGACTTTACTTTACTACTTATATATATGTACACACACACACACATACATATATATATATACATATATATAAAACAAGTAAAACATAACACCAGTATAAATAGAATACAAGTATAAATGGAACATTCCGATGTCATATTGTTTTTACAATTCCCCTGAAGATGGCCCGTAATGGGGCTGAAAGTACTTGGGAACAGATTAGCTATGCCAAATTTATCAGCTAATTCCAGCTGGATATTGTATCATCCATTCAATGACTTGAAAGGATTGAGAACAGAATTTATAGACAAAATATGTCTGGAATTATATATATATATATATATATATATATATATACACACACAATTCCATACAAAGGAAAAACTTAAAAAACAGTCATTTGGCTTATGATGAATTTATTTCAACTGGCTCCTTTTTAAAAGAAGCCAGCATTTTCAAACAGCCAAAAACACAATCCTAATGTTTTTAGCTGTCTAAAGATTGTTGCATAATTGTATGGTAGCGTGGATTTTTTGACAATACCCTGTAGTGAGAATGCAAAGGGAAAAAGTGGAAAAATACCAGACCATTTGGAAACTTTGACCCCCAAAGGCAGGAATCTCGCGAGTCACATGATACAGAGTTAGGTAGTCAGTTTTCAACCAGACGTCAGGCAGACAGGTTATAACTCACACCGCGCGGTGAATGATGGGCAGTAATAAAATCTTTGATCAAAGAAAAAGAAAGTCTTGTAGTTGATTAATGCATGACAAAAGAACTAGCCCTTAATAAATAAGCCCTTAGGAAAAGAAGCAACAAGAAGAAACTAGACAACAACCGGCCAAAAGAAGTAAAGAGGAAACAGCACTAGATGATCATGGCTGAAAGGAAGAAGATAGAAAAGAAGCAAGTAAGTCACACTACTCTATCTGTCTCTCTCTAATTCTCTCTCTATCACACAAGAACTCTCTTGTTTATATACCCGCGATGGGTTATATAACAAAATGCTGGCTTCTTTTAAAAAGGAATCGGTTGAAATAATTTCATATTCAGACAAATGACTGGTTATTAAGTTTATAAATATTGCTCTGTATGAAATGATAAAATTGTCATGCATTGAGCTCTCCTGAGGACTTGAAAGAATCTATATATTTATGAGTAGGAGAATCGTAGGAAATGGATTCGTCAACCCGAGTTCAAATCCTGGTCAAGGTTGTTTACATATCACATAGCATTAATACCCTTAGGAAAGGTATGTATCCAAATAGTAGGGCAGACTAGGTTCTTTAACCTTGGCTAGGTAACCAATATAAGAGAAGGAAAACTCTGAATTCAAACCTGTTAAACTCCACTTAAGAAATTGACCTTGTGTCACATCCTGCTTGTGTGGAGGGGTTGGTATATATATATATATATATATATATATGTATGTAAATACATTTGTATTTGTATGGAGGATAAAGAAGGTCATTAATAGAAACATTCCCACCCCAATGCAACTGATTTATTGGATATTATATATACTAGTACAAAATAAAAAACACCCTCCGGCCGGTGTAAAAATAGACTTTTGAAACATATTGCCTGAGGGGTAAAAAAGTCAATGTCAGCGAGTTTGTACCCTAAGTAAGTAAAATCATCAAATTCATTAAAGGATTAAAAAATAAAACAATTTGAAATGTAAACTTTAAATATGTATTAAAATAAAACAAACTATATATAGATATATAATACCAGTCATGTATTTATTAAAACTTGTTTTGAAAAACAATTAGGACTGTCTAATGTTGCATGTTCAAATTTTGAGTGTATTTATTCTATGTTATGACGATGATGTAATTTTTGTTACAGACAAAAACCGGAAGCAAATCTCCATTATTAATATATATAATATCTGAAGAATAATTAAAGTCCAATTACCGTCGAACTGGGAAGACAATGGTTGTAACTGAATACAATCCCGAAAGCCACAAAGTCCACTGCAAAATGACAGAGTATATATAAGACTCCACAATGTCATTCAAATCAAGCAGTCAAGCAGCCAATCAGAACTCAAGGAATGGAATCACCCAAATCACCCAGATTCATGGATGGATCATTCTTGAGTCCTATTTATACCAACTGTCTTGGACACTGCTTGAGTGGCACTTAGCTGCTGTTATTCAAACCAACAGTAGGCTAACTGACTTCAGTAATATCCAATAGATCAGATCATCTAATTTGACCAATGAAAATGAGTCTCTTACGTATGAAATGAATGAACACAATGTGATAAAAAAGTAAAGAAAAAAATCATGTGAGTCATCCGTTCTGGCCAATCATCATCATCCTCATGTCGCACAATTAGCATGGATATCCATGACAATCTCTCACCAATCTTCTCTATCATTCATTGCGCCAGGGAGGTCTTCTGTGCAGCAACCAGCATCCATGCAGAGCTGGTCAATGTAGGTCCTTGCTGTGCGGCCCATGTTAGCATGTCCAAGTGCTGACTTCCACAGGAGAACATTGCTTATGAGTTCATCCTTGCTCCTCCAGCAGTGTCCAGCATGTCATGTCCGTCTCACTCGGATGGTTTGTGGGATGGGGAGCAGGTGGCCATACAGCTGCTTCCTTGTGGGGTGCTGTTTCCCACGACTTGAACAAGCATTCTTGTGCAGCTCCCATCTATCTTATTCTCAAGGCACCTTGTCAGGGTCCATGTGGTGCAGCTATACAGCAGCACTGATACAACCACCGCTTGGAAGAATTGTTTTAGCTTGTCTGTGAGTTCGGATTTCCATATGACTGATAATCTGTTTACAGCCGACCATGCCTTTCCTATTCGTGTATCAACATCGCTTTCAGTGGAAGAGATATTTCTACCTAGGTATATTGTATACTAAATGAGCCAGCTAAAATAAGTTTTTAGATATTATCTATCTCTTACACTCTATGTCTTACTGTTCTCTTTTTATAATAGGTTGTGAGTTGTCTTTAAAAAAAAAGATTATTTAATAATATGAATAAAAATAAAGAGTTAAAACAGAAAGAAAAATAAGGAAAAATTGAATTTAAAATACAATACCTGAAATTATAACAATTGGTAACAATTTTTTAATGAACAAAATTAAAATAAAATTATCATTAATAAAAAATACTGCTCTGATCACAGAGATCTATATCTTTGTTAAGTCAGTTTCAGTATTGCCAGGTATTTATAGTGTGGATTGGTTGGTTGGTTGGTTGGTTGGAATTTTTGGTACATCAACCCTTGGGCTATTTTATGCTGATTATTTTATTCATTCTTATTGGGTATTCAATCTTTTTTAACTCATTTTTTTAAACACATGGTATTTACCTTGTACCCCACTTGTACGGGTTAGGCACAAGGCCCTATTAACATGGGACCACCCACAAACCGATGCTCATGGGTGGCAGGTGAAAAGTTGTGTTGATCCCTTCAGCATTTCCCCTCAAAGGGGGCGCCTCAGGCACTGGGCAATAAACCCAGTTTAAGTGCATAAAATAATCTTGGATGGGGTGACATGCCATTAAATTCACTCCATTAAAACAAAATCTTCATCTTGTTATGAAATTTCACAAATGTCGGTTTAGCTAAGTTAGTAGAGCATCCGCCTAGGAATCACAATGTTCCGAGTTTGACACTGGCCCTTACCAACTCAGCTTTGATCTGTGCAGTAAGTTGGGGAGCTGGTGGTAGGTGTGGTGCTTCACCTCAGATGCAAAAACAATTTTCCTGGTCTAGTGGTAAGGAAAAGGGTATAGACTCCCTTGCTGTTTGGCTGATGCCGACAATAGGCCACTCTGCTGACTTTACTTACTTTTTATTAATATGAAGTGAATCAGGGCCGGTGCTTGGGTCTCATGCCCCACCTCCCCAATTTATGATATGGACCCCCACTATACTACATGTCAATTTTGATAAAGTAGTATTCATAGAAAATATATGAATCCTGCCTGCTGGCTTAGATCCCCAACCCCAGGTTGGCAGATTAGGGGAGTAGTACACACATGTCCTGAATTGAATACACATAGACTTGAATAGAACTTGAACTCAATTTGTGGATTTTGTTTTGTATGCTAATAACAGTTACACTGCACCACACCTACTGTATAGCAGAAAATATCATAATATGGAAAATAATGGCATAAAAAATAAAATAAGATGAAACAAAGCATAAAGAAGAAAAAGAAAGCTTCAAGTTTTAAGAAAAACAGCATTTTGTATCTTAGTTAATTGGCCCTTAGTTAACAAGTGACTGACATATACTGTTCTCTTGCGGTTGGTATTAATGAGAATAGATTATGACGAGTGTGGGGTTGAGGTGGAGTAGGAAGGAATGAAAGTGGCATGTAAGCATGAAGTTGATAATAAAGAAAATCTAGAGCAGCAACAGCAGCAGCAGCAGTTTATACCTATCAGTCTTACAATTATTCTATTTTATTTATATGATTATCTTTATGGAGAGAAAAATCTTTCTCCTCCTTTTTATCTGCAATCAAAGTAGTTTTTTTTTTTTCTGGTTATAAAGATGTACAAGGCATGCCAAAAAAGTATTGAGATTAAAGCTGTATTTACCAAGATAGGAATGAACAATAAATGTTGTTGTTGTTGTTGTTGGTCGCATTCTGTCTATGAGAAACGAAGGAGTAGTGTCATAATTTTTTTTTTTTAAATTAATTTTTTTTTTTTTCTTTGGACTACATAGCCGGGAGGATAAGCTGTTGCCCATGCAGCAAATCCCCCCTCTCCACACTGCTGCTATGATCCAAAGGAAAGGTAAGGTACCAATGTGGTTTGGCAATGGTAGTATTGCAGGAGTTGATGGGTAGCACTGGATTTCAGCATCACACCACCTTAGGAACTCCGGCTCCTGGTTTGTTTTCAGGATTTAGTCCCCTAGCCTTTCCTTGAAATAATGAAATAAATGTAATGTTAATTTTTTTCAGAATACAAGGTGTGTCAAAAAGTACAGATTTTAAAGCTGTATTTACCAAAATAGAAAAGAAGAATGAATGGAACATTCATTTTTCAGAATACAAGGTGTATCAAAAAGTATTGAAAATCTTGATACTCTTTTTGACACACCTTGTATATGTAACACATATATCAATGTCACCCTACCAGCTGGGGCAGAAGAATACCTCTGCAGAGGGGTAATCCCCCAATGGGGCCACTTGTTGCTCATGAGTGGCAACACGTGATGCTTAAGGATGGAATTCTGGTGGCTGAGCAGTCCATGACATGCAACACTCCACTTTAGTCCTCACTTGGATTAGACGGACGGTCAGAGAAGCCCCCTCCAATCAATCAGCTGGTCTTATCAAACCCTAGTACCTATATGATTGTCCAGACTCTATTGCTCTTATGGCAAGCCCCTAACTCTTTTTATCATATATATTTCCCCAGGGTATTAGTGCTATGTGAATTGTGGTTTTGTCCAGGATTCATAGGTATTTCCCAATTTTAATGGCGCCTAACAGATATTAGAATTTAACCGGCTGAAATTATTTCAAATTTGATTTGTTGATTTTTCATGAGGCATGGACCTGGATTTCCCTGAATGTTTTTTCATTGCTTGCTATCTTGACTACGTTTTGCCACTGGAATAACATAGAATATGCTGGGTATGTAACAGAACTGAAATTTCTATATAATCCAATCCTATTTGCAACTATCAATCTCCAGAAGTCACTAAGTCGATGGGAAATAAATGAAATTAATGTATTTTTTAAAAATAGATCACTAAATAGGACTGAGTCTATTCTAGTAGTGACCATCCCAAGCAGAGTTTAACAGGTTTGAATTCAGAGTTTTCCTTCTCCTAGACTGGTTGCTTAACCAAGGTTAAAGAGCCCAGTCTTCCCTACTATTTACCAATAGCTAAAGGGAGAGTAGTTGGATTCATACCTTTCCCAAGGTATTAGCGCTATGTGAACTGTAGCTTCGTCCTGGATTTGAACTTGCGTTGATGAGTCCATTTCCTACGACTCTAACCATTAAACCACGCGCCTCCAACTGTATTACTGATAATTAAATAAATTAATAAATACCAAATGACCTAAAAGATATCCATACAAATGTATGCACCTTTTTTTTTGTCTTTTTTCAATTATTATTATTGTCGTTATTCTGGAAAAAATCTCAGTGTATCTCTGTATTTCTCTCTCTATATATTTATATACATAATAATAATAAAGCCTTAAGAGTCAGAAACTACCTACCTAAGTTTCTACTAATGGATCATCAGGATAATTCTGATTGAAGAGGCTTGGTGCAAATTACAATTAATTGTTAAAAAATGGCCACAAGAAAGTATAAAGAATATATATATATATATATATATATATATATATATATATATATATAGGGTGAGCCAAAAGTAGGTAAATAGTAAATGATAGCGTTTATTGAACATTCTGTCCACCTACTTTTGGCGCATCCTGCCTATACTGCACACAAGGAATGTCATGTGAAACGAACTTGCTCACCATCACCGTATTGCAAGCACTCTGTACACATGCTCTGTATAGATTTTTGAGGAAAAATTAAGGGGAGATAATTTGGCGGAAGTCGATCCTGGATTAATGACAAATAGACTACAAGCATGCGCAGTTAGGTATTTTGTTTTCACTCGTCGCGCCAGAAGTATGTAGAAAGAGAGAGGAGATCAACTTCTTCCGATTTTGGGATTTTTATTTTCTTCGTTCCGAAAAAATTCTGCAAAACAATATATTATTATAATCTATCTACATACATACACACAGAAAAAAAAGAAACGAAATCTCCCAAAAATAAGAACAAAATCAGAGAGCGATAAATTACAGGAAAAAAAACGACAAAAATATCACAAAACAAAACAAAAACACGGGTTTTTTTGTATGATGTTTTTTTTAATTTCACTGTAGGTAAGTAAAAATATATATATATTTTATTTCTTATTGTTATCTTCATCAATTAGACTGTGCTTTACTTTGTTCTGTTTGTTTAGTGTGATGATTAGGAATAAGACACAGTTTCCGTCTTTTTTTGGGGGTTATTTTATTTAAAAACAACAACAAAAAAACAAACAGATCATTCGTTCGTTCATCATATTTAAAAAAAACAACCCCAAAAACTCAAAACATCAAAAATCTTTACTTTCTTCTATATCTTCTCTTCCTTCAACATTAAATTATTGGATTTTTCTCTTTATTTTTCCTTGAACTGGGTTTCCTTCTTCAGTATTATGAACTGCAGAAAGAATTAGAAATATATTTATTTGTACTTGATGTTATTTTTTCTTCTTCCCTTTTCTCTCTCTCTCTCTTTTCTCTCTGAGTCAGAAAAAAAAAGTTGAGGTAGCATTTAACTGAGGAAAGTCAAATGATGAGATGTTCCCGTCAATTTGTCTCCAGTGCCCCAGACTCCCCAAACACACCCTCCTCCGCTGCAGGCTAAAATGAAATTAATTAATAATACATTTACATACAATCGTATCCGTTTATATTTTTTGTATTTGATTTTTATTAGTACATATATTCAAATTACAAACCACAGAAATAGCAGCAGTGTGTGTAGATAGTTGTAGTTATTTTTTATGTTATTTTTTTTTTAGACAAGTTAAAGCGAATTCTTGGCTATTGCATTTATTTACCGATTATTTTTCTTTATAAATAAATAAATAAGTCATAAATAAAGAGATCTATTTGTTTTGGCTAAACATGAGTTTTTTTTAGTTTATTTTTAGCGTTGTGGTTTTATCAGAACGAAATCGTTTTATATGTAAAATATTAAAGCAATTAATTGGTATTTATTTTGAATCTGTAGAAGTTTAACAAGTGATTAACTTCTTGTGTTTTATTTACTAAATGATCGGCTTTAGAACTACAAATAAATGTTAAAGATAGGCTAAAATTAACAAATTAATTACTTGTATTTGGTGAATGAAATATTAGAATATTGATAAAAAGAACACGAATTAAAGAAAATAAGGTATTTAAGTCGTGTAGTCAAAAAATATTACGAAGTAATTTAAAAAAAAAAAAAATTTTTATTTTCTTATAACAATGTTTCAGATCAGAATTGGTTTAAAATTAAAAAAAACCCCAAAACAAACAACATTGTCAAGTGAATGTTACATTTAGTATTTCACTAATGAAATCAGTAATAATTTAGTAAAAGAAATTACGGTAAAAAACAAAAAACAAACTAAGAAGATGAATAGAATTGTAATTTTCATAATCGGGTTAAAGATAAACAAATATTTAAATTCATATGAATTAGAAAATAGATAAATAGTAAGTCTGACTTTATAAAGGATTATTTATTAAAACATCAGTTGTTATTTTGAGTTAAAATTAAACTGTATGTATACAATATACATTGTATTGCAAGCCAAATTTTAATTTTATTTTAATGGCAATTAAATTTGGAAGTTTCTAAAAGCAATACCAAAAAGTAATAATTATAATGATATAATTGAAGTGATTCTTCATTCAGGTTTTCTTATGTAACGAATCTTTTTCCACAAAAAGAAAATAAGTTTTATTTTTTGAAAGATACCACGATTGTCGATCAAACGTTTTATATTTGATAAACCAATATTAAATCACACATTTTTATTTCAACTGTTAGTCTTTGTTAACTTTTCTAATATGATTGTCCTTTTTATCAATATTGTGGTGGAAAAAGCGCATTATCAAAATTAAATGAAAAACAAATGACTTGAAACTTGTCTCTTTGTAATCTATACTACTTACAAGGTACCCTCATGTAACCAACACCTTTTGCCTTTAACTAAGATTACTAGTAGAGGTATTTTTGTTGGGGTGTTTTAAAATGATCCACGTGTTTTTGAATCGGTGGTGGGTATTTTGGGTGGGGGGTTTGATTAAAATTACAGGTTGTTTAAAAATATATATATATTTAGTGAGTTTGGTCGATCTTATGCTGCAAAATTGAGCAAGTGAAATTTTACTTGTTTGTCTTATTGTCGATTATTAAGAATAAAATATTGTACTTATAATTTATAATTAGTTAGTCTAACTGGCTTAACAATATGTACTGTTAATAAACCCATAAAAATAAGATTCTCATTATCTCCCCCCCCGGGCAATAGTCTCTCATTTTTTTTAAACTGTGGAAAAAAAGATTTCAGTTGCTTCCTTAACGGAATTTGAATAATTTCCTTCTTGAGGCTTAGGGAAAGAAAGCGTGTCAAAAATTTTCTGCATGTTATTTTATTTTATATCTTTATTTACATAAAGTACAGCAGTTCATATATATCTATGTGTGTGTGTCAGTTTATATTGTTTTAGTTAGTATTAAAAAAGAAAACGTTTTTATTAGGTAACTATCTAAAAATGTTATATTTACAGAGCAATTAGAGCACAGCTTGTGGTAATCACTGAATTTGACTAGAGAGAGATATAATAAGGATCAATTCGTCGTTGTTGTTTTTTTCTAAAAAGATTCCAAATATTAAATTTTAGTTGTTGTATTAAGTCCATTTCTTATGAAAATGAAACGAAAGAAGTTAAAATTAAGTAACTTACTACGAAATTGATGAAACAACGTGAGAAATGCCAAATAGCTTTCCACCAACCGTCGAATTAAAATAAAAACGAAATAACATTTACTTCCTTGTGTGTGTGTGTGTGTGTGTGTGTTTTTTTTTTTAAATTTTAAAACCTGATTATCGTTCTATTTTTTCGATAATAGTTAAATGCTTTTTATAATAAATCTTTTATAATAAGATCTAAGGATTAAAAAAAGAAAAGAAAAGCAATTATACCAAATCAAAACATTTTGTGTCCACTTTTTTGTGCCTTAACTTGGACTGGCTTGTAGATGAAATTTATATAAAAGTTGTCAAAATATTTTTGACAATAATAATACACCACATAAAAAATCACAATCCCCTTCCTTCCTCTTAATTCTACTTAAACCAAATTGGTTGGCAATAATGACAAGAGCACCCACGTGCTCTTGACCGAAGTAAGTGAAATGTTTTTTTTAAAAAGGTGATTTATTTTATAATAATAATAATAATTTTAATAATCAGTCATGTTTTCATCACTTTCTTAAAATTTTTTTTTTTGTAACATTCTCTAACATAGTTTTTTAAAGCATGCATTTTCCCCTTTTAGTATCAAATTTAAAGCTTTGTGATATTTTTTTCTTCAAAACAATTAAAATCCGCTGGTTGATATTACTAGTTTTAAGATTATTTTATTTATTTTTAAATGCATATTACAGTTATTTTACTTGAGCTTTTTTGTACAGTACACTTGTATTATTTTATTTAAAAAAAACTTTCTGTGTCGCCTGCTTGTAGCAGTAGCAAGAGAAAAAATTACAAGGACTACATTTATTTCCCCAACCCAAAGAAAGAAGAGCAATATGTCATAGGAAAAAAAAACTTAAAAGGTGGATTTTTCTGCTTGATTTCAGTACAGATTACGATAAGCTGGCCACGTGACTAAATTAGAAAAAAAAAATTCCCTCCAAAACAAAAAATAACTTTTTTTCTTTTTTTAATGTTGTAGGAGGTATCTTACAATATGTACATTTTCAGGGTTTCTTCCCCATACTTAATTATCGTCAATGTGGTTGTGTTATTTGTATGGCCAGAAAAAAAGGACTTTAAAAATGACACAGTTCGTAATAATTTAAAATAAAAATTGTCCTTTTAAATCAAGAATGGTTTATATGATTTGAATTAGGAAAAAGAAAAAAAAGTTTTTGTAATTACCCGCCCCCTCCCCCCCAAAAACAACAACAACAAAACAAGGTGATCTGATAATTATTAATTTATGCTATATATCATTTGAAATAAAATCTCTGGCCATTAAATTTTTTTTTTCTACAAGATTCACGATGCGTTTAGTCTGTTGATTATCTGGAGAAAAACCCAACTTGAACCCTAAGTAGACAGGATCATTCATTGACGTGGGAAGAGAATAGCAATATCACCTACAATCTTTATGCCTTTTGTAAATGTAAATGAATACTTTTAATTAAAAGATATATATTAATACTTTTAATTAAAAGATATATATTTCAGGATTTGGGGAAAATATTTCGAATAGTTTTTTAATTTTTAATGATTTCGTATTATCCTAATTTTCTTTATTGATACAAGATTGTTAACAAAAAACAACACACACCTAACAAAAAATCTCATTATTACTTTAACTTTTACCAATTGAAAAACCAAAAAAACGCTTTTAGAAAAGATCTTCGTACATTTTTTTAAATAAAAGAACGAAGGATGTTTTCTTTTGTTTTTGTTATATGAATTTGATATGACAAGAAAACCTTCCACTTAACTACCTGCAAACAAGAAATCTGAAATGGAACCTGTTTCGTATCAGGCTACTTACTGCTACAGTTTACCAGAGCATGTACTCTACTTTTTAAACCAACCACCACAACTACTATCATTATTTACTTGACTACTATTACTATATACAAACCATGTGGGCGATTGATTTTTGTTTGAATTAACTAATATCAAGATCCGGGGTGGAGGAACTGTACATTTTTATTGTTTTTAATTCGCTTGATGTGTGGTTTGTCTCCAGTTGTTTCAACAACGTCGTCACTGTGGTTGAATCATGAGTTGCCTTTTTTTTTTTTTTTTTTTCTTTTCAAATCTATGGAAGCCTCCGAGTTTAAAGTTGGGAATAATATTTTGACATATGCAACTCTCCCACGTGTTGAGAAAATGCATTTTCTAATACAACACTTGTAGAAATGTATGCAATAAAACGTATCGGCCAGCTCGCCTTAAAGTTTGTTGTGTTTATGAAACAAGCAGTATCATTGTTATCGAATTTACAAATTGATCATTTAAGTTTATTAAATTTAAGTATTGCAGGAAATTGAGGCATTGTCCTGAGTTTTTAAAAAGCTTTTAAACTCGTATGATGGTAGTACAATATTGTATAAACAAAATAACAAAACAAACAAGTCGCACAATTTTAATTGAATAAATTGAAAAACCATAACTTTTACGACCTAGTATCTTCAGATTTATTGGTAAATAAAAAAAAATCATCAGAACATTTTTATTTATTTTATATAGAAACTGACAAAATTATCATTTATTAATTGTAAGTATTGCAGGAAATTTAGGCACTCGTGATTAAAAAAAATATATATAAACTAGAATAAACACACACACACACGGTAATATTTTAATTTAATAAATATGAATATTTTTCAGATTTATTGATAAATTAAAAAATAACAAAAACATCTGCTATATCTCTCGAGTGAAAAAAAAATGGCAATGTAATAGCATTTTTACATGTGATAGTTTTAATTTGGCATGGGAAGATTTTGGCAGGTTTTGGGCTTCCGTACTGTTTGAGTCGCTCTTCCATGTCGCTTGATGAGTCTGTCGTCACTTATACAATTTATACATCTAGTCCTGCGAAGTGGTGTTTAAGGGAGAAAAAAAAATCTTTTAATTTTCCCTGATCCTTTTACCAGGAAGATACGTCAGGATAAAACAAACTGTTGTTACTTATGGTCTTTCTTTGATCTCTTCTGGTAGTAGGCCTCTCCTTCCCTTTTCTTCTTTAAATAAACCAAGCGATGCCTTTTTTTTCTCTCTTATTTTTGTAAGATCTTTCCTTGTTTGGATTTAAATAGGAAAATAAAGCCGAGATAAATTTATTAGCAGTAAATATTCAATAAATTTGAGTATTTTAAAAATTGAAACTCAGAAACAACATCGGATATTTAAATGAGTCAGAGAAGAAGGGAATCGCCATCCTTATTTTTGTGGACTGGACAAGATAGTTGAGTAGTAGTAGGATGCATACCGCTTAACATTTTTTTTTACAGAAAACTTATAAGAAATATATTTCATAAAATAAGACTGAAATTAATAAGAAATAATTTGCTTTATCTTATTTATTATTTACTAAAAGTCGGTTTCCATCAGTGTGTAACATCATCTCCATTCCTACCACTATCTTCCTCGTGTTTGTGAGTGGGTGATCTCTTGTCCGTCGGAATGTCCCTTCCTTTTAACATTAGGATCAGTTCAATCATTTATCTCTTTCCGTTGGAAATTCTTTGTTTCTATGTGTGTTTTATCTTTCTTTTATTGATTTTAATTACCGTCTTGAGGTGTTTTATCTTTTTTATTGATTTTGATTACCGTCTTGAGGTGGTCAAATCAGTCCTTTTCTTTCTTTTTTTTTCTTTCTTTTTTTGTGTGATATAACCTCCAGTTCAGTATGTGTTAATTCATAACATCTTGTGAGTGAGTTGTGATTAGGGTTAAACCTGGACCGTATAGTTATAGTAAGTAGTTATTTACTAAGCTTTGCTTAGTCGTGGCACAAGGCTGGAAGTATGGGGCACTCAGTGAGAATCAAATTAACTAGTAATGGTCTGCTAGTCTAGTTTGCTAACCATTACACCATGCACTACATTATAGTCAGTAGGTAAAATGAACATTGTTATATACCGCCATCATCATCATTATTATTACTACTATTATCATATTACTGAACCCTTTTTGATCCAGCTTTAAAAAAATTGAAAGTAGATGAAATAAACATAAAAATACATTTCTTATGATCTGGATTCTTGGAGATTCTTTGTCCACGCGCGTGTGTATTATTATCATCATTATCGATCTTAATTATGGTCTTGATGTGGTCAAGTCAGTCTTCTTCTTGTGTTCAGTATGTGTCAATTGACATATTGTGTATGTGTGAGTTGTGATGATCTACAGAGTTAAACCTGGACCATATAGTAAATAGGTAAAAATGAACATTGTTACATACCCACATCATCATCATCACTGTGACTATTATCATTTAATATTACTAAAACCCTTTTTCCAGCTTTGAAAAATAATCTAAAATAGATAAATATAAACTGAATAGTGAATGAATATGAATTGAATAAACATGAAAAATACATTTATCGTAACCGGAAAAAAACCCCACTTTTTAGTAATAATTAATTAGTTTCTCAAGTTTGAATTTAAAAAAATCCTAATCGCTAATAAATTCATTTATTATTTTTATCTTTCGACAAGTATCTTTTTCGGATTTCCGAAATTCGAGCAAATATGTTATGTGATTTGAAACAAAAAGCAGCATGTCTTATATTCTACACGTGTTCTTGTTGAGCATGCATGGGATTTTCTCAATTTATTATTCGTGTAAAGAAAGAAAATAATAGTTAATTAATTTGTTGTTTTATTTTTTTAAAATATATTTTTATTTTTTTTAGAATAAAAGAAAATTAAAACAAAATCAATTTGGCGGGCTTCCATTAAAAAAGAAAAAACAAAAAAAAAAAAAAACTACCTTTTTTTTCTCCTGCAACGTAAAAGTAAAAAAGATATTACTCTCACCATGTTCTTTTTTTTTAAACTCTTGGTCACGGATAAGCAACGAAGTATTTTGTTCCTATTAAATAATGTTTTAATGTTTTTTATTTTAATTTTTTTTATTGAATGAATGAATATAATATAAAAAAACAAAAAACGACCTTTGGTCAATCTAGTTGTCTTGACATTTTTTAAAGGCTTTCCATTTTAAGCACGATAATTCAATTTAAAAAAAAATTCTTTGGTGCTGTGATCAGTTAAAATCGTGTTGTGCATATTTATTTTGAATGCTTACATAAAAAAAAAATCATTAATTATAAATTATGGTTATTCATTTTAATAATAATACTTAGCAAATTTACTATTAATTCTAAAGTTAAAAGCCATTATGCGTGTTTTTATTGTTGTCTTTTATCACATTGAACAGGAATATTCATTTTGAATAGATAAGAATATCTTACATTTTTAATTTTATATTAATTTGAGTAAGAAAAAAAAAGATTTTTTGTATTAATAGATGGTTGTATTTTCTTCTATACAAACCCATCCGTCAGCATTTTTCAGGAGACACTTTTTTTTGTCTGCAAATCACTTTTTGGACATCAATCTAACATGTGACTTTTTTCCGAGTGTCGGAAAGAAATTAAATTTCACCTCAATCATTAAGTATTTAAAAAAAATCAATACCCCTAATTTTATGCAGTGAAATATTATTATAAAAAAAATTGAGTTATTATTTTCATTGAAATCCAAAACAAACCAATTATGTCCTGGACTCTACCACTGAGCCTTTATAGAAGCACCTACTAAAAACAAGTCTTCATCCGTACGGATGTGCATATAATATCACCTATTTACATACTGTGTATATCACCAACATGTTTTTGCTATTACACAAGTTCTTCAAGTCGTTTCCTCAGCAACGTAGCAGAAATCATGGCACCACAAGTTTAGGATATATTTGCTACGAATGCTACTACTCTTAGGAAACTGTCACACTGTTGTTCCAATAAATAGCTTCTAGAGATAGTCCCAAACTTGTTTTTGATATAAATAGATCATAATAAATATGGATATATATAAAAAAGAAGGCTTCTCTCTCCTCATGTACATATTTTAGTAGCTTTCGTGAATGCAAATATCACGACAGTTGAGGAAAGGTGTAAAATATTTTTTGACGTATTATATTATTTTTAGTTTATAAATTAAGACAATGAAAAGATGTTTTTTTTTTATTTTTAACTTTAAGCGTAAACACTGTAAAATAATATTTTAATAATGAAAGGTTAAATATTTTGACACTGTGGAAATTGAAATATTAATTTAATAATATTGATAGTTTAAATTTATGTACTATGTGTGTGTGTGTGTTTATTTTTAGTATTTTGCTATATGTTGTATATATAATATAAGAGTGAATGAAACTTTTTTGTGGCATATTTGTTTAAGGATTTAAGAAAAATGAAATATATCATCTGAATTTTTTTTTTTTTATAATCTAGCTAAAAATATTTGATGTTCAAAACATATTTGCATTATCAATATATATACCTACACATACTATATAATCTTTTTTTTTTTTTTTTTAAACAATGCTTTATTATTTGTGCTCTGATATTGCATATTGTTCTGACAAAGCTATATCCAGTGGTCTGATGAAGTCAGCCTTGAAAATTTAGACTCTTTTTTTTTTCTTTCTTAAGCCCTATAGTTCTTTGCAGAAAGCGTTGTGCAAATCTATTAACATTAGGTTTATTTAAAAAACAAAAGATCTTTTGATCTGTGGTTTTAATGATAGATAATTATATTTATCTATATTTCATATTTGGAGTTAATGTTTTATTTAGAAATTATAGAATATTTCTTTTTATTCATAAAACACCAGCATTTAAAAAAAAAATATTTTTTTAACATAGTGCAGATCATATATATATATATATATATATATATATATATATATATATATATATTGTATTGCTAAAACAACTGTTTCTTATAGTTTCAAATAACTATTTGAGTAACCTGATGTAGATGAGTAGTGATGTTTTTCCTAATAGCTGATTTGCATATTGTTTTAAAATTTTCTTATGAAAACCCAAGATATTATAACATAAATAAGATTAATAAATGAATAACTTAATGTTTCTTAATTTTCAGTCTTATCTTTTCTGTTTTCGTTTTGATTAGCAATTAGTTTGTTGATAGCTTTTATAGTTATTAGAAATTGAATTACTTTCTAAAAAGTGAACTAAATTTTTCTCAGAAATAAGTTCACAAAACCAAATTGTCCATTTTTTTTCAGTTTATTATTAAAGTTATATTTATTTTTGTTAAGTATGTGTATTGGTAATTCACTAATGTTTCATGGAATTTTCTTGGTTACAGCTTATTATGTAAAAGACATTCAGACCATTTTATATATATATATATAATATATATATATATATATGTGTGTGTGTGATTTTTTGTTAAAAATACATGAAACCGATATCAATGAGATTCATGAGGAAGTGAATAGATATTCATTTATTTATTTGCTCCACTGGTCAATACTTGAGCACTTTTTTGATTCATGGAAAAACGTTTTTTGAAAAATTTTTTTTAACGATTTGTTTATTGTACACACACACACACACACACACACACACACACACACACACAGAGAGAGAGAGAAATGCTGATAGGTATGTGTCCTGCGTCACTGATGCATAAAAATCTAAAATGACACAGAAAAATCGTATCCATGCATCCTAATGTTTTCTTTTCTCTCCCACCATTTCCAGCTAACTGTAAATACATTTCAATATTTTCTTGGAAACAAATTACACGGTATGGGGTACAAGGTAGGGGTTTAGTTGTTCATAGATAAAAAAAACTCTGCAGTTTATTAAGAAACTTTAGTTGGGACCCAACAAATTTCCCCGGGGACTCGTTCAAATTAAATCCGTGTATCCGAGGACACACTAAATTAAAAAGCTATCAGTATCACTACACACACACACACACACACACACACACACACACACACACATAATATATATATATATATATATATATATATATATATATATATATATATAATACTCTCTTTTGTAAAACAGAACATTCTGATAAAATTTGTACTTTTTCAGTTATGTGATTATCATTTCTAGCATAAGAGGTGCTATTAAAGTTGAGACAAATTCATTTTTGAAGAATTTTCAACCGACTAATAAATACACAGAAACAAAGATTCTACAACTTCTGTAATTATTTTTAAATTTTTTTTTTATTCCGGAACGTTCTATGCCAAAGCTTTTTTTTTTTTTTTTTCCCCAAAATTTTTGTAACCATTAAAGTTTTATTCATTTCCAGAACTAAATAAATCGAATATCTGTTGATATTAAGAATTCAAAACTTGAAGTTTATTCAAGTTTAAAATTCTCAATATTAACAGATATTAGTTTTGTTCTGTAAATTAATAAAACTTTAATTAGTAAATACTTAATATAATTAGAGGTAAAGCTACGAAATAGAAACGTTTACAACTTTGCAAAATTGTGTTCCATATAAGTAGCATTGCAAACAGTTAGCTGAGATTGGCGGACATTGACAAATTTGCGACCATAATCAGTTAAATTTGCAATTTCTTGAGTATTTCTAATCCAATCTTAAAAATATTTATATGGTTGGAAAGAAAAGAAAATAATCTTTATAAATATGTAATTTCCATAGGTTTTTATCCATTGAATGATTTTTTTACAGCGATTTAAAACAGTATTTTGCTTCGAACAGCCGAAACCAAAAAAATTTAAAATTGCCAATGTTTTATATTTAAAGTGTATGTTTTCATCAGATGGTGTAATCCAAGTATTGTTTTTTATTACCAATCAAAGAATGTTGAATATAGTCATTTGGATTTTTTTTTCTCTCTCCAATATTGCAATTTTTATTCTGCTCTGTCGGTGGGACTTAGAATACACCGATTGTATCCCCTGCAGAGGGGTAAGCTCAGGAAGAGATGTCTTGGGTATGACACTAAACTGCATTTGATGGTTAGGCCCCAGTTAAGGAGATCTGAGCTGTCGAGTACCACATCATTGTCATTACTCACAGGTCCACTCTGTTAGGGTCCTAATTTATGAGTCAAATAGATCTTTGAAAATGATTTGTATTAAATGGGAACACTTAATGCCATATAACTAAATTATATTAAGAATAGTTACTTGACGCTGTAATTGTTTACAAAGGATTATTATTATTAGTTACTTAAAACTATAATTGTGTGTAAACAAATGACTATTAGATAGAAATAATTAGTTAAAACCATATCATTATTAGTATTAGATAAGAATACTTGAAACCATACAACTGTGTGAAATTATTTGTATAAGATAGGAATACTTGTATCATATAACTTTGCAAAAAAACAAAAAAAACTCTTAAACAATTACATAATTTAAATATAAACCTACAATGAACACTACTCCCTAATCTCTAAGCATAAAATAACCCTTGACTGGTTGACAAGCTGTTAAAATCAATGAGCAATTATTATTACTTGAATACAAATCAGTTTACTTCAAATCCTAGTCAAAACAATTAAAACTAATTTTTATTGAAAAGAAAACTTTTTTTACTGTCAACAAATGTCAAAAAAGACATTCTTGTTCCCCATAATTTTATGAGCCAAAAATAAATCTTGATTAATAAGAGATATTCCATTGGGACTTTTATTTTTCCATTGGATAGTTTCATTGATAATGACTATTTTTTTTTTGTCTAAATTTCTAACAAATTATTATAGATGGTTATGTGTGGATTATTATCTTCATCTTTGTTATTTTAGTCACAATGTTTTGGCTGTTGTAATGAGAGAGAGAGAGAGAGAGAGGAGGGGGAGGAGGAGAGAGAGAGAGAGTGAGGAGAGAGAGCGAGGAGTAAGAGGATAATTCCAAAAGTAAGGTCTTCAACTCTGGGGGAAACTGTTTGGCTATTGGCAACACTGTTGTGTTTCTTGTGCCTGCCTTTGTGTGTGCCTCACTGCCACACTCAGTCTTGGCTTGGCAGTCATTTCTGATGGAGCTCCCAATTATGTTTGTTGTGTGACTGCACCTATGCACCACACTCAGTCTTGGCTTGTCAGTCATTTCTATTGGAGCTCCCAATTGACACTAAAGCTAAGTATGCAGTTATTCGGTTTTTGAACCCAAAAGGTATTAGGCCGATTGAAATTCATCATCAATTAACGGAGGTGTATGGCGAGTCATGCATGGATATCAAAAACGTTTGCAAGTGGTGGAGGGAGTTTGCAACGATGACGAAGTTTAAACTTCCTCAACGATATGGCGGCAAGCTAGTATGACATGGGCATATAAAAACTGCTACAGTGCCTACAAAAAAGCATCAACCAAAATGGCAATTATGTAGGGAAATATATATATATATATGTTCAAACTTTAAAATGATGAAAACATCATTGACAATAAACAAACGTTTCTGGGATTTCTAAATATTTTGAAGACCTTACCTTTGGCAATAACTACCTTTGTACTTTTTGACCTTTTTTTTCAGGTGTAGTTGGTAGCCTTCTGGGAATTTAGAACGTTTTGGAAATTTTAGATATCTTTTCAGTATGAATAAGAAAAATCTATGCCCATAGATTCATTAAATGATTGATTGATTTTAATGGCATATTAACACATCTGGGGTTATTTCATTCTTAGAGATTAGGGAATTGCATACATTATGCATTTATGTTTACAGTTTTTGTTTGGTTTAAATTTTTTTTGCATGTGATTATATAATATTCATATCTAATACAAATAATTTGCACACTCGTATGGTTTAAAGAATTATTACTAATGATTTCTCTCACTATTCACTTCCCTCTTTCTTTCTCTCTCTATTTACTTCCCTCTTTCTTTCTCTCTCTATTCACTTCTCTCTCCCTATGCTCACTTCTGTCTTGTTCTCTCTCCCTATGCTCACTTCTGTCTTGTTCTCTCTCCCTATGCTCACTTCTGTCTCGTTCTCTCTCCCTATGCTCACTTCTGTCTCGTTCTCTCTCCCTATGCTCACTTCTGTCTCGTTCTCTCTCCCTATGCTCACTTCTGTCTCGTTCTCTCTCCCTATGCTCACTTCTGTCTCGTTCTCTCTCCCTATGCTCACTTCTGTCTCTTCTCTCTCCTATGCTCACTTCTGTCTCGTTCTTCTCTCCCATGCTCACTTCTGTCTCGTTCTCTCTCCCTATGCTCACTTCTGTCTCGTTCTCTCTCCCTATGCTCACCTTCTGTCTCGTTCTCTCTCCTATGCTCACTTCTGTCTCGTTCTCTCTCCCCTATGCTCACTTCTGTCTCGTTCTCTCTCCCTCCTCATGCTCACTTCTGTCTCGTTCGTCTCTCTCTCTCCCTCTCTCTCTCTTCTCTCTCTCTCTCTCTCGCACACCCGTCTCTCTCTCTCTCTCGCACCACCCTCTCTCTCTCTCTCTCTCTCTCTCTCTCTCTCTCGCACCACCCGTCTCCCTCTCTCTCTCTCGCACCACCCGCTCCCCTCTCTCCCTCTCTCGCACCACCCGTCTCCTCTCTCGCACCACCCGTCTCCTCTCCTTCCCTCTCTCTCTCTCTCGCACCACCCGTCTCCTTCCCTCTCTCTCGCCACCACCCGTCTCCTTCCCTCTCTCTCTCTCTCTCCACCACCCGTCTCCTTCCCTCTCTCTTCTCTCTCGCACCACCCGTCTCCTTCCCTCTCTCTCTCTCTCTCTCTCTCTCTCGCCTCTCTTCCCCTCTCTCTCTCTCGTCTCCTTCCCTCTCTCTCTCTCTCGTCTCCTTCCCTCTCTCTCTCTCTCTTCTCCTCTCTCTTCTCTCTCTCTCTCGCACCACCCGTCTCTTCCCTCTCTCTCTCTCTCGCACCACCCGTCTCCTTCCATCTCTCTCTCTCTCGCACCACCCGTCTCCTTCCATCTCTCTCTCTCTCGCACCACCCGTCTCCTTCCCTCTCTCTCTCTCTCGCACCACCCGTCTCCTTCCTCTCTCTCTCTCTCTCGCACCACCCGTCTCCTTCCCTCTCTCTCTCTCTCTCGCACCACCCGTCTCCTTCCCTCTCTCTCTCTCTCTCTTCGCACCACCCGTCTCCTTCCCTCTCTCTCTCTCTCTCGCACCACCCGTCTCCTTCCCTCTCTCTCTCTCTCTCGCACCACCCGTCTCCTTCCCTCTCTCTCTCTCTCTCGCACCACCCGTCTCCTTCCCTCTCTCTCTCTCTCTCGCACCACCCGTCTCCTTCCCCTCTCTCTCTCGCTCTCCTTCCCTCTCTTCTCCTTCCCTCTCTCTCTCTCTCTCTCTCCTCGTCTCCTTCCCTCTCTCTCTCGTCTCCTTCCCTCTCTCTCTCTCTCCTTTCTCTCTCTGTCTCCTTCCCTCTCTCTCTCGTCTCCTTCCTCTCTCTCTCGTCTCCTTCCCTCTCTCTCTCGTCTCCTCCCTCTCTCTCTCTCCTTCTCTCTCTCGTCTCCTCTCTCCTCTCGTCTCCTCTCTCTCTCTCGTCTCCTTCCCTCACTCTCTCTCTCTCTCGTCTCCTTCCCTTCCCTCTCTCTCTCTCTTTCGTCTCCTTCCCTCACTCTCTCTCTCTCTTCGTCTCCTTCCCTCACTCTCTCTCTCTTTCGTCTCCTTCCCTCACTCTCTCTCTCTCTTTTCGTCTCCTTCCCTCACTCTCTCTCTCTCTTTCGTCTCCTTTCCCTCACTCTCTCTCTCTCTTTCGTCTCCTTCCCTCACTCTCTCTCTCTCTTTCGTCTCCTTCCCTCACTCTCTCTCTCTCTTTCGTCTTCCTTTCCCTCACTCTCTCTCTCTTCGTCTCCTTCCCTCACTCTTCTTCTCGTCTTCCTTCCTCTCTCTCCTTCCCTCACTCTCTTCGTCTCCTTCCCTCACTCTCTTTCGTCTTCCCTCTCTCTCTTTCTGTCTCCTTTCGTCTCCTTCCTCTCTCTCTCTCTCTTCTCCTTCCTCCTCTCTCTCTCTCTCTCTCTTTCGTCTCCTTCCCTCTCTCTCTCTCTCTCTCTCTCTCTTCTCTCTCTCGTCTCCTTCCCTCTCTCTCCTCTTTCGTTCTCCTTCCCTCTTTCTCTCTCTCGTCTCCTTCCCTCTCTCTCTCTCTCTCTCTCTCTCTTCCCTCTCTCTTCTCTCTCTCTCTCTCTCGTCTCCTTCCCTCTCTCTCTCTCTCTCTCTCTCGTCTCCTTCCCTCTCTCTCTCTCTCTCGTCTCTTCCCTTCTCCTCTCTCTCGTCTCCTTCCCTCTTCTCTCTCTCGTCTCCTTCCCTCTCTCTCTCTCTCGTCTCCTTCCCTCTCTCTCTCTCTCGTCTCCTTCCCTCTCTCTTCTTCTCTCGTCTCCTTCCCTCTCTCTCTCTTCTCTCTCCTCTCTCTCTCTCTCGTCTCCTTCCCTCTCTCTCTCTCTCTCGTCTCTTCCCTCTCTCTCTCGTCTCCTCCTTCTCTCTCTCTCTCTCTCTCCTTCCCTCTCTCTCTCTCTCTCTCGTCTCCTTCCCTCTCTCTCTCTCTCTCTCGTCTCCTTCCCTCTCTCTCTCTCTCTCGTCTCCTCCCTCTCTCTCTCTCTCTCTCGTCTCCTTCCTCTCTCTCTCTCTCCTCGTCTCCTTTCTCTCCTCTCTCGTCTCCTCTCTCTCTCTCTCGTCTCCTTCTCTCTCTCTCTCTGTCTCTCTTCCCTCTCTCTCTCCTTCCCTCTCTCGTTCTCCTTCCCTCTCTCCTCGCTCTCTCCTCTCCTCGCTTCCCTCGCTCTCCTCTCGCTTCCCTCGCTCCCCTCGCTCCCCTGTCTCCTTGCTCCTGTCTCTCTCTCTCCCATCGTCTAATTATCTTTTCTGTTTCTTACCTGCTACCTTTTCTCTTTCATATCCTTTTTTATCCCCCTCTACTTTCTCACATATTATTATTATTTTTTTTGTTTATTATTATCATTATTATTATTAATAATATTAATAATAATAATGTTCATTATGTAGGTTTGATGGTCAGAAAGCATTACTGAATTCAGCTCAGCTGAGCCAAGAATTAGTCAGATACTACCACCTGATCCTTGGTAGAAAAACATAACAGTTTTGTATACAAACAAGCAGAATAATAGTGTAGATTCTTTAATCACTAAGCTTGTGCTGCAAGTGGCTGTGTCCTTAGTCTAAAAGAACAGAAATATAAGCATTGATAGACAGTATCATTGTCTGTGATTGCAAAATGAATGAATCACAGTAAGAAAAAAAAATGAAGATATGCTATAAGCAGAATAGGTAAAAAAAAAAAAAAAAAAATTGTGTGAGTTAGACAAAAGCTAGTGGCATGGACACTTAAATCGATCCCTGGAAATTATTCCTATTAATGGATAAATATCAGAATGGTAGAATCGCAGAAAAATGTCATCGTATATTCTATCTGAATTATTGCTGCATTCTCACGAGTCTTCCCACATGCCTCACCCAAAAAATAAGCAAAAAGCAATATTCTTTTGTTGTAGAATAGGTTTATAAACGGTGAGAAAAAAAGACTTTTGGGTTGTTAAAAAAAAAAAAAGAAGAAAAAGAGCCAAAGAAAAAAAGCAGTTTGCAATCATAGTAATAATATTAGTGTAAACTAAGAGAAAAAAAAATGATTAAAATAATTGGATATGACCTATGCAGGCACAAATGTGCCAGAAAATCATTCTTTGTTGGAATCGTTTTTTGGAAGTTCTTGAGATTAGAACTTGCATGTCAAATCCTTAAATTTGAAGATCACATCAGTGATGACAAATTAATTAAATATGTGACAGTATGCTCTAAGTGCTTTTTGCAAATACACCTGCTCAAGCCAAATCTCTGCTGCATAGTGTTTTAGAGTAGCTAGCACCCTTTCAACACTCTCTACCAGATGGACTGGCTCAGAGCCTCAAATAGTCTATGATTAAGGATTTTAAAGTTGATTAATAAGCTGATTAATATTTGGATTGATCTTACTGTGTTTGGCTATACTGCATTTGACCCTCCTCTATTTATTGTAAGTTTGTCTTGTTAATTGTTTGTAACTTATTGTTCTGTGTTTTTGTATGTATCTGTTAGCACCAGATACTAGTGCTAATAAATTAAGTACTCCAATTTCTTCTGTGTATCATTCCACCTCGATGATACAACACACAGCCAGCAAGTGGCATTGGTCTCTACATGAACTGATGATAAGTTTTAATCAACCCTCTCTTCATTAAATGGCAAGCCTCTGAAATTAGTAGATCAGTTCAGATACCTTGGTAGCAATATTTCATCTACTGTAAGTGATTTCAACATATGCATAAGAAAGGCATAAACTGTTATTGACAGGTTATTGACCATATGGAATTCTCTAATAAAATAAAATGGGAATTTTTCCAAGTTGTAACCATGTCTGTACTATTGTATGCTTGGACTTTAATGAAATGCCTGGTGGAAAAGCTAGATAGTAACTACACAAGTTTGCTGCGTGCTGTTTTGAACAAATCCTGGAAGCACGAAACAGCAGCTAAACGGCCACTTACCTCCCATCTCACAAACCATCCATGCAAGACATGCTGGACACTGCCGGAAAAGTCTTAAGTGACATTCTCCAATATAATTTTCAACCCATAGCAGTATCAATTTTCTATCCAGAACAGCATCATTCTGACATATCACATGAGCACAAAAAACTCTGTGTGTAGCAATTACAGATTCACCAGTCTTAAAAAAAAAAAAAAAACCGTTTCAACAGCAAATACAGTGTGCACTGGTCCAAACCATAATTTTAACTGAAAATAAAAAGATGGTAAGATATTAAATAGATGGAGCTACCAATACCATTTGCCAGAGTTCACTTGCACCACTCAGGCAACAGTTTAGAATGTGAATAAGAGATAAGTGTAATACTGTTTGTGAGATAATACTGATTACTTAAAAAGACTAATAAATACTAACTAATAAATACTAATAAGATGACTACTATAAGAGCATTTTTAAAGTTTTTAATATTTTAATTATGTATGATCAAAATTTCGGTGCAACAGCACCTCCTCCTTTCTTTAAACTTTCATAAAAAATTGAAATTGTAAATTCTCATTTTTTTCTCTCCTTGAGAACAGAGCCTAAACTTACATATTAAAAAGTTTCTATGAATTTCTTAATCATAACAATGAAATAAATTAAGTTAAAAAGAATACATCCTCAAGAGATTTAAAAAAAAAAAAAAAACGGCAAAAATGCGCCATTCTGACAGATATAGATATTAATTTATAAAATTCTCCTGTTTCAAAGTCTGCAAAACAAATTTTTACATATAATTAAAAAAAATCCTTCTTCATAATACAGAAAAAATTACGTTATATTCATTTTTCCGAGTTTTGTTGAATTTTAATTGTTTTGTTTTTTTTTTAAGACGTAAATTTTGGCCATAACAATATTTACTAAACTTCATACCCACTACAAGTCCTATTGGAGAGAGAATTGGCCGTTATTTTACGGCATGTCAACCCTTGTTGGGTTATTTTAAGCCAAAGTCCGTTTAATAATTATAATTTCCTGTTTTATATGCTGCATAAAATGGTTTCGACCGGAGGGTCCGGTGGTTTCGGCCCTGGGCCGCATAGTTAACATCGTTAATCCCAGGGGGCCATCTCCCCAGACAACACCTGCCCCCTCGATTTAAAGGGGTAGGGCTGGGTTTATTGCCTGGTGCATGTGTCATCCACTCCGAGGGCAAATGCCGACGGGATAAATGCATTTTTTTTGCACCCACCTCCCATCAGCTTCGGTTCGTGGGTGGTCGCACATTACTAGGGCCTTGTGCCTAACCCGTACACTTGGAGTACGTGGTAAATACCTAAAATGTATCTTCCTATCAGTTTCAACCGGTAACCATTTGATACTCAGTAGCAATTTCAATGTTTTTTTTTAACGTAAACCTTATCGTAAATAGATTTGACATATAAATGAGATCCCTTGTTAGAGTGGATGTTGATTAATGGCAATGAAGGGGTGACTCCACATTTTTTGAGCCCCAGCCTCATCATAGGATGCAGTTCAGTGTCAAAATCTGGGACACAGGAAGATTGTATTGCACAATATACAGAGTGGCTCAAAAGTTGCTTTACCATAATATCTTATAAAAGCTGAAACAATTATAGAGGGTGAGCAGAAAAAAACACTCCTCGATTTCAAGTAGTCATAACATCAAAACTTATTGGAATATGTTTATAGATATGGTGACATCACATACATTAACTCAAATATTCATTTTCTCACCAGCATCCCTCTGTGCACTGAGGGTAGTTTAATCCAAGATAGAGCTCACATCACAAAGAGTTTTTTTCCTTCTCTTGCTAACCCTGTATTCTAATTTGCATATACTATGTATCAACAACGATGACGTCATAGACGTATTTTACAAAATCAATTCAACCTCCCTGATTGAAAAAAATATACCAAACATCAGGGAATAATCCGATTTTAATGAAATAAAATAACTGATGCATTATAAAATTCATTTATTGATAAATCAACACTGAAAAGTTCATTAAAATCGTATAATTCCTTGATTTTTGGTAATCTTTTTTTTCAATCGGGGGGGGGGGGTAAATTTATTTTGTAAAATACGGATTTTACAGTAACTTTGGCAGTGTTTTACGACAATGTTCATGATATATTTGACCAAAGTGACCAAAAAATAGTTTAAAATGTGTTAAAAATAAATTACATGTGTAATATTATTATTATTATTATTATTATTATTATTATTATTATTATTATTATTATTATTTTTTTCTTTTTTTTTTCTTTTCTTTTTTTTACTGAGTTATCTTTTTTATTACTTTTCGACTTAGACAAAAAATAATCGATGTAATTAATTTTAATTCGTTTTGAAATGCATAAATGTAGTGCTAATATATATATATATAATAAATGTATTGCTATTTATTCACATACTATTTGTGTAGCTATTTTTTGTTATAACTAGTAATGTTATGTTTTATTTGAACTAGGAATAAAAAAAAAAAGGTTTAAAAATTAGCCAAATAATTGTATGCTCTTTACTGTTTATTAATGCATGCGATAATTACTATGAGATAAACAATGATTCCCCATCTGTTTTGCAACATGACACTCTACTGATAATTCCACACCTACTACTAAAAAAAACCTGAATGGATATTAAACCACGTGTTTGTGTTAAGAGTACAAGTTTAGTAATTGTTTTTTTTTCTCTTCACGTTGAAAACTACATAAACGAAGCGTTAAAAAAGAGAAGAAAAGACTGTTGGCGTACTGGTTCCTCCTTCTCTTTCGTCAATATGTTGTTTTGTGTACCGAGTGGGGCAAAAGTAATTGGGCAAGGTAATCAATATTAACTTTGTTATTGATTAGCCTATGTACGTTACATGTGACACTTTTTTTTTTTTACACGTAGCCCTACCTTTAAAATACACTGATTGTATCACTTACAGAGAGTTAAGATCTTCCCCGTATAGGTATGACACTAAACTGCATCCAATGGTGAAGTTCCAGCTTTGGAGATCTGAGGAGTGTGGAGTTGCTCCTTTATTGCCACGTTAAACTTCATCTAGTGGTGAGGTTCCAATTCTGGAGCCGTGTAGAGTACCCCTTCATTACCATTACATCCAGATCCACTCTAATCCGGAGTGGTAGTACATATTCGGGTTGGATAGATAGTAGTACATGTATAGGTTGGATAGATAAAAAATGAATTAAAAAGAAACAGTATTTGAAAGATGAGCTTTACAAAAAATTGAATACCCAACAAGAATGAATAAAACAAAAACGTCTTTGTCATAAAATAACCCAACAAGGGTTGAAATGCCGTAAAATCCAATCATCCTTCATTGCCATTGCTCCCAGGTCAAATCAAAGGGTACTCTTTCAATATGTGATCTACTGAGTTGTTTACATTCCAATTTGTGATCTACCCATTAACTACCCATTATTTTCCCATTAAACTAACCCTAAACCTAACATCACAAACCTTCGGTAGATCACATATTGGAAGAGCACTAATCAAAGTTAAGTTGTCATCTATGGATCAAATAGATACGTTAAAAAATCATTCTTATTCGATATAAATACTTGATGGCATATAACTAAGATTTTTATATTAAGAATATGAAGCTATAATTGTTTACTAATAGGAGTATTATTAGTTACTTGAATCCATATTACTGTATTGTTATTATTGAATAAAATTATTTGAAACCATATAAGTATTAGTATTAGATAGGAATACTTGCAACCATTCAACTGTGAGCAAATTATTTGTATTAAATAGGGATACCTGATATATAACTATGCAAAAAAAAAGAAAAAGACTCTTAAGAAAGAAGTAAACAAAAAATTAAATATGAATATACAATGAACATAATTCCTTAACCTCGAGTCATAGTATAGCCCTAGACGGGGTGACATGCCGTTAAAATCAATCAATACTATTTTTATGCTCTGCAGAATGCAAAGCGTTTTCGAAAACCTGTAAGTTATTAATTTGATATTTCAAATAGATTAATTTTAAGTAATATTTTACCCCCATCGGATTGTTTGGAAAAAAAGGTATTTAAGTTTTTACTTATCTTTTTAATTCTATGCACAGATTACGTTATTGGAATAAGAAAATAAGAAAAGTTATAACCTAGGGTAAGAATTAACTAGAAAATTAAAACACTTAGAAGGGAGCCTAACTTTTACCTTAAGGTACACTCTCCCCAACAAAGAAAAGAGCAGGACCGGTTTAGATCAGTCGGTAGAGCGTTTGGTTAGGAATCACAAGGTTCCTGGTTCGATACTGGCCTTCGCCAACTCATTGTATGAGTAGCACAGGGATCTGTGCGGTAAAGTAAGGAGCTGATGGTAGGTGTGGCGCTCCACCTCAGACACTAAAATAATCTCCTTGGTTTAGCGCTAGTGAAAAGGGGATAGGCTCCCTCGCTGTTTGGCTGATACCGACTTTAGGCCGTTCGCCCGCCTGAACGACTTATAGTACAGGTGTATGTGTGTATTTACCCAACCCCTCTGACACGGGTGGGATGTGAGACAGGGTCAATTTTTTAGAGCTCGGTAGAGCACTTGCATAGGAATCGCAAGGTTCCTGGTTCGATACCGGTCCTCACCTCGTATGAGTAGCACACGGACCTGTGCGTTAAAGTGAGGAGCTGATGGTAGGTGTGGTGCAAAAACAATCTCCTTTGTCTAGTGTTAGTGAAAAGGGGTAGATTCCCTTGCTGTCACGCTGATACCGACATTAAGCCACCCCGTCGACTTACAGGTGGTTTGAATTCAGTGTTTTATTTTTATTTTAAAAAAAATTATAGATTGGTCGCCTAACCGAGGCTAAAGAATCCAGTCTGCTCTACTATTTACCTATAGCTGGGGAGAGAACAGTTGGACTTGCAAGGACATTAGCACGAAGTGAAACGCAAATAGCCTCGTCCAGGATGAGAGAGAGTTATGAATTTAGTAATTACAAAAAAAAGTTTTATTTTGATATTTTTGAGCATCGGATTTTCATGCATGGGAAAATTTCGTAGATTAACAATATGGAAAAATGTAAACTTTATAATCTATATATTTATACGCCAGTACCTACCAACGTGTGTCCCACTTTATCCCCCTTCCCGGGTCCGGAGAAGCTTCGTAGTTGGGTATCGATAGGGGGTGAGTGTCGTCACCTCAGCTAAATAGTGGACCATTCTGTTTTTATTGTGAAGAAAGAAAGGTAAAAGGGACATGCTACATATAAGAAATAGTAGAAAGAAAAGTCGGTTAGAGAGAGATAAGCGGTAAAGCGAATCAGTTTAAATTGAATGGGACGAAAAGAAGGAAAAAATAAAAAGTGAGAGTTAAATCAAGATTATCATACTTATTGAACAATTTTGCAATAGTTCTTTAAGTATAATATCAAACGTTATAATAGTTAAATGTTCATAATATATCCACAGGTCCTGCTAGTTAACATTTTTTTCTGTGGTTGTGCTCTAAACTTCTCAGAAATGATTTAGAATGTTTTATACTGGAAGAAAATGATCTATTCCTCGCGATATAAAATTGTTTTAAATAAATAGATAATTGTTGATTTCTCATCATTTAATCGACCGGAGGGTCCGGTGGCTTCGGCCCTGCAACGCATAAATTAACATCATTGATCCGGGGGGCATCCCCCACAGGCAACACCTGTCCCCTCTATTTAAAGGGGCAGGGTGGGTTTATTGCCCCGGTGCCTGAGGCGCCACCCTTGGGGGGAATGCCTACGGGATCAACGCATTTTTGCACCCACATCCTATGAGCTTCGGTTCGTGGGTGGTCCCACATTAATAGACCTTGTGCCTAACCCGTACACGTGGAGTACGTGGTAAATATTCATTCATAAAACTTCCAGCCGACGTAAAAATTGATTATATTCTATTAACCATTAAAAAGAATAACCCCGTAATTCAACTAATAATATAAGTAGCAAATACCGATTAACATTTTTTACGGTAGATGTGTATTTGATTTTTTATATCTTCCCAAGATAAACCCGCTCTTTCGACGGGGCATAGAATACGCTGAATGTATCTCATGCAGAGGAGGTAAGACCCCTCTCATGGGAGTGTCCCTATGACACTAAACTGCCTCTGATAGTGAGGCCCCAGTTCTGAATCTCTGGACAGTGTGTAGTACTCCATGATCGCCATTACTCCCAGATGCACTCTGATCAGGGCGGTAGTATCTGTTAGGATCCCATCTATGGATTAAATAGAACTGTTTGAAAATGATTAGTCTGAGAATATTTGATATCACATAAACCGTGTACAGAAAACAAAACAAAAACGAAATACTCTTAAGAAACAACCTCACAATTATAATAATATAAATGTACAATGAACGCGATTCTCTAGATATGAAATAACCCAAGACTGTATTATTTGATTTTTCGGGCTGTTGTCTTCATCTGTATTGTTATACACACAACGTTTCGGCCGACGTTCTTTCGACCTTCGTGTGTTTCTTGTCGAATTCTGGAAGTTCCGTGAAGGCTCTCAATCACAAGAAACACCTGAAGAAGGCCGAAGGGCATATCGACGGAATGATTGTGTATGTAATAATAAAGATGAGGACAACAGTTCGAAAAAATCCAAATGATGTAAATTATCCAGCTTCATTAAAAAAAAAGTGAGACATATAACCCTAGACTGGTTGACATACTGTTAAAATCCATTAATCAAAAAGACAACCGAAATATTTCTTCCAATATGTGTTCTACCGAATAGTTTCTCATCCAATATGTGATCTACCGAGTTGTTTACATTCCAATATGTGACCTACCCACTAACTACCCATTATTTTCCCATTAAACTAACCCTAACCCTAACCCATCAATAGTAGATTACAAACCTTCGATAGATCACATATTGGAAGAGCACCACCAAAAGTTTTTTTTTTTTTGTAAATGCTCATCAGTGGGTTTACATGATCGTCATTTTCGGGATGGTCTGGGGGTGGGGCATAAACGTCTAAGAAGGCTGATTTTGATTTTATTATTCAATACGTTTTCTTTTCTACTAGAGTTGTGGAAAATACGTTAGATTTTCCTTTGTAGCTTATCGTAAGATTTGCTGAAAACTTTCGTTCGTATTTTGGGCATAAATTTCTTGATAGAGGTTCTGTTTGTTTCATATATTGGGAATAGATTATTGTTGAGCGACTTTATATCATATTCATTTCAATCTTTCTTGTTTGATCTTCGGTCTTATAATGATCTTTATTTCTTTCGTTGAAATTCCACAAGTACAAAGGTTTTTTTTGTACCATTTGGATTATTCGGACTATTGTCCTCATCTTTATCTTTGTTATCTGTCCAACGTTTCGGCCGATGTGCACTCTGGCCTTCGTGAGGTATTTCTTGTCAATATCGGGAGCCTTCACGGAACTTTGAACCCAATCCTTTATTCAATTTACGGGGTTATACTGTTCTCATTCCGCTAACCATGACTGGGTACAAGTGTTAAGCTATGTTAATTATTATTCTATGTTACAGTCTCCCTTGGCCAGGATTGAACCTGCAGTCTAGAGATAACTGTCACTTAGAACTCAAAAATTCAGAGAAATACAAAGGTTTTATCAATAATAATAGTATTTTAATGAATGGATACAAGCATGGATACATACCGTTCAAAATAACCGAAGGGACGTAATAAAAAAAGATTTCAATTCTTTAAATTTTAAAACAATTATCAAAAATCAGGGAATTGTCCAATTCTAATTAAATTTTCAGCACTTTATTCATATTAATAAATATATGTAATGAATAACTTGTTTAAAAAAAAAAAAACAATAAAAAACTTGGGAAAAAGTTTTTTTTTAATCAATTAACATTGTTGGGATTATTTGAATAGAAAAAAATTCCAGTCACTAATTTTTACATTTCTAGAAAGATCAAAAACAGAAGACCACATGGAAAAATAGTAATAAAAAAAATATTCACTTAAAAATTTCAGAGTGAATTCTAAACGTATGGAAGGTAGAATGTTGTAAATAATATTTTTGTCATGAATATAGATTTATTTAATCTATCTAAAAATATGATTAGAATGCGCAATTTTCCGAGATTTATATATATATAATATTACTAAAAATTGTTCTTTTAACCCTAACGAAGAACTGATATCGGAAACTGATGCGTATTTTGAGGCCAAAGACAAATCGTTCTACAAAAAAGGCATCGAATTATTAGAGAAGCGTTGGAATCAGTGTATCAATCTAGAAGGAGACTATGTTGATGAATAAAGTCGAATTTTGCCTAAAAGTTGTTTTATTAGTTAGTCCCGGGACTCATTGAGTGATGTGTTAAGTTTGTTAATTAAGTAGTTATTATATAGATGGATGCTATCATTATTATTATTTTTGTTTTTGAATTTTTAGAGATTCGTTAGCAAAGCCTCAATTATAAAACCGTTCTATCACCAGTTCACTGTTCTAGCCATTGAGCCACGATTCACACTTGTGACCCACTGTTTCTGTAGTACTGTAGTATAGTCTGTCCACATCTTGAGATATTAAATGTTAAATGACATACTTAAAATTTCATTCATAACTTCCTTGCTACTTATTAAATAAACTTGCCTTGCATTTTCAGATTGTAAGTGCTACTGTATTGTCGCCACCAAACTATTGCTGGCATACTTCTTCTGTCCGGTAGGGGACGGAGAAAAACATCATTTCAAAGCAAGTAGTTGGCATAATTATGTAAGCGATTAGTAACGATACTATATTTTCATTTTTTGTTTATTTTTTAATGTACTTGTTCCAAATGTAAGTGATTGCTTTTTTCTATGGTCTATTGCTAACTAGGAATAACGCCCTGTCGTTGGGGCTACAGAATATACTGATTGTATTTTCTGTAGCCCGTTCCCTAAAAAATAGGTGTCATCTGATGGTGAAGCTTCAGTTATGGAACCATTACACCCAGGTCCACTCTAATCCTGAGTGGTAATATCTGTTAGGCACCCATCTATGGGTCAAATACTCTGTGTGTGTGTGTGTGTGTATGTGAGAGAGAGAGAGAGAGAGAGAGAGAGAGAGAGAGAGAGAGAGAGAGAGAGAGAGAGAGAGAGAGAGAGATGCATAGAAAAAATGTTATATATCTGCATCCTTTTTGAAAATTATTATTAAAAAATATCAATAATTACAGGTATGAATATATATATATATATATATATATATATACACACACACACAAAAGACCAAATGAGTCAGTGGTGGGAATGAATCTTTTCAGGACCTTCTCCCAACCACCCCCACCTATCTCAATTTTTTATATATAATTTTATTTTATTTCATATAGATATATGTATAAGAACGATTATTTCGTGCTCAACTGGAGAGCTCAATGCATGGCAATTTGACAATTATATTACAGAGCAAAATTTGAAATAAGAAAAAGTTAAAATCCAGTCATGTTGGCTAATTATAAATATTTATTCCAACTAGATTCTTCTTTTTAAAAAGGGTTTAACATCTTCAGATAACTAAATTCATTGTGAAGAAATAACAAAAATAATACATATCTTTTGCTGTGAATTCTTATCTACTGTGTGTAAATAATAATATGCGGGTGATTTAAAAAAAAAAAAAAAAAAAAAAAAAAAAAAAATTAGTAACTGTAAAAAAAAAAAACAACTGAATTACCGCCATGTCGGCGAGACTTAGAATACATTGTGACCCTCAGCTGAGGCGTGCGACCCTCCCCCAAAATAGAGGTATCCTAGGTATGAAAATAAACTGCATCTGGTGGTAAGACTCCAGTTCTTGAGATTTGGGGAGTGTTTCATACCCCTTGATTGCTATTACTCTGAGATCCACTGACTCGGAGTGGTAGTATCTGTTCTATGGGTTAAATAGATCTGTTTAAGAATTATTTGTATTTGATTGGAATACCATATAACTGTGTATACATCATTTGTATTAAAAATAGTTACTTGAAGCTAGAATTGTTTACAAAGGATTATTATTATTAGTTACTTGAAAACATTTAACTGTTTGCAAACAAATGATTATTATTAAATAGAAATAGTTTCTGAAACCATAGAATTGTGTATAGAATATTAGTATTAGATAAGAATACTTGAAACCATACAACTGCGTAAATGATTTGTATTAGATAGGAATACTTGATCATATAACTCTGCAAAAAACTTAAGAAACAACTACAGAAAAATATAAATATGAACGTGATTATATTATAAAGGAGTAATGATTTTTTTTTTAAATATACGAAAGGAACTAAAAGAAAATGATCTGATGAAACTTTTTCAGTTTTTTTTTCTTTTTATTTTACTGATTAGTAGAAAAGACAGTTTGATTATAGTAAATAAAACTCGTTACTCTTTACCGTTTGAGTTTAATTCTCTCTTACTTTCTCTCTTTATTTTTCTGTCTCACTTTTCGTTCTTTCTCCCTCTTTCCTCTCTGCCTGCCAATCTCTCTTTCCGTTCCCGTGTCCGTGTCCGTCTCTCTGCACCTCTCTGCGCACCCATCTCTCATCTGCACCTGAGTGTTTTTCTCTCTTTTTGCGTGCCCGTCTCTCTTCTGTCGGCACCTTCCTCTATGCTCGTCTTTCTTCTCTTGTATCTTGCTTTACTCTTTCAGCATCTTCACTTCTAATCTAATCTCATATTATTCTGAAAACAACTTTCCAAGCAATTATAGTTTAATGATTAAAAAAGTAGAAAAAAAAAAACAAAACAAAAAAACCCCAGAAAAACAAAACATTTAGATCATTTTTCTGACTGATAATTTTGATGACATCTTAAACCAAGATTATTTATCACAATTATTATTTGATTTTTACGCATATTTGTTAAAAATTCTTTTGGATACTACTTTAAAATGCAATAGTCACAATTTAGATTGAAAGAAGCGGGGGAAAAAAATCATACAATTTTGTTTCCACGTGCAGAGAAATATTGCTATAATCAATTTTATGATAGTATATTCTCGTGGCGATATTCGAAAACTCATAAATCGCACTAATCCGGCAAGCTTAGGACTAGACATATTCCGGAGTAGTGGATTTTCCGAATCAGTGAAGCTTGGGTATCTTATATATATATATATATATATATATTACCAATACAACTTACATAGACCAGCTCAAAATAAGTGTGGATGTGTAATCATGAAAAAGAATGTTCTGATTTTAGAATGGAAACTTTTTAGATAATTTTCGTTCTTTATTGAATAAATATAGATATTTAAAAAAAATTATTTATAGATTACTTGCTTTTATTTATTTATTTATTTTTTTTTTTGTATCTTAAAAAAAAATTGAGCCCCCCCCTCCTTTACAGGTAAACAATGTTTCATACTATCACATTTCAGAAGTATTTCCATTTCTATTGAGTGTACACATTTTTTAAATACCAGGATTGTCTCCAGTCTCTGATACCAAAATTCTGATGATACAATTAACTATTATTAATTTTCACAAGTTTGGGTTT
This sequence comes from Doryteuthis pealeii, assembly GCA_023376005.1. Taxonomy (NCBI): domain Eukaryota; kingdom Metazoa; phylum Mollusca; class Cephalopoda; order Myopsida; family Loliginidae; genus Doryteuthis; species Doryteuthis pealeii. The sequence continues at coordinate 57,069,467 of CM042157.1, read as the reverse complement.
CCCTCTCCCCCGGGATTCGATTTCCCTCTCCCCCGGGATTCGATTTCCCTCTCCCCCGGGATTCGGGATTCGATTTCCCTCTCCCCCGGATTCGATTTATTGAAACCAATTACCGTATTGAATTGTTGAAGTAACTCACTCGGGTTTTTCTACGATGGATCGGAAACAAAGTAGGTATTATTTGGACTTCTATAAAAACCAATGGTTCTCGTAGCGTAGTAAGGTAAAGCAGTTGGTTCGGATAACCAAGTTTTCTTAGAGCCGAAAGCAAAAAGGGGACATGGTTTAGAATAATGGTTGGTTGATTGTTTGGATTTTACGGCATGTCAACCCTTGGGTTATTTTATGCCAAAGACGTTTTGTTTTATTCATTCTTGTTGGATATTCAATTTTTTAAAAGCTCAATTTGAAATTACTTATTTTGTTTATCTATTTAACCATATATGAGACTTTATTTGTTACTACTACTCCGGATCAAATGGAGGATTGCATGTATTGGACTGCTCAGCCACCAGGATTCCGTCGTTAAGCATCACGAGTCGCCGCCCACGGCCAAGTGGCCTCATTGGGGGGGGGGGCATTTTTACCCCTCTACAGAGGGGTAGTCAGTGTATTCTACAGCCGCAGCCAATAGGGCTGGTGGTTTGGAATAGCACCTGTTATTGTTCCTTTCTGTCGTAGAAATTGAAAACCTGGTAAATATATAAAAGATAGATATATAAAAATACGCACCTGCTAAAACAGTTAAAAAAATAAAAAAATAAAAAATCGGCTAATTAAATCGGCTAATTATCGGATTTTTGATAAAATTTCCGGTATTTAAAGCAATAAAAGTTGATGTATCTTTTAAAAGACAATCTTTCTTTTAAATTCTAAAGCCATTCTTTTAATTTTTCTGCGTAAACACGCAGAAAAATTAAAAGAATGGGTGGGGGGTATTTCACTTAAATTAATATCAACAAATTATTAATTTTTATGTACGTAGTGCATTTAATGTTTTTTGTTATTGATTTCCAAAAAGAAATTCTTAATTTTAAAAAAACTTTTAATAACATTTTTTGTTAACTTCACTTACGACGTAATTAAATTATATTTCTACTTTTCGACTTGAACAAAAATTTTGACCTTACATAATCGATTTAATTAATTCTACATCGTTTTTAAAATGAAAATCAGCACACATTTTGTTAATACCTACATAAATAATAGGGACTACTAAAAAAAAAAAATCCCCGTAAAACACGCACCTTTTCACTTAAAAATGAATTAAAATTAATTGAATCTATTATTTAAGATTAAATTTTAACTTTAGTTGAAAAATAATATCATAATTAATATCAGTTAAGAAAAGAAATTAAGATATGACATTACATATGTAATTCATTTTTAATACATACTAAACATTAAATTTGACTAAAAATTACCAAAGCGCAAGTTTGTTAAACACTGAAAACAAAACACGTTATCAAAATTTTAATAACCACTTATAAAAGTTTTTTTAAATTTTATTTTTTTTAGAAATCAATAATAAAAAAAACATTAAATACACTATATAGAGAAAAATTACTAACATGTTGATAATTTTATAGCCAAGAAATGCCTGTTTTATTCAAAACACGTAGGAAAAAATCTCGTTTAAGACGAAATGATAATGTTATTTATCAAATAATTTTTTCCCACTGAAATGAAAATTTGCGGAGAACCATCAAAGGCCGAAGTTCAATAAAATCCACACTCTATAAAAGACAAAATACAAACAACAACAGCAATAATAATAATAATAATAATAATAATAATAATAATAATAATAATAATAATAGTGATGATGATGATGATGATAATCATAATGATAATAATAATAAACTTAAAATCTAGATATAAATCTACAATATATACAGAATAAAAGATAAAGCTAATATATGGAAAAATGATTTTGATTAACCTATATAAATATAAATAGATTTACTTTTAACTTTTTAAATCCCGGGAAACGCTGGATAGCTCTGCTAATTCATATATAAATCTACAGTGCTTCTCAAATTTGTTAATTCTTTCTGTATTTCTCTTTCACACATACCTATCGTATATATTCTTTCTTCTCGGTCTTGTATATATTTTCTATTAAGAACCATAGCACCTTTGTTTTAAGAGTAAACCTGGGATAGAACCCAGATAAATTTGTAAAGTAATAAGTAGTAATTATTTTTTATTTTTATTTATTCATTTTCTTATTTTTGATATAATAGTTAAAACGGGGGTGGGGGGACAAAAAAGCGAGTTTACAAACAGTTAATTTTTTTTTTTTAGTTTGGGAGAAACGAAAAAAAATTTAACCCAAGTTTTGTATCATCTAAAAAAGGTTTATTTTATGTAGAAAATATTGTCGATCCTTTCCATTTTTCTTTTTAGTTTTGTCTTTTTTTTTTCTTCCTTCAACCATTTTCTAAAGCTCTCTAAGATATGAGAGAACCAGTGGGGCGGGGCATTGGCGAAGAAATGATGTTATGAAGAGGATGGAGCTGTTGGCGACGGTGGTACTGGCTTGACCGACTTTTCTTCCGACAACATGACGCCACACGCATACACATACAGAGTCTCTCACGTACCGACAATGCTGAAATCTACACACACACACACACACACACACAAAAGTATACTACTCTTTTTGCCAGTGACGTAAAACCCTCTTTCCCCTCATTCATTCATTAGCGTTTCTCTGTGTACTACATATTTATTCAGTTTGGCTTGGTTTGACTCAAGGCCACAATACTGGGGCGATATGTAGCTGCAAACTCATTACACCAACAATGGCTTGCAAAATTAGATTGATTTTAACGGCATTTCAATCCGCCTAGGGTTATTTCATTTGATTACAAGTTAGAGAATCGCATTCATTGTAGGTTCATATTTACATTTTTTAATGTAGTTGTTTCTTAAGAGGTTTTTTTTTTAGTTATATGATATCAAGTATTCCTATCTAATACAAATAATTTGCACACAATTGTATGGTTTCAAGTATTCCAATCTAATACTAATAATTATATGGTTTTAAGTAATTATTTCTATTTGATAATAGTCATTTGTTTGCACCCAGTTATATGGTTTCAAGTAACTAATAATAATCCTTAGACAATTATAGCTTCAAGTAACTAATCTAATTCCAAACAATTTACAGCATCAAGTATTCCCATCGAATATGAATAATTTTTAAACAGATCTATTTAACTCATAGATGTCCGTGGAACTGGGAGTAATGGCAATATAGTACACACCCCAAATCTTTAGAACTGGTTCATCACCATCAGATGCAGTTTAGTTTCACCTATGATACCCCTTTTTGTGGGAGGTCTTACCCGACTGCAGGGGCACACAGTATATTTAAGTATCACCGACACCGTGGTACTTTACAATTACTGTAATAAAAAAAAAAATTACACGCACAGTATTATTCATATATGTATATATCTTCGTACCTGTAATTATTGATATTTTTTTTAATGATAATAATAATTTAGGAAATGATTCGGATATATAACATGTTTTCACCAGGATTTTCCGCGCTTCTCACTGTCACATACACGGTACCCTTTTCTGACATGCTCACATTCCCACACATAATAATATACACATGTTCACTCCCGATCACACATACACACACACACACACTCTCTCTCTCTCTCTCTCTCTCTCTCTCTCTCTCTCTCTCTCTCTCTCTCTCTCTCTCTCATATATATATTTATTTAAGCATTCTCTCTGTCTCCAATCGCCTTATTTCCCTGCTACCCATTCTTTCACACGCACTTACAGGTTCCTGTAGATACAATCAGTTTCCTCGCAGAACTTAACTGACGGGTATGGGTCACTGGCGAAGCGGAGGTTTTGATATTCTATATCTGATTTGTTAGGGCTCTTCTGTGCGTGAGTGTGAGCGAGAGTGAGACTGACTTAGTGCCCAGATTTCTATTGTTAAAATCTGCAATCTCTCGACTTGATTATAAATATCAAATCTCAACACTTGCCAGGTTGGTTAGCCAAAAAAAGAGAAGAAAAAAAAAAAAAAGAAGAAAATTTAAGTTAGAAATTCTTGGGTAAAAATAAAATAAACAAAAACAATAATAAACAATTTAAGATATTTGCACAATTAAGAGAGGGAATGAATTTAACTTTGTGTCATGTGATTTGCCTCCTAATCAAGTATAATCCAAATTCTTAGATGTCCAAAAAAAAAAAAGGGGGGGGGTCTCTAAATGTGATTTTCTGGTCAAATTTGAATGCAGCTTTTCAATCCATAACCGTGTGCGCGCGTGTCTGTGCGTGCGTGTGTGTGTGTGTGTGTGAGGCATGAATTCATTTTCCTCTGGAGCTGTGTAGAGAGAAAAATTAATTCATGCCTTTCAGTAGGATAGACAGGGTCCTTTAGTGCTTTTGGGAGCAACCAGTCTAGGAGAATAACCCTCTGAATTCAAACCCCCTGTGGACATGTGGATTTGTATGAGGGATACCAGTAAAATAGAACAGATTGAGCTCTCTAGATTTGGTAATGTAACCAGTTTAGGAGAATGACAACCTTGAATTCAAACCTCCTGTCAACATATGGGTTGCAGTCAAGTTACGTTGAAAGCAGGTTTCATGCTAAATCACCAAAGTTAAGCAGCAATGAACCTGTTCAATACTTAGATACTTTCATTGTCATTACTCCCAGGTACACTCTGACCCGGAATGGTAGTACCTGTTAGGGTTTCATCTATGGGTTGAATAGATCAAAAAATGAATTTAAAAATTTGAATACCCAACAATAATGAATAAAACAAAAACGTTTTTGGCATAAAATAACCCAAGAGTTCACAGGCCGTAAAATCCAACCAACCAACCAATGAATCAATACTTAAATGGGTGATCACTTAAACAACAGCAGCATGAGGCCTGTGTACCATATCTAAGCAAAGTTAAATAACGTGTGTTAGTGTGGCAGGTTACAACTTTGGTGTAATTGGTGCTCTTCGCAGAAATGTGTCCCAGCCTCCTGCCTTAAAAAACGCTAAGCAGTGACAGCTAAAAAAAAAAACAACCTGCGCTTTTAAACGCAGGTTGTTTTTTAACTTTTAAGCCTTCAATCCCCCTAAAAGAATATCTTTTTTTTTTTCTTCTTTGGTATTTTCATTTTAGTTTAATATCATTTACCCCCCCCCCCCGGACACTCAATTACAAATAAAAAAAAATTAGATATTTTTTTGGTATTTTTATTTTATTTTAATATATTTATTTCCAACAATCAATTACAAATAAAAAAATCAAAATATTTAGATATTCTTTTTTATTTTAACCTAAAAGAAATGTCACAAAAACAATCAAGACACAAACATAAATTTAAAAAAATCTGAATATTTAGATATTCTTTTTTATTTTAATAAAAAAATGTCATATCATTTTTAATTCAAAAAAATATATTTCATTTTATGGTATTGAAATTATACAATGCAAATTTAGGTGCTACAAAAAATAAAATTTTAATTTACATTGTACAATTGTGAAATGTGTTACAAAATATTGGCAGAGCTGTCTGTCTTTTTAAGCGAGGGTTGTTTTTTGAGCTGTCACCGCTTAGTGTTTTTTTTTTTTAAGGCAGGAGGCAGGGAGGCATTTCTGCGAAGAGCCCTGCATAATCTACTGAAAGGTAGGAATCCAATCTGGGTGGACTGAGAAAAAAGGCTAATGTGAAGGATGATCATGATTTATTTATTTGTTATATGCTTCCTTGGGCATCTCCCCTTATTTTCTATCTTCTCACATCAACCTTTAAAAAAAGAGAATCTTTGCATGTAACATATACAATATTAATGGAAGCACATGGTGTAATGGTTACTTCTACAAAGGTACAATCTGTATATACTACAGCCTCAGGTGTGTGGCTTAATGATTACCATTGCAGGAAATGGTCATGGCAAGACGAATTCAAATCCTGGATAAGGCTGTTTGCATTTTATATTGAGTTGATACCCTTAGGAAAGCTATGAATCCAACGATTCTCCCTCAAGCTATGGGTAAATAGTAGGACAGACTGGGCTCTTTAACCTTGGTTAGGCAACCTGTCTAGGGGAAGGAAAACTGAATTCAAACCTGTTAAACTCTGCTTAAGAAATTGACCTTGTGTCACATCCTACTCATGTGGAGGGGTTGGTAAATATATATATACAATATTAATAGCATATCTATGTACCAATTCAGATGATATAGATTTTAAAAATTATATAATTTAAAAAATAATCATCTGTGATAACTTGTGAATACTGTTTTTGTATTATTTCGATTTTCTTTGACTGTTGTCCTCATCTTTATTGTTACATGTACAATGTGTTCGGCCTATCTGCCCTCCAGCCTTCTTCAGATGTTTCTTATTGAACTATGTAGCTTAACATTTGTACCTGTTCTTGGTTAATGGAATGACAACAATCTATGCTAATGGATTAAATAAAAGGTTCAGTTTGAAGTTCTGTGATGGTTCCTGATTCTGTCAAGAAACACCTGAAGAACGGCTGTGGGCTTATCATCTGAAAACATTGTGTATATAACAATAAAGATGAGTACAACAGTCTGAAAAAATTAAGTGATACGAATTATCAAGCTTCATTTTGAAAATTCAGACAAATACCCCCCCCTCCCCCAAGGGATTAAATTGTATTCAAAAAAGAAAAAATGTATTAACAGAGATGTTAATAGGTATGCATGTCCTGTATCCCTGACACATAAAAAATTTAAAAGGACACAGGAAAATTGTATCCATTGTGTCCCGGTATTTTTTCTTCCTCCCACCATTTCCAGCTAACTGTAAATACATTTCAATATTTTCTTGGAAACGAATTACATTGTATGGGGTACATGGTAGGGCTAGAAGGCTTTAGTTATTCATAGATAAAAACTCTACAATTTATTAAGAAACTTTAGTTGGGACCCATCAAACTTCCCGGGGAACTCATTCAAATCAAATCTGTGTGTCCCAGGATGCACTAAATTAAAAAGCTATCAGCATCACTGCATTAATATTTTTTAATAAAGACAATACTCTAACTTTCATCATCCCATAATCTTCAATCTCTGTTATATTCACTTTGAAAACATTGGTTCCTGCTAGATTACCAAGTTAAGCAATGATGAGCCTGTTCAACACTTAGATGGGTAACCATTTAAGAAACAGTAGGTATTGTAAGAAACTGGCTATCAACATGACTTGATTCGGCATTAACTGACCCCAAAAGGATTGATATGCTGTAAATAAAATAACCAACCAACAAGCAATAATTCTTCACCTTCTTTTGTTATTGTTTGATTCTTGCCTGAGTGCACACACAATAAAAACAAGCTTTCATTAAATTGTGTGTTTTAAGACAGATTTTGTGCTATCAGGTGAGATGTTTATTTTCTCATTCTGTTAATTTGACAAAATGTTAACAAATTATATGCTTTTGACTTTTTGTATTTATGAAATTGCCCAAGGCTGTTTGATAGGAGAGTCAAGAGGATAGATACCCTCAGGCTAGCCAGGTTATTATCATTTAGAATCATAATAATTCTTCAAATATCTCTTTGTCTGTCTATCAAGGACTGCAAGAGCTATAGTCACCACCAGAGATGATGATAAGTACGCGCCCTGCGTCCCTGACACACAAAAATCTAAAAGGACGCAGTAAAATCATATCCATGCATCCCAATGTTTTTCTTTTTTCTTCCCTCACCATTTCAAGCTAACTGTAAATACATTTCAATAGTTTCTTGTAAATGAATTACACAGGATAGGTTACAAGGTAGGAGTTAGATGGCTTTAGTTGGGACCCATAAATTATCCTGGGGACTCCTTCAAAGCAAATATGTGCATCCCAGAATGCACTAAATCAAAAAGCTATCGGCATCACTGTACCGCCTGGATATTAAGGCATGTTTTTAGCATGTTAGTTTTTGAAAATTTTCAAAACTTAAGTTTTAAGTGGGATGGGAAGGGTCTTGGTTTAATATGTATTTACTCAACCCCTCCACACGAGCAGGATGTGACACAAGGTCTATTTTAAAGTGGAATTTAACAGGTTTGGATTCAGTTTTCCTTCTAGACCAGTTGCCATACCAAGATTGAAGAGCTGAGACTGCCCTACTATTTAGCCATAGCTGGAGGAAAAATAATTGGATTCATACCTTTCCCAAGGGTATTAGAACTGTTAAATGCAGTGAGGATTTGAACTCATGTTGATGTGTCTATTTCCTACAGTGATAACCATTACACCATGGATGCTTCCTATTTAATATGTAAGTATATAGCTTTTGTTTTATGAATGAAGATTTGGTGATAGGCATTCTTTGATTGATGCAGACATTCTGGTGACTGAAGAGTTCCATGAAAGATAAGGTAGGACTGATTTAGCATGGCCCTATGCTTCTCAAGGATTCTTCAGGCTTTGGTGTCATGAACAAAGATTCATAAAAGTCCTTTTAGATAGGTACAGATTGGTGACTGATTAGACGTATGCGAGATAGGCAGGACCTGTTAGAGCAGGAAAAAGTCTTAAGAAATTGATGATTCTGTTGCAGCATTGCAGTTTTTGCAGTGCTGCCTTTTTTTTTTTTGTGACTTTTGGACTCTACAGCTGTTCTTGAAGTGTGGGGTGGATTTGGTGATAGTTTGCTGCTGATATTATCTATTGGCAGTCTATGCTGTTTAATGTCACTTGCTGATTTCACAGGAGGTGAGAGCCTTTTTAAGGGTGTATTTGTATCTCTTTTATGGCGCCCTTCTGGCGTGGTGTTGGACAGCTCAGAAAAGCATAAAACTAGGGCAGACTGGGTTCTTTAGATTTGTAATTAATGAAGCCATTCTTGGAGAATGATAAACTCTGAATTCCAGACCAGTAGAGCTAGCAACTCTACACAACATTTTGCGACTGAAACCACAGCACCATTGTTAATGTGGTGTTGCTGCAGCTATATGCCCCCCCCCCCAAGGCATTTACAAGATCTACAGAAAAAAAAATACTGAGCAAAACCAATAAACTTAGTGCTGAAATATTAGTATGTTTTGTTAAACCTATCGACAATCAAAGCAGAATTGGGAAGTTTCTCTTTTTAACTGTCATGGCTTTGGCATGATGAACAAAGATTCATGAAGGTGCTCTTTGATTGGTACAAACAAACTGGTGACTAATGAGGTACATGTGAGATAAGCAGGACCTGCCACAGCATCTGCAGGGGAAAGTCTAAGAAATTGTTGGTTCCATTGCAACTCTGGTTTTTGTGGCACTGACTCTTTTTCCTCCATTTGTACTCTACAACTATTCTTGAAGAATGAGGTGGCTTTGGTGATAGTTTGCTTCCCTCAGCTATAGGTAAAAAAAGAATAAGGCAGACTGAGCTCTTTTGTTTTGGTTAAGCAACCTGTATAGAAGAAGGAAAACTTTGAATTTACACCAGTATTACTACACTCCCCTTGGTGTAGTGGTTAACATGCTGGATTGCGATAGCATAGTGAGTTCAAACTTCAGTCGCACATTCACTTTCGGGCTAATACCCTTGGGAAAGGTATGAACTCCCTCATCCCTCTAGCTATGGGTTAAATAGTACCACTATTGCTATTTTACAAGGATGACTTTTGGCATTAAATAACCCGTGAAGGTTCATATGCCATTAAAAAAAAAAAAAAAAAAAAGACCAAATATATTTATGGCCAATACTGTATCTAATTATATCAGTTTTGATTGTATAATGTTCCACTAGAAATAATACAGAGAACCCAAACTTACTTTGCTTAAAAATTGACCCTGTGTCACATCCTGCTCATAGTGGAGGGGTTGGGTAAATATATACATAACAAATCTTTTACTTTTGTTAATATTTATTGTAAGTAAAGTTGATGGAGTGGCTTATTGTCAGTATAAGCTGGACAGCAAGGGAGTGTACCTTTTTGCCAGGGAGATTGTTTTTGCTATGGTGGAGTGCCACACCTACTGTCAGCTCCCCACTTTACCGCACAGATTAGATTGTCCAATCTGTGCTATTCATACACTGAGATAGCAGGGACCAGTATGAAACCCAGAACCTTGTGATTCCTAGATGGGTGCTCTACTGACTGAGATAAACCTGCCCCTTTATTTATTGTAATGAAGTGGAAAATCCCCAACAATATTTACTTTTTAGAATAACTTATTGTTGGCAGTTTAAATGTGGAATGTTCAGTGTATAATTGTAGAAATATTTTTCTGTTCCATTCTTGGTGCAAGTAAAACTATTTCTTCCTATAGATCCAAAATAATTTTGCCAGTAAGCAAATAAACAGTACAATCAATTTAGCTAATTTTGGCATCCCCCTCGGTGTATAGCGTTGGTCTTTTGCCTAATTTTCCTCACCCATAAAGCCACTACTGATACGTAAATATAAAATATTGTATAATCATTAAAAATAATTTAAAAAAAAACCAAAAAAAGAAAAACTTTCCACCTCTATTGAGTTTTATCCTATTTATTGCATTTATATTATTAACTAATTTCAAATAAATAAAATACTTTATTTTATTATGGTAATCTGAACATTAGCTACATAAATGAGTACCCCCCCTGTTTGTTTCACTTTGAGGAAGCCGTGTGTTTTGATCGGCCATTTTAATTTCATCGTAAATCTACACTGAAAATACTAATTTGTTTGAATCAATACAACTGCATGTTTTAACATGAAAATATCATAAAATGTGTTCTTAATTGTGCTTGCTCATTATTTGAAATGAACTTAATTGTTATTAAGAACACATTTTATGATATTTTCGTGTTAAAAGATGCAGTTGTATTGATTTGAACAAATTCATATTTTCAATGTAGATTTACGGTGAAATGAAAATGGCCGACCAAAACAAACGGCTTCCTCAAAGTGAAACAAACAAGGGGAGGTTACTCTCATTTATGTAACTAATGTTCAGATTACCCTTTATGATTAGCATTTAATACTTTTCTCCCTTGAGAAATTATAATGATTTGGGAGAGCTCAAACAGTCTCAAAACTTGTTAGTTGAAAATTGGATTGGAAATTGATTTTTTCTCCAAGCTAGAGCATATTAATGTAACTTTATTTGCAAATATCTCATTGCTGTGTTTTGGTTTGGTTTTATTAATGTGGTTTAGCTCAGTCAGTAGAGCATCCACCTAGGAACCACAAGGTTCGATACTGGCCCTCGCCAACTCAGTGTATGAGTAGCATAGGGAGCTGATGGTAGGTGTGGCACTCCTTGGTCTAGCACCAGTGAAAAGGGGATAGACTCCCTGTCTGGCTGATACCGACTTTAGGCCACCCGACAACTTTACTTTTATGGGTTATTTGATGCAGGATTTGATACAGATAATTTACACACTGTTATATGGTATCAAGTATTTCTATCTAATACTAATAATTTATACACAATTATATGCGTTCAATTATTCTCCCTCCAGTTATGAGTAAATAGTAGTGAAAACTGTGATTGTTTCTATATAATTGTGTTTAAGGCATGCATGGTGTAATGATTATTATAGAAGGAAATGGACTTGGCGACATGAGTTCAAATCCTAGATGAGACTGCATTTTATATCTTTGGGAAAAGTATACATCCAACTCTTCTCCCTCCAGCTTTGGGTAAATAGTAGGGCAGACTGGGCTCATCCTTTGTATGGTAACCAGTCTTGGTGAAGGAAAACTCTGAATTTAAACCAGTTAAACTCTGCTTAAGAAATAGACTTTGTATCACATCCTATTCGTGAGGAGAGGTAAGTAAATATGTATATTGTTTAATGTTTGTAACTGTCAGTCGGACTAGCTTGTGTACAATTAACTTAATAGAATTTAGATTATTTTGATCAGACGATCCAACACTTTGGGATTTTATTTTATTTTTTATTTTTTTCTTATCTCCTATTATTTATTTAGATTGATCTCCACTGTCTCTTGTCAGAAAAATAATCTGTCTTGTGTACAAATTTGTCAAAAAAGCATCAATGGACAACACTTGTTGGCAATTAAGTCATTATGAGCTAATTCTTTGTGTCTTATTTCCTATATAATCCATTTACAAAAAAGAGAGATTATACTTGGTGTTATGTGAAAACACTGGCGGTATAATTGTTATTAAGTGGGGAAAACGAAACAAGTTTCCGCCCTGTCGGTAGGGCTATAGTATATGTATATATTTACCAATCCCTCTATTAGTAGGATGTGACACAAGGTCAATTTCTTAAGCAGAGTTTAACAGCTTGTAAGTGATATAAGTAAAGTTAACAAAACCTGTTATTAAAAGTTAAAAAAAAATTATAACAGTTTCCTCTTAGAAATCAATAACAAAAAAAAAAAAAATTAAATACACTGTGTACAGAAAAGGTTTCTGCCCTGTCAGCTGGGGCTATAGTATATGTATATATTTACCAATCCGTCTATTAGTAGGATGTGACACAAGGTCAATTTCTTAAGCAGAGTTTAACAGGTTTGAATTCAGAGTTTTCCTTCTTCTAGACCGGTTGTCTAACCAACTTAAAGAGCCGGGTCTGTCCTACAGCTGGAGGGAGAATAGTTGGATTCATACCTTTCCCAAGGGTATTAGCGCTATGTGAAATGCAAACAGCCTCGTCCAGAATTTGAACTCCTCTCGCTGTCCATTTCCTTCGATGGCAACCATTACACCATATGCATGTATATCTGTATATATATATATCGACTGTACACCCTAACTTAGATATACATACTCTATCAATGATAATGAGCACTCTTTAAGTATAAATATATCAAGCTATATTATTAATATTTCTCTCTCTCTCTCTCTCTTTCTTTCTTATATATATATATATTATATATATATATATATATATATATATATATATATATTCAATATGCTAGTTACCATTTTCATATTTTGTGTTATTATTTGGCAGGAAGGTTTTGCACACAATTCATTGCCAACTCTAGCAAAGGAAATTGATTACAATAACAATAATGACTGGCTATGTTTTTCATATATGAGATAATTCAGGAAATACTATGAGTGCAATGTGTTAGGATTTTGAGATTCCTCACCAAATTCTTTTCATATCTCTTTTCAAGTTATTAGCTTGGATGAAGCTGGTTTGCTTCAGGTGCATCAACATGATTGTCTTAAGACTCTTTTCCTCATTCTCTTTCTCAGTTTTAAATACCTCAGTTACCCAGTCATCTCCTAATCTTCATACCATATATATGTATATATATATATATATATATATATATATCCACATTTCTGTGTGTATTTATATATATCCACATTTCTGTGTGTATTTATATATATCCACATTTCATTTCTGCGTGTGTGTGTATTTATATATATCCACATTTCTGCGTGTGTGTGTATTTATATATATCCACATTTCTGCGTGTGTGTGTGTTTATATATATCCACATTTCTGTGTGTGTGTGTATATATATCCACATTTTGTGTGTGTGTGTGTGTGTGTGTATATATATATATCCACATTTCTGTGTGTGTGTGTGTGTGTGTGATATATATATATATATCCACATTTCTTTGTGTGTGTGTGTGTGTGTATATATATATATAATATATATATATTATATATATATATATAAATAACAAAATGATTGCAGATTTTCACTTTATAAACGAATTATAAATAAATAAATTGATTACTTTTGGTCAAATATTTTAGTCGAAATATAGTAACATAATGAGCATCAGTAAAAAAAAAAAAAAAAAAAAAAAAAAAAAGAAAAAAATAATATTACATGTGTAATTAATTTTTAATCCATTTTAAACATCAAATTAGCCCAACATTTTATGAAAAATGACATTGTAAGGAATGTAAGTGAAGTCAACAAAACTTGTTAAAAAGTTTTCAAAAAATTAATAACAATTTCTTCTTAGAAATCAATAACAAAAAAACATTAAATAAACTATGTAGAGAAAAATTACCAACTTGTTGATATTTTATTTAAATGAAATGTTTTCCCCATAGACACAGAAAAACTAAAACCCTCTAAAAAAATTCTTGTGAGTTTTATTTACAAAAGAATTGACGGGGGGGGAAATATGTTAACACTATGGTAGCTGCAATTGATAAACAAAGAATTACCAAAAATCTGTGAATTATCTGATTTTAATAAAATTTTCATTGTGTACACCTATTAATCAATGAATTCTTTTAAATTTCTGAATCGTTTCAATCAAACTGATTCAATGGAAATAAATCGAAATTCTTTGAAATAGACAGAAATGTCAAGAACCCC
>CM042157.1:57002701-57050201 GCA_023376005.1 Doryteuthis pealeii | reverse complement strand
CTCTCACACATGAGCTTGCTCAATCTCACTTGCTCTCATGCACATTTGTTTGCTCTTTCTCTCTCACCAGTGTTTCCAGTCATATGACAGTGTTTTAACATTGGAAATATACTTTTGTCATAGTGAGCAATAACAGGTTTTGTGATTTTTGGTCATCCATACTTTAGCTGTCCCATGAGATGCTTGTAAATTTAAGTAAGTTTTCATCATATGTGATTCAGGAAAGCTGACTCTATAACCGACTTGACATTTGAACTGAGTTGACAGGTAACATATACCGGCTGTAGGTTTTGTGTATTATAAAGCAACAGACACTGGCTTATATATAAAGTTAATATAGCAATGAATAAATTTAAAAGGATCTATAATTAATAATTGTATTGTTTTTGTAATTCAAAATACCAACAAGAAAAGACAAAAATACCAGAAATTGTCAGCTTTAATTTTTATTATATTATATATATAATGAATGGAATTTCCTTATCTGATATTGTATTTAAAAAAAAAAAAAAAAAAGAAGAAATTAGATATTATTGATCAACATAAGGTATCCCATAATATATTAACATTAGTTTAACTAAGGGGATAAGTTGAAAAAATTGTGTCATATATATATATATATATATATATATATATATATATATATAATTAGGGAAAATGGAAAAAAATCTAATGATATGTAAAAAATTTGATAAAACAACAAAGTATTCCGAGGATAATTTTATTATAGTTAGAGGTGTTAGCCAAAATTAAAATGTTTTGGTTTGTATATTAAGCCATCATCAGGGCATTGTTTGTATGTGATGTAACTTCTAAATAATATTCAATATAGATATGGAAAGAAAAAAAGGTAAAACTTAGAATTCTATTTCACATACTACAGAATGTAAATTTCTGAAGTTGGGAAAAAAAAAAAAAATTAAAGAATTATGTCTTTCTAAAATAATTATTTGCATTCAATAAAGTATTACTAATTAGTTTTATTAACAGTTCTTCAAGGTTTAGATGTAAAATAATTGCATTATTACTTAGCTAGGACTAACAATCTGGACATAATGTTAGCCTCTGCATATATATATATATATATATATATATATATATATATATATACACACACACACACAGAGTAAAGATTATATTTTTTGGTTTGTACAACTGAGTGCACATCCTTTTATAATGGAAAATTAGTGGAGACCAGAAAAAACCAAAGTTCAATAAAATCCACCCCCTATTTTTGTCTGAGAGGTTAAACCTTTTACCCCTCATTTTTCATAAGGAAGGCTAAATAAATAATAAATATATATATATATATATAATAATGAAATTTATTGTATACAGTGCTCAGGTGCACCACAACTTATCAAAGTCTCATGTCAAGTACACAGAATAATGTATTAGTGTCAGGAACATGAACAGTTTACAGTAGTAATATGCATGTATGTGTGCGCATATGTGTGTGGAGAGGGGCATCAGGTATAGTGTCGGCAGACTACAGGAAGCATGGAGGCTTTGAAAGATTCAGTGTTTCGTTTAGGTGTTTCATTTAAGTGTATATAAAAAAGTGTTTCGTTTAAGTGTATAAAACAATTTATGTCTTATTCTATCAATAATAAAAATGAATATTTCTATGAATGCTTTTTGTATTATTTGGACTGTTGTCCTCATCTTTATTGGTATATACACAACGTTTTGGCCGATGTGCCCTCCACTTTCAGTTGTTTCTTGCTGAAGTCTATAGCCTTTATGTCGTAATTGGGAGACTTCACAGAACTTCAAACTGATCTCTTTATTCAATCCACGCAGGTAGACTGTTCTTATTCCACTAACCATGACCAAGTACAAGTGTTAAGTATTCTATATTATTATCTACCATGGTCAGGATTGAACCTACAACCTATTGTCACTTAGAACTGTATTATCTCAATCCTTATATTTGTTGACTCGTGTGTTGAGTGGATGTTTATAAGTTTATTTATGGCAATAAAGAAATGCTCTTGTTTGGCATGTTTTATGAGAAAGATTTATTCTCAGCTAGAATTATTATTTTATTACCAAGGGGAAAAAAAATTAATTTCTATGAATATATTTGATTTTTTGATTTTATATTTATTTATTTTTGTTTTTTTTAGTAAAGAAAGTAAACACTTATTTACATATATTTACAGTAAGACTTCTTTAATTACTACTTTTTTGGTTTATGTCATAAGGTTTATGTACAAACAAGTGGCACCAAACATTTCTTGTGTTACCATAACCGGATTTTCTTATCACTCAATTCATCTATTTCTTTGTAATGGAATATTCTGTTGATGTAGGAAAGTGTCATGTGTAATAATATATATATATATATTCCATATTAAGGAGACACTTAAACACCCATCATGTTTGTTTATTTATGAATTTATTTAAACAAAGTCTTTTTTTAAGAGAAGTCTGCATCATCAGATAGCCAAATACATCGTTTGTTGAAATAGATTCATAAATAAGCCAACATGACAGATATTTAAGTTTTTCCTTAATATGGAATTGTAAATATGGCTCTGTATGTAATTAT
The DNA here is from genome assembly GCA_023376005.1 of Doryteuthis pealeii. Lineage (NCBI taxonomy): Eukaryota > Metazoa > Mollusca > Cephalopoda > Myopsida > Loliginidae > Doryteuthis > Doryteuthis pealeii. The sequence continues at coordinate 57,047,647 of CM042157.1, read as the reverse complement.
ACAATTTTCATGTATTGAGCTCTACAGAGGACTTGAAAGAATCTTCCTATATGTCAAAGAAAAGAATTTATATATATGTACGCACACATACACGTGTATGGAAGAAAAAGGTCTTTCACTAACCCATCTGGTCTTTATATATATATATATATATATATATATATACTCACTCACTAAAGTTACTATTTCTATGAACTATAGGCAGTGTAATAGCACTGTTGAATAGAGAAATTTTTCAGCAAAAATACACTTTTTTTGGAATAGTCACCATCTCTCTCTCTCTCTCTCTCTATCTATCTATATCTATTTGATAGTTTTATTATGATTCTAATTTTCATGAAGACTTGTACAGGGCTTTACATTGTATGACAGACTTTTTAGTATAACTCTTTCAAAACCAATGTAGAAATTTCTTCACTCTCACATAAACTGGTTAAAAAATATAGTTTAGATTTTTATTATTATATAGATTTGATTTAGTTGTAAATCAGTTGAATATTGCCCCCAAAGTACAATTTTATGATCTCTTTTAGTAATAAGAAAATGATTTTATAACAAAGTATTAAAAACAAAACAAAAATGTCTTTGTGTAATTAGTCTTGTATTTATAGATCTATGCTTCTTTCCTAAAGTTTGTGTATTTGTCTGTCTGATCATGGCCAAACAGAAAATACTGGGACCTGATATTTTTGCATGGATATTGACTTGACCCTAGGGTCTAACATAGAATCTGATGGGTTGATGTTTAAAATATGCCATTTCTGGATAAACATATAGCAACTTTGATATAAAGATTAAAAACATTTATTTACCTAATAATTAAGACAGACAAGGAAAAAAATGTATCTTATTCACATGGTCAACTGTAAGTTGAATGTTCTTAAGTAAAATAACTACATATTTGCAAAAGATAAATGAAAAAATATTTTGTAGAAAGAAACTTGGAGAAATGAATCAGAATTCTTCTTTAAAACTTTATGTATTTGTTGTACATACTCCTCATATTCATATCTTGCAGGGCGTGTCAAAAGCAATTTGATATAATTTCATAATCTAATAACTTGACCAATTCTTATTCAAATGATCTCAAATTTTAACAGCATGTATAGAGAGAGAAAAACAAAACAATAAAAAAAAAAAACCTCTTAAAATTCTATGTTTAATGTTTAAATACCTTTTCTTTTTCAGTAAATGGCATTTCTACACCTGAAAAAACAAAAAAAAAAAAAACATTGAATTTTGAATTGTTTCTACACAAAAAATTTATTAGATTACAAAATGATAGATTTTTCTGAAACACCCTATATATCAAAATTAGTTCATGGATATATTTTCTTTCTTTTTCTTTCCTTACTTGAGCAATGCTAGATATCCCAGCTAGTTATATACTATTCTTTAATATATTTATATTTACTATTAATGCTATTATCAATACTTCAAATAGATTTGTTTTTGATTACATGATAGAGCAGCAGACTTGTAGCTGAAAGGTTTGATGTTCTATGATCATTTTAAAACAACTATTTCAGTACTTTGTCTTTCATAGTTCATATGAATAGCGTTATACCAAATCTTATTATAATGGAGATTGTGTGTTTGTCTTAAACTTCAATTATCAATAAAATTGTTTTACATTATTAATACTGTTGACCATATCTACATAATAATAACATGCGATTGTATTTATATATACAAGAAAATAGCAATTAACAGTGTGAGCGGGAAGGCACATTTGCATATTGATATTAAAAATGTTATTTTAATAAATATGTGCTTAGTATTATTGATTTCTAATTGTTTGGTTTTATTTTAATGAATATAAGCAAAAATCTCTGGGATAAATCTTAAAAGAAATCCATTAACAAGAAATAACTTTAATTTCATTCTCCACTTCCTATTTTAACTAAATAGTTAAATTAGGAAAATTTAGCAATGAAAGATGGGAGTGAAAGAAGAGTAAGTTTCAGTTATTCTATTTTTCGATTTTGCCCCCCCCCCTGTTTAAAATCTTTTTATCTGCATTCTTATTTAGTTTCATTAGCTTATCTAATTTGATATAATATTTTATCGCATTAAAATTTAAATACTTGCACCCAGAGGGTGCATATATTTGTAGTAATAATAATGATGATGATGATAATAATAATGTAAGCTACAATTTAAAAAAAAATTCAGTCCAATCAACAAATTAAACTCTAGTTGTTGAAGTGGCATGTCTGTGTGTTGGGGGGTTGTTCTAGAAAATTTTTATTTTCAGTTTTAGTACATACAAGAGTGACTATTGTTACCTTCAACACCAATAAGCATTATTGCAATTACAGCCTCTGTGTCTACCTATGCTGCTTTTATGAGTACAAGTACATTGCTATTGTGACTGCACAGATTAGTATCTGTACTAATGTTATGATACTAGTACTGCTACTATGATGGTTACTGCCAGTATTACAGTCATTTCGGTAAACCATGCTTGCTTATAGAGCAAACGCTCTTCTTAACCACTGTCTCTTCTTCTTCTGATGCCACTTTTCAGTGCATACACAACACAAACTTGGAGAGTTTTAAAAAGAAACTTTAAACTTTAATATTTTCTCTGTGTCTTTTTGAAAATTATCTATCTTCTTTTATATGCTTTCTAAAAGGTTTAGTTTTAAAAAGAATTGGCCCTTATGTTAGATAATTTTTGGAATAAAGTTGCATATGAAAAAAAATCAGATTTTTTTTAATGTTGAGCATCATAATAATGATTATTGCTATCATGATATTATCTATATCAATAGATCACTAAAATTCTCATATATATTATATATATATATATATATATAGTGTTGTAAAGAATATCAATATTTATGATATATGTATATTCATAGATTACTAATATTCTAATATTAGTAATATATAGATAAGTATCATATTTATGATATATGTATATAATGATATTTATCTATAGATTACTAATATTCCTTTACATATATATATATATATATATATATATAGTAATCTATAGATATAGATCTTAAATATCATATTTATCTATAGATGATTATATATATATATATATATATATATATATATATATATATATATGAGAATTTTAGTATTATACAGATAAATGATATATATTATACCAATCAGATGAATATCATGATACTTATATATATATATATATATATATATATATATATATTGTGTGTGTATAACCCAGTAAAAACAGCTTATCATAAGATTTTTATTAGAGCAATACACTTGAAATTCTCTAATTCAGAGAATAAACTAAATTTCCTGTTCAATTTTCAACTGAATAATAATTTTGTTTGGTCTCTCTTCATGCATTTTATCATCATCCAAATTCATGACATAAAGGAGATAACTAGGAAATGCTAATAGAAGAAATATCAATATCATTATGGACCTGCTAACAATGGGAACTATGATTTGCAGATCATCCAGTTACAACTAAAACTCAAGTTTATATATATATATATATATATATAAATATGATGAGTAAAGAAAAGATTAAAAAATGATATCGATAAAATTCATTTTTATCCATCTACATTTCTTTTCTTTACTCATCATTTTTTCCTCATATTGTCAGATTCATTTCCCATTTTCACACACACACACACACACATATATATATATATATATACACACACCTTAATTTATCATATTATTTTGGCTACTTCTGTCTGTTCAATTCTGATTACATATTAGGTCTATTTAAATGTTTTTCTCATGTCCATTATAAAATCAGATTTGAAGGATTTATTTATACTATACTCTGTATATGTAAAAATATGCATATACAGTGATATTTATATGTACGTTTCAGTTCTTAATTTTGGTCGAATCCTATCATGGAAACACTTGATATCATCCACACACACACACACACACACACACATTTTCTGGTAAAAATACTTTTTTTTATAGCAAATATATATAACCAAAGGTGAGGTGTGTTTACATCGAATGAGTGCTTACCTAGGCTATTTCACACACACACACACACACACACACACACACACCATTCTCTTAATAATCAATACATTTATGTTCTTGTAAAACTTCCAATATCAACATGGTATTAACAAGGTAGTAAAATAAATACTTTCTTATATGGACAATTGTACCAAAATGATAAGTACTTCTATAACTCTCTTTAGCCAGTACTTTAGAAAATGCATGCACCTTTGAAGCTACTACTACTACTATTATTATTATTATTATTACAACAACCAAATAGTACTAATATCTATTTTGGTATTGTATCACGAGAGCCTTTTATCTTGAGCTTATTAACAACTACTGAGATTATATAGAATTGATATTATCTTAGATGCTGAATAGATATTCTAACCATTCCGGCTTGTCCGTTCTAGTTATTTTGTCGTGAGGAAAGACAGAAAAGTGACCAGAAGAATTATGCAATGAATGGTAGAAGCCATTGCTAATGTTGCTGGACTGTGGGCAGTTATTTATTTTATTCTATTTTTTTCATCGTATTTTACTTGCTTTCTCTCCGATTCAAGGCAGTACTTGTTTGTTTATCAGGAATAACCAGACATCTGCCTTTTATTTCTAAATCCAGTCATTTTATAAGTAGGGATTTATGTATTAGCAAAGGTTAATTGGTTTTAAGTAATTGAAATTAACTTTCAGCACCATTAACCTTTTGATGAATTTTCTTTGGCATAGTACTCGGTGTTCATAAAATCTTGCTGCAGTTCTAGAATTTAATAATTTACATTGTACAAACGAGGTGTTCGTTGTGTAATGGTTACCGTCATAGGAAATGGACACGGTGACACGAGTTCAAATCCTGGATGAGGCTGTTTGCATTTCATATAGCGCTAATACCCTTGGGAAAGGTATGAATCTAACTATTCTTCCTCCATCTATGGGTAAATAGTAGGGTAGACTGGGCACTTTAACCTTGGTACGACAACCAGTATTGGAGAAGGAAAACTCTGAATTCAAACCTGTTAAACTCTGCTTAAGAAATTGATCTTGGATCACATCCTACTAATATAGACGGATTGGTAAATATATACATATACTATAGCCCCAGCCGACAGGGCAGAAACCTTTTCTGTACACAGTGTATTTAATTTTTTTTTGTTATTGATTTCTAAGAGGAAACTGTTTTTTTTTTAAACTTTTAATAAAATGTTTTGTTAACTTATATCACTTACAACCTGTTAAACTCTGCTTAAGAAATTTACCTTGTGTTACATCCTACTAATAGAGGGATTGGTAAATATATACATATACTATAGCCCCAGCCGACATAAATAAATTGACCTTGTGTCACATCCTGCTCATGTGGAGGAGTTGGTAAATTCATACATTGTACAAATGATGGGATCATTTGGTAAAAATCTTATAGAAAGTTCCACTCTTGAAGCTTTATTCTTGATACATGTTTTTGATTATTGCACTCCAACATGTTCACCATCTATCAGTAATAGAAATTTGGTCTCTTTGTAACCGAAACTACATCACGGCTTAATGTCATATTACCCAAAATCGTCAATACATAGAATAAAGAAAAACCTTGTATTATATACTCTCAAAATTTGAGCATGTAACCTTAGATGGTCCTCATTGTTTTTTTAAAACAAGTTTTAATAAATACATGCCCAATATTTTTATATTTATATATAGTTTGTTTTATTTTAATATATACTTCAAGTTATTAGAACTAAATTTCCATTTCAAATGGTTTTAATTTTTTTACTCTTTTAATAAATTTGATGATTTTACTTAGGATACAGACTTTCTTGCATTGAATTTTTAACTCCGACTTCATCAGGCAATATCTTTAAAAAATTAATTTTTCCACTGCCCTGAGGATTTTTTTCTTCTATTTTTTTATTTTTTTGCTTGTCATTATTAATATATTTTATGACTTTATGAACAACAGGTACTCCTACAGTTATATTTTTAGTTACAGAGTTTCAATGCTATAGAGTTTGGTAATGAATAATACCTAATAACAGCAGTTTTGATTAAATAATGATCAACTGAAAAAAAAAAAGATCTAGGTATCTTTGGTTTAGAAGAAAATTAATTTTTATTAAAAAATTGTTAGGGGCCTATTTATTTATAGGCTGTAATACATATCTATCTATCTATCTATCTATCTCGTGTATATATATATATATATATATATATATATATATATATATATATGATGTGAATAGAAGTGGATATGATCATTCTTATTGGTGAGTTTGTGGTATACTTTGAAATCTAAGTGGTTGTTGTTATTTATTAGTAATACGTCTAGGAAAGGTAAGGTATTTTTGTGTTATATATATATAAGTCGGCATTAAATGACCCATTGAGGTTGATATGCCGTAAAACAAGAACAAAATCAAAATATATATATATACTTATGGTAAACTATTTACAGTATTTATCAAGGCAATTGGGGTTACTTTTTATTAAGACATTGTTTGGAATGTATTTATTTATGGGTGATACCACAGACACACATACACATCTTTTTTAGAGAAAGAATAGGATGAGAAGGAGGAGGCAGTCTCAAAGTAGTTTTGACTCCTGAGAAGAAAGTCCCTGTGATTTGAATTCAGTTTTCCTTCTCCTATAGTGGTTGCCATACCAAGGTTAAAGAGCCCAGTTTGCCCTACTATTTACCCATAAATGGAGGGAAGGCTCACATCCAGTCTGGTGGAGTTTGGGGAGGGGGGTAGTATTTACTTAGCATTACTAATGGATGTTAACAAAAACTCTTGGAATTCTTAATTTGTATCCCATCTGGTATGTTCCAAGACAAAAAGTTCTCTTGATAAATTCATAATAGGTAACACAACAATAAAGATGTTATTTAACCTTAGCTGTTACAAAGTGGTTACCCATCTAAGTTCTGAACAAGCTCATTGTTGCTTAACTTTTTAGTAAAATTTTATCACCAGTATGGCTGATGGAGGAAGAATGCAGACAAGTTGGTTTATCTTCCTTAGGCTCTGTAGCTAGTTTAGGAGAAGTAAACTTCTGAATCAAAGCCAGCTGTATTCTGCTTAAAAATTGACCTTGTGTCAAATATGTTTTGGTAAAAACATATAGAACAAGTCAAAGGTAGTTTGCATAGTGTAATGGTTATGAACTGCCTCCCTACTTCAGGCAAACTAACATTATCTTTGTGGAATATTATATTCTTTCTACTGTTAACTCATTTGAGATATTTTTTTTTTTTTTTATTGATGGCTGCCATTAATTGGTCTAACTGAGAATAGTACTTGTTTGAATCAATTATTTGATTCTATGAAACTTGTTTGTAAGTCAAATTACAAATCAAATTGCAGTTAGTTTATTTTTTATTTGTGAAATTTAATGTCAGTGGTGTACATATACTTATTAGTAATTTTTGAAATTTTCTAGATATGAAAAAAAAAAAAGTTTCTTATGCTGCTTGAATTTAAAAAAAAAAAAATAGTTACTCTTTCTATTTTTAATTCTTACAGTCAATTCAAAAAGTAAGTTTACTTAGGAAACTTGACCATTTAAAAAATAAAATAAAATAAAATAAAATAAAAAGAAGAGAAAAAATTTTCTTTGTTTATTTATTTTTTAACATAGGATTGGCATTTGACAAAAATCAATAATAAAGTATTGAAAGACTTTAGTAGTTCTACTGTGTGTGTGTGTTTTCTGTTACAGCCTGGCAAAGTAGTCTATCTTTAGTATAAACTATCTTTATATATTTAGTCTTGCTTTTTCTTGTCTGGATTAGAATAAAAAAAATATTTAGAAGACCGTGTTCTAAGGAATTCAACTATATTTGGTCTGCAAAGGATGACAAAATGTTATCTTGTTACAAAAAAACCCTGCTTACTAACTTGAAATAAAAGTTCATAAGGGATCTTTATGTAATTGTAAAACTTTGGTTTTGTAATTCTTTGACCATTCATAGAAAGTGAAAAGCATTTTTTTAAAACTCATTGATGGGACCCTAACAGATACTACCACTCGATGGTTAGAGTGGCCCTGGGAGTAATGCCAATGAAGGCATACTCCACACTCCCCAGAGCTCCAGAATTGGAACCTTACCATTAGATGCAATTTAATGTCATACCCAGGATATATCTATGCAGATGTGCATGTATATGTTTTTTGTCTGGGAGGCATATCTTTAGTCTGATACACAAACCTCAGGTTGCTTACCAAGTGGTCACCCATCTAAGTGCTGAGCAAACTCATTATTGCTTAACATTATTGTATTTTTGTTATTTACTAAGCTTTGCACACTGGCTTCAAGTTACTTACTAATAGTCTGGTAGATAAGGTGGACCAGGAAAAAATTGTTACCAAGCTAAATTTGGTATTTTTTGAAAGTTTAGGGTATCTTCATTTGAAAATTTGAAAACTCCTCTTTTCGACCCCCTAGGGAAAATTTTTTATTGGTGGTGGTGGGTGGGAGTATGTAAACTAGATCTATAAGTGGTTGCCCACTTAAGTACTGAGCTGTCTCATCATTGCTTAACTTCTGTGATCTGGTATGTACAGGTACTTTCAGCAGGGCTTCACTATAATCCATACTCTTTTGTATTCTTGATATAAACAGATTTTGGTTGACATGGAAGAAGGGGGTTTCTCTCTCTTTCTTTTTCTTTTCTTTCTCTCAAATGATATACCTGGTGATAAGGACTGAAGAATAGACCAACCAAAATAATATCCCAATGATATGAAAAGGTACAATTGTCTAAACAATTCTTCAGATGTTATAACTCTTATCAGAGTTACTGACAAACTATTTTTCACTAAATATATAGTCTTTACAAGCTATACCCATGTCTACTCTTTGTCGGCATTAAATGACCCACAGATGTTAATATACCATAAAACAAAACAAAACCCATATCAGTACTATTGTATGGTTGCACCACCTGGACAATAATGAAGCATTTGGAGAGAAAAAAAATCTAGATGGGAACTACATGCTGTTTTGAATGAATCCTGGAAGCAGCACCTCACAAAACAGCAGATATAGAACCACTTGCCTCTCATCTCACAAACCATCCAAGTTGGACAAGACATGCTGGGTACTGCTGGAGAAGCAGGGATGAACTCTGTTGTAGAGTAGGGAACACCCCTTCGGCACTCTACCAGATCCATCTGGCTCATAGCCATAAAATAGCCTACGATTAAAGTAGATTAACTATCTGAATAATATTCTGACAGACTTTGCTGCTATACCAAACTGACTCTTTTTCTTTTAGTGTGAGTTTATCTTGTTAATTGTTTGTACTTATTTGTTCTACGTTTGTATGTATCCATTCAGCACTGGATGCTGCTACTTAATAAATGGGTTAAGCACACCGTTCATCTGTGTATCTTTCCATCCCGCAATACAACACTCATAAGCAAAGTTCTTCTGTGGGCTTCTACATATGGTCAACTAGCAAAGACTTATATTCATCAACTCTGTGCAGACACTGGATACCATTTTATCTTTTTTTATTGTGTATATAATGTTGAACTTTGCTCAAGGAATTTAAGTTTTGGCAAGTGTTGATGAACTAATAAACCTGATTTGTCATAGGAAATGAACGGAAATAGTGTTTGACCATTTATGACCTATATTGATTTGGTGAAAAATTACATCTTATTTTTTTTTAATGATTTTAGTTTTTATATAACATTACAAAAATGAGTTGATGAAAAAAAAAAGAGTAAAAAATGTAATTATAAAAGAAATGTGAGAAAGAAAGAAAGAAAGATTGTGAATGTATGAAGAAGGAAAGAAAGAAAGATGTGAATGTGTGAATGAAAGAAAGAAGAAAGATGTGAATGTATGAAGAGAAAGAAGAAAGATGTGATGTATGAAGAAGGAAAGAAGAATGTGAATGTATGAAGAAGGAAAGAAAGATGTGAATGTATGAAATGTATGAAGAAGGAAAGAAAGAAAGATGTGAATGTATGAAGAAGGAAAGAGATGTGATGTATGAAGAAGGAAGAAATGAAGAATGGAAAGAAGGAAAGATGTGAATGTAATGAAAGAAGAAGGAAAGATGTGAATGTATGAAGAAGGAAAGAAAGATGTGAATGTATGAAGAAGGAAGGAAAGAAAGATGTGAATGTATGAAGAAGGAGGAAAGAAAGATGTGAATGTATGAAGAAGGAAAGAAAGAAAGATGTGAATGTATGAATGTGAAATGAAGAAGGATGTGAATGTGAAGAAGGAAAGAAAGAAAGATGTGAATGTATGAAGAAGATGTGAATGTATGAAAAAGAAGGAAAGATGTGAATGTATGAAGAAGAAGGAAGGAAAGATGTGAATGTATGAAGAAGGAAGGAAGGAAGATGTAATGAAGAAGGAAGAAGAATGTGAATGTATGAAGAAAGAAAAGAAAGATGTGAATGTAAAGAAGAAGGAAGGAAAGAAAGATGTGAATGTTGAAGAAGGAAAGAAGAAAGATGTGAATGTGTGAAGAAGGAAGGAAAAAAGATGTGAATGTATGAAGAAGGAAAGAAAGAAGATGTGAATGTGTGAAGAAGGAAGGAAGAAAGATGTGAATGAAGAAGGAATGTAATGTGAATGTATGAAGGGAAGAAGGAAAGAAGATGTGAATGAATGTGTGTGGAAAGAAGGAAAGAAGAATGTGAATGAATGTGTGTGGAAAGAAGGAAGAAAAGATGTGATGAAATGTGTGTGTGTGGAATGAATGAGTGTGAATGAATGAGTGATAATGAAAGAATGAATGAATGAGTTTAGAAATAAAGAAAGAATGAATGAATGAGTGTAGAAATAAAAAAGAATGATGTAAGAAATAAAGAAAGAATGAATGAATGAATGAGTGTAGAATAAAGAAAGAATGAATGAATGAATGAGTGTAGAATGAAGAATGAATGAATGAATGAATGTGAATGAGTGTAGAATGAATGAATGAGTGTAGAATGAATGAATGAATGAGTGTAGAATGAAAGAAAGAATGAATGAATGTAGAAAGAATGAATGAGTGTGGAAAGAAAGAAAGAAAGAATGAATGAATGAGTGTAGAAAGAATGAATGAGTGTGGAAAGAAAGAAAGAATGAATGAATGAAGAAAGAAAGAAAGATGATGAATGATGTGTGGAAAGAAGAAAGAAAGAATGAATGAATGAGTGTGGAAAGAATGAATGAATGAGTGTGGAAAGAAAGAAAGAATGAATGAATGAGTGTGGAAAGAAAGAAAGAAAGAATGAATGAATGAGTGTGGAAAGAAAGAAAGAATGAATGAATGAAGAGAAAGAAAGAATGAATGAATGTGTGTGGAAAGAAAGAATGAATGAATGAATGTCAGAGGAAAAAGAAATTTGAAAAGAACTAGAAAGGCAGGCAAATGAATGTGAGAAGTTGTTGAAAGGAAGAAATAAAGAAATGGGAAGTACGAGGTAGGAAGAACTCCAATTACTAGAAAGTTTGTGGAAAAGAGTTTGCGCACGCACGCACGCACACACTTTAAGGAAGCTAAAGCAACAAAAAATGAAGTTCTGTCTTGTCTGGCTTTATAATGTGCTCTCTCTTTCAAATCAGACCCCTACAAACAAATAAATTATGCATAGCAGTTTTATGCATGTGGCCCCTCATACAAATGCTCTAAGATTTTATGTGATAATTTGTTTGATATGCATCAACTCTTCAAACAATATGAACTATCAATGACATTAGTTTGACCTGAGGGTTCATTACTGTTGCAGCAGCGGTGTGGGTGAGGGAGGCTGGTGTTGGTGGTGGTGGCTGCAGGCAGCTGCTGTGTTTATGAGTGTGTAAACAATATGTGTGACCTGTTTGGGTTAAATGTCTTGGTTTGTTTATTGAGTAAGGATTATTGGGTGCTACATGTGTTTTTAAGGTCAGGCACAATTTTTTATCTACATGCCAAAAGACATGAGGAGGGAAGAAAATGTCTACATACTCTGTATGTGTGGGTTTTTTTTTTGGGGGGGGGGGGTTCTCTTTCTCACTCACTCTTACTTCTTCAGATTTGTAGTGTCCTGAATTATTAATTTTAATGGTAGATCCCTATATCAAAATCCTTTACTTTATTTCCAATTTCCACTGGCTGAAGATCAAGATAGTATTCATGCTATTCAGTCTAGGTTAAAAGTGTGGTAAGAGTAACCTAAAACCTAACTTTTATTTTTCTGATGCAAGTATCATTGGGGAATGAGAAAAGTTTTGGTAAATGGGCCAAACTTTGGCCTGTTCATCAAAACTTTTAAAGAAATTACTGCACAAAAAAATACAAATCTACACTGTATGTGAATACCTAACTTTTAGGCATAAATTAGGTATACCCAATTTGTTGAATAACCCTTTTTTTTACAAAACAAATTTAGCCCCCCTCCCCCTCCATGTTTGAATATTTTTTACCAAAAATCTGTGAATTATCCAATTTTAATGAAATTTTTTGTGTTGATTTATCAATGAATGAATTTTATAATTTTACACCATCTTAAGACATCATTTATCACCATATTTGAGCAAAATTGAACAAAAAAATGGTTATAAATGTATTAAAAATATATTACATGGGTAATATTATTATTTTATTTTTTTTATACTGATGCTCATTATGCTACTACTTTTCGACTTAAACAAAAATTTAATTAATTTTAATTTGTTTTTAAAATGAAAAGCAGGCGAAAATTTGAGTACGCCTAGTATAAATTAATCTTAGACGGAAATACCATTCATATACCATTAAAAAGAAGAAAAAAAAGAAAAAAAAAAAGAAAGAAAAAACAAAGCCTTTTCTACTCCTCATCAAGAAGTTAATCATAACCAAAATGAATTGACAGCAGTTTTTATGAAGGTGCACTGAGAAATTCTCAGCCCGACCAAGAATTATTTATCTATTTCTTTTTTTAGTGGAGGGAGGGGGTAAAGAAACTTGAAAAATGATATTCTAAGTGTGTTTGAATGTTAGGATGAATATGCAGAGTATGTATTTACCCAGCCCCTCTGCACAAAGTAGGATGTGACACAGTCAATTTCTTAAATGGAATTTAACAGGTTTGAATTCAGAGTTTTCCTTCTCTTTGACTAGTTGCCATACCAAGGTTAAAGAGCCCAGTATGCCCTACTATTTACCTATAACTGGCGGGAGACTAGTTGGATTTATACCTTTCTCAAGGGTACTAGTGTTATGTGGAATGCAACCAGCCTTGTCCAAGATTTGAACTCGTGTTGTGAATATGCGGAATAGTATGAATGTTTTATGGCTCTGGGTTATTTCTTAAGTTCTGGGGTAAGAATTTTCAGCACTCTCTTGTAATCTTGATTTTTTTAATGAAAATATCTTGATTAAGAAAAAAAAAATGTATCAGTGTTTCTTAAACTGTCTTCATTATATTTTGGACTTTATTATTAAAAAAGATGATTATAGTTTTTAATTTATTTAGATTTTTTTTTGTATTTCCTAGATATAATTATGGATAGTTGAAGTAATTACTGTTTTTAGATAATTCATAGCTTTACCTATTTTAATTAGAGAATTTTTTTTTTCTTTTAATAAAATCATATAATTTGTTCTTACAGAACTCTGGGGGTAATCATTTCTGTAAATTTATTTTGATTTAAGAAAATTAAAAAAAATTTTTTAAATTAAAAATTTTTTTTTTTATTCCTACCCAAATTGAAGTGAAAAGAATTACAAGAAAATATCAAGATTTATACTATTCTATCGCTCTGTATACAAAATAAAATAAAAAAACAGCCCTGTTGGCTGGGTTTAGAATACGCTGACTAAAAAATGGGTGTCCTGGGTATGGCACTAAACTGCATCTGGTGGTGAGGTTCCAGTTCTAGAGGTCTGGGTAGCTCTGCTTTAGAATGACCCAGAGTAGTAGTACCTGTTAGGGTCCCATCTATTGGTCGAATAGATCTGTTCAAAAACTATTTGTATTAAATAAAAATATTTGAAACCACATAACTGTATGCAAATTATTTACAGATTTAAGATAATTTATAGTTTTATCTTTTCTAAAAGCATTTTAATTAGACAAAAATAAATACATTTTTTTCTTAAATGATATAATTTGCTCTTACTGAATCCTGGGGTTAATCACTTCTGTAAATTTATTTTGGTTAAAAAAAAAAAAAAAAGAAAAAAGAGCCAAATTTAAGTAGCTTATAGAAGGCAATATAAACATTTGTACTTTCCTATAATGAGTTGTTGGCTATATATATATATATATATACCTAACCCCACAGTGTGACACAAAGTCAATTATTTTAAGTGGATGTTTACAGATTTGACTTCAGAGTTTTCTTCTCCTAGATTGGTTGCCATATCAAGGTTAAAGAATCCAGTTTGCTCTACTATTTACCCATATCTATAGGGAGAATAGTTGGGATCATACCTTTCCTAAGGTCTATGTACATCTGAATTAACAACCAAGTTTGATTAGTTTGTGTTGACAAGTCCATTTCCTAAAGTGAGAACCATTACACCAGGGCCTTCAATATAGAACGCCATGAACTCATCATAACTGGCAGGGTTAGTATTAATCCCAAGAAAATACCTTAACGGATCTCTGAATTTGATCCTTTCAAAGATTTTAGCCTTATTTATTGTCTTTGATTCATTTGCATATTCCTGTAATTCATTTAATTTCTCCACTAATTTATAGTCATGTGTGTCTTGTTGTTGTCGGTAATCTTCAGGTAATTTTGAACTGAGCCCTTTGATCCATCAGAGACGTACATTATTGTTTTCATTCTGTACTGTCTCTGATTAGAGGATTATCTCCTATTAGATAATTCTTCCTTGTGTAGATGCATTTTAGTGATTAAATATTAAAGAGAAAACCACCAGGATCAGAATTTTATCCTGGAACATCTTTTATCAGGAAGATAGAAGAATGTTTCTTTGTGATGACAATCATTTTAAATTTTATTAAACATATCAAGAATATCTCTTGAATTTAAAGCAAAGCTCAATAATTGAATAATGTATACAATACATATATAAAGGGCAGTTGGTATGTATGTATGATGAGATAAAACTATGAAAATACAACAATTAATGACAAAATAAATATATATACACATTAAATATCACCGGTTCTTGGTTTTTGTGCAAAAATTATGAAGATTTGATTTAAATTTAAAGATATTTAAAAATTAAAATATACATAGAAATAGCATTGAAATTCTACTTAAAAATTCCCAGCATTTGTGAATCTCAAAAGTAAACAAATCAATACACTAGGTTTTTTCCTCCCCTCTACCCAAGTGATGCTGGGTTGCTGCTTCTAGTACTTAAATAAAGCTGGATGGCATTTGTTTGAATATCTAAGACAAAGAGTTATCTTTTTTCTACACTGAGGTAGTTAGGTAGTTATTGTCATAATTGGTCATTGTAACTTCCGACCTTCTTCAGGTGCTTAGTGTAGTCAACCTTCTGAGAATTTCAATCTTAGATTATTCACATTCAATACTCGGAATATATCTTGTATCTGTTAATTCTTCCTAGTGATGCCAAATGTCTGTCTCTTCTGGTGAACCAAAATAGAGTGCACTACCCAACTCAGGGATTGAACTCCTCTCAATTGTTCATATTCCATGCTCAGAGGAAATTGTATCAGATAATTTTCCCACTGAACCAGAAAAGAGTGCAAAACCCAGGGTTTGAACTCTCTCAATTGTTCATATTCCATGCTCAGCGTGAATCTTGTATCAGATAAATTTTCTCACTAAACCAGAAAAGAGTGCACTACCCAACCCAGAGATTGAACTCTCAATTGTTCACATTCCATGCCTAGAGGATCTTGTATTTGTGAATTCTTCCTAGTAATGTTGATTGTCATTCTCTTCCATTGAAACAGAATATATAACTTCTAGGCACCACCCAACCCAGACAGTTACCAACTATGACTGATACCTGAAGAAGGCTGGAAGGCGCAATGGCTGAAACGTGACTGTACTAGGACATGATTCTGCAGTTCATAATGATAATGATGATGATAATAATAAAGATAATTCCTCATGATCGAAATTAGCTGAAATTAGCACTGTTCAGGTTTCCTCCTCTCTTTACCCCTCCCTCTGTCCTCTTTGCCTATCTGCTCTTCTCTGACCCTTTTCTTTCTTTCTTTCTTAAAAAAAAACATTCCCCCAGCTAATTTCAAATCATGTCATGGAATGAACAAGATGAGTCATTGTCATGTGATCAACATAGAAGAACTTGTTAAAGATGCTTGGAGTAAAATCTAAAACATTTGTTTTTGTTTTGTATTTTTAATGATTAATACTATAGTGATCTCTTTCTCTCTCTCTCTATCTATCTATTATCTATCTATCTATTTATTTATTTATTATTTAAAAATTTATTTATTTAAAAAAAATTTTCCTTATTAAGTTTCTTCTTTCCTGTGGATTTGGTAATCATTGGCAGTAAGCAAAATTTAAATGTTTAGATAAGAGAGAGGGGGTGGGAATATTGGTTTGGTCAGTATCTTGGAGGGAAAAACAAAATCTATGTGTGAAGGAATTGAATTTGAATTGAACAAGGAATAATATTCCTATCTTGCAAATTAACAGCTAAGAAGCTTGAAAAACTTAAAACTTCATTTTTAGTAATAACTAACTAAATAATTCACTGATTATTATTAATGAATATTCAAAAAAAAAATTAATATATGGTTTTTGTGAGCCATATATCGACAGATTATATGCAGCGGAAATTGAATTTAATTTCCTATCATACATGTATTTGTGTGTGTGTGATATATACATACACACACAACACACTATGCAAGTGTGTACGAGCACAGTATGTATGTGTATATGAGTTTCCATGTATAACTCTGCATGCAAGTATATATATATATATATATATATATATATATGTATATGTATGTGTGAGTGAGTGTGCATGCATGCATGGATGTGTATGCATGAAAGAGTGCAGTATATATGTATGTATATCTGTGCGTGCATGGGTCTTCGCATGTACATGTGTATATATATATGTGGTGTGCATGCATGCATGCATATATATATATATATATATATGTTGTCATACATGCATCTATCTATCTATATACTGATAGGTACACATCCTGTGTCCCTGACACTCAAAAATCCAAAAGGATGCATTAAAATCATATCCATGCATCAAAATGTCTTTCTTTTTTCTTCCCTCATCATTTCAAGCTAACTGTAAATACATTTCAATAGTTTCTTAGAAACAAATTTAACTGGATAGGTTACAAGGTAGAAGTTAGACGGCTTTAGTTGTTTCCCCAGATCATGAATAAAAACCCTTCAATTTATTAAGAAACTTTATTTGAGACCCATAAATTTTCCTGGGGACTCATTCAAAGCAAATATGTGCGTCCCAGGATGCTCTAAATCAAAAAACTATCGGCATCACTGGATGGAGATATATATATATAATTAACAAGATTTGGCATTGAATAACCCACAAGGGGTTGATATATCATTAAAGCAAACCAAACAAATATTGCTGATGAGATTTTTCAGTTTTTATGAAATTATTTCTGTATTTTATTTATAATAAATCCTAGTAACATTATCACAGAACAAACTGCACACGACTCATACTAATAGCAAATAGAAATTGAACTTCCTGTGATAATTGCTGATGATTGAATGGTCAATTTCAAATGTTATTGAATTAAAATTGACCTTGGTTAATAAAATCATTAATCTGGTGTGGTGTAGGTTGGTCTAGGGTTAGGCTTGTTTAGAGCTGCAGAAATAATCTGTGTATACATGTGTATAACACACACACACACACACACACACACACACACATACATATATATATATATATATATATATATATATATATATATATATATATATATATACATACATACAATGTGTGTGCACACATGCAAGATAATATAACATTTTTTTCTCTTATGAAATAGCTTTTATGATCTTTTAATTGAATTAACAAATTCTAATATATACTTTCTTTGCTATATATAAAGTTAGGGAATTGTGGACATGAAGTCAACAGTACTTGGTTACTGATAGTTTCTCACCTATGTGATTCTCAAACTTCATGTTCATGCTACCATAACTTAGATTTACATGGTCTATCAACGATGTTGAGCACTATTTACTTATAAATCTCTCCCTCTCTCCCTCTCCCTCATATGTATATATATCTTGTATTCTTTATAACTCCGATTTATTCGGTTAAATATTTTATTGACAGTTAAAGTTGCAACTAACTCGATATTTTATATTCCTTGATAAGTCATCCACTTTTCATATATATATATATATATATATATATATATATTGCTAGCTGCTTCCATGGCAGCATTTTTTAGAATGTGTTTTTTATTTGTAAAATAGTAATATTAACAATCTTTAAAAAAAATGATAAAAATTAAACAAAAATCTTTAAAATCAAATTTTTTTATTAACAAATAACATAGATTATGATGTCTAGAATTATTAGCAATGATACATTGCAGTAGAACATTTTCAAAAAATAAATCAAACATTATTTGAATTCCAAGAATTTTCTCATTTTTTTTCCTCTTTCTCTTTTCTTTCTTTTGAATTAAAAAAAAAAAGATAAATGTATATACATATTTTTTTTAAGTTGGCGGCAAAAATTGCTGTGGTTGTGGCTTATTTTTTAAGGGCACTGCAGCATTCTGCCATGGTACTGTGGTCTAAGCTTATCCCTGCATGTGTACATATATGAAACACATCATTTAATAAGTCCCGGGCCTAACTAATAAAACAACAACTTTTAGGCAAAATTCGACTTTATTCATCAACATAGTCTTCCTCTAGGGTGATACATGGATTCCAACACTTCTCTAACAATTTGGTGCCTTTTTTGTAGAACGATTTGTCTTTGGCCTCAAAATACGCCTCAGTTTCCGATATCACTTCTTCATTGGAGCCAAATCTCTTTTCCTGGAGCATTCTTTTGTGGTCTGCAAACAGCCAATAGTTGCTGGGGGCCAAATCTGGAGAATAGGGTGGGTGCAGAAGCAATTTGAAGTCCAATTCATGTAGTTGCCATCGTTGCGATCGACTTTTGACACGGTACATTGTCTTGGTGAAAGAGTACTTTTTTCTTCTTCATTTGTGACCATTTTTTGGCAATTTCTTCCTTGAAATGCACCAATAATGCTACTATATAATGTTCATTATTGATAGTTCTTCCTTTCATAAGATAAATCAATGAACAAAATACCTTGCACATCCTAAAATACAGAGGCCAAAAACTTGCTTGCTGATGTTTGCATCTTTGGTCGCTTTGGATGGCTTTCACCTGCTGCTGTCCTCAGCTGACTGCCGATTTGACTCCAGAGTGAAGTGGTGGATCCATGTTTCATCCATTGTCATATATTTATGCATAAACTCCTTTTTGTTGTGTTGAAACAGTTGCAAAGTGCTCTGAATCGTCGACCTGTTTATTGTTGTTTTTGATCACTGTGAGCAAGCATTGTCACTTTGAACACAGCTTTCTCATTGACAAATGCTCATGCAAAATGGTGAATACACTGCCTTCTGATATCTCATGCTACTTAAATTTACAATCGGCCAAAATGATTTTGTGGAGTTTTTTGGTGTTTACTGTCACAACTGCTGAATTTGGGGGGACCTGATCATTCAGTATCATTTGTGTCTGTACAACCGCATTTAAAATCAGCATACCACCTCTTAACCGTTGTTTCCAATGGAGCAGAGTCCGAATAATACTTATCAAGCCATTACTTTGCTTGAACCATATTTTTTCCCATCAGAAAGTAATGCTTTATCAACACACGAAATTCAGATTTTTCCATTGTTTTGAAAATTTTCAACAGTAGCTTCATTTAAATAACTGTAACTTGTAAACTAATGATTGGATTGGGCTCAAATTTTGACACAACCATTTGAAGGTTAGTACTTTGTAAAAATCATGGATTTTTTTTTATTAGTGGCACCATCTATATGTCAGTCCCGGGACTTATTGAGGGATGTGTTTTATACATATATATATATATATTATATATATATATATTCCTGTAATGACATATTTTCCACCTCAAAGACAAGGTGATGTTCATTACACAAAATATATTTTTGGACTCATAGCAGTGTACCATAAGTTGTTCATTACTATAGTATATATAGGTATATAAATAATAAATGATGTGAAAATCCAATGTAGAATAATATAAAAACTAAAAAGATACTGTTACTATAAGTTTCATGTGGTTAAAAATGAGACAATCATGAGATAGAAGAATCTTCTCGTGTCTAATGATCGTGGTATTTTTCACTGCACAAAGCTTATATTAACAGTGATAAGATATGAGTAATTGTCTTTCTCACGACCAAGAAGTTTTCCTTGTATACATAGTATTATTTTAGATATAAAATAATAGTAGAGAAACATAACATTTTTAGATATACAGAAAAGTCTTCTTCGGGGCAGAATATTTTGATTTTTCTATACATCATTTTCTTTTCATTTATCTTTCAATATAATCATTGGATTCACTTCCATTTTTCTCATATATATATATATATATATATATATATATATATATATATATATATAGTATTATAGTTAACTCCCGCAATTAACTGTAATTAATCAATATCTTGATTAATTTAGTAGATTTAACCCTGAAGATCCTTATGGTGAAGCTCGAGTAGGTTATTTCTGTACACGCTATAATACTAAATCCGCTCTACTTACGTATTGAACACTTTATATTTGTTATAACGCTGACTCACCCGAGTAACAAATATTGAGAACAACCCAATATTTTTACTGGTAAGTCATTCCCTTTACACACACACACACATATATATATATATATATATATATATATATATATATATATATATATATATATATAATGAAATTTAACATTTTGAAAAACATATGATCTTTGTTATGTAAATGCTGACAGATCTGTTTCGACCAAATCGATAAGTTGGTCTTCATCAACAAGCGACATAGACGGGAAGAAAGATATCCGTTAAAAAGACTGTTTACAAAAAACAAACGTTGAATTCAACCGCTGAAATTTTGAAAAATGCATGTTCTGTTTTAAAAATAAAATAAATTTTATTTTTAATTTTTTAAAATCAGAAGCATTAATTAAAAATAAAATTTATTTTATTTTTAAAACAGAACATGCATTTTTCAAAATTTCAGCGGATATCTTTCTTCCCGTCTATGTCGCTTGTTGATGAAGACCAACTTATCGATTTGGTCGAAACAGATCTGTCAGCATTTACATAACAAACATCATGTTTTTTCAAAATGTTAAATTTCATACTGTCGATTAATTTCCATCTATTTTTCATATATATATATATATATATATATATATAAGGAGTGTCTTGTATTTATTTATTTATTTTTTTTTCACTTGTATATTTACAAATGAAATTTTGTTTGATAAAGTATATACAGGTATTGATCATGCGATTGTTCATTCCAAAAATGCTTTTGGCTAGTCTATTAGTCATTTTCAAAGTGTATTGCAAGAAATAGTCATATCAATGTGTTGTTTGTTATTTTGAAATTCCTGTTTGAGAATTGTGCCTTTCGATAATAATGACAAAAGCTTTAATTGCCAGACACTGCCACAACACTACAGTTTGTTTTTTTCTTTGGGAGATGTTTTTAACTTTGCCTACTTTAAACCGCTCACAGTGGCTCTTCTACCACTACAAGCAAAGTACAAAATCTGATGGTTAATTCATTATAATTGAGTAGAAGGACTTGGGTTACAATAGTAATAGGACTTTATTTGAATAGAATGAGTTTTGAGGTGTATAGATAGTGAACTTTGAAATATCCCATCATACAGGTGAAACATACCAAAAAGTTTTGGTACAAATATAGGGAAATTTGGTGGGCAAAGAGTTAAAAATGTTTTTCTCCTAGATTGGTGGCCCACCCAGGCTTGATAGCATAGTCTCATTCTTCTTCCCAAAGGGCAGTATTATAAAAGGGAACATAGATTATCTTAAGCGGAACTCTGGATAAATTTAGTAAATAAATACCTTGTTTTATGAGAGTCTGCAAACTTATACATATACCGATCTTAGTTGTCTGCTATGTATAACATATGTATTGCAGTCTTTGTTGTGTATAAAATAGTTGATAAGCAAAAATTTTGGGTGTGTTATTAAAATTTGCTGCATATTTCACCTTGTGAATATCACTGTTTTTATTTTTACAATAAAAATGCTATTGTAATTCTTGCACATGTATAAATAGATGGCTGCTCGAATTTGTTAAAGTTGTAGGCGTGTAAAACCAATGGAAATCTTGACATTAAACTGCATTTAGTTGGTGAGGTTCCAATTCTGGAGCTCTGGGGAGTGTTGGGTACTCCTTTATTGCCATTGCTCCCAGGTCAATTCTGACCTGAAGTGGTAGTACCTGTTATGGTTCCATATATGGGTTAAATAAATGGAAGTGCGTTAAATGGTTAAAATCATGGGAAATGGACTCGTCGCCCGAGTTCAAATCCTGGACGTGTTAATTGCATTTCACTTAGTGCTAATACCTTTGGGGAAGGTATGAATCCTACTCTCCCTCCAGCTATGGGTAAATAGTAGGGCAGACTGCGCTCTTTAACCTTGGTTTAGGCAACCGGTCTAGAAGGAAAACTCTGAATTCAAACCTGTTAAACTCCGCTTAAGAAATTGACTTTGTGTCGCATCCTGCTCGTGTGGAGGGGTTGGTAAATATATATATGGGTTAAATAGATTAATGAGTACTAAAAAGATTTTTTTTTAGATGAGTGAAAAAACAAAACTAAATTAAAGAAAAATGTATTTGGCATAAAATAACCCAAAGAGTTGATATGCCATAAATTTTAACCAACCAACGGAAATTTTTGATGGATGTTTCTAAAAATGTAAAAAAGCTTGGACCCCTTAGAAATATCATAGGGGATCTGTGTTGCTTATACAAGGCATTGGCTAATGTGCTGGACTGCAACATTGTAGTAAGTGAGTCTGATCTCCAGTTGCACTATTGTTAACTTTTAGACTAATACCCTTGGGAAAAGTACAAATCCCCTCATCTTCTCAGCTAACGTCCTGTACTGCCTCATTCCGCCCGTCTGGAAGTCACATTCGTTTTCCTAATCTGCCCCAAATGATAGCCTTTGTTTAAATGTAATATCAAACATATTTAGAAGTCTTTAATTTAAGGGAAATAACTCAGCTAACTTTAAATGAAAAGGCCATTTTAGCCATTTTTGATAAATCCTTATAGGAATGGGGCTCTTTACTTGGAAAATTCTCAACAGATGTTAAGAATTAAATAGTACAACTACTGTTCTTCTACAAGGATGGCTTTAGCATTAAATGACCCTTGAAGGTTGATATGCCATTAAACAATGAACCAAACCAAAATGTTAAACCAAATGTTAGGTTTGTATGGCATCTTTTTAAAAATTTTTATTAAATTTTTTTAAAGGTTTACAAGGCTTTGAATTTGTCTGTATGTGGATGTATGCTTAGCCATGGTTGCATCAATCACAGGCAAACAAGCAACAAGTCTCCTCTTTCTACATCACCTTTGAGAGCAAGGCAAAGGTTACACAGATTGGCACAAGTGTTGCCAATACAGTAATGGCCAGAATAGGGTTGATGGAGATGTCAAATTAGCTTAGGGATTCTAGCTCCTGGTCTCCTGCATAGGAGGAAACCTCCCTACTCCTCAAAAAGGGGTGTTGTAAACTGCATCTGATGGTAATGCTCGAGTTCTGTTGAGTGGAGTACCCCTTCATTACCATTACTCTGACCCCAAGTAGTAGTAGCTGTTAGGGCCTTATCTATGGACCAAATAGATCCATTTAAAAATTATTTGTGTTCAGTAGGACTGTCTTCTAGGTTTGATACTCACTCTTGCTATCTCAGTGCATGAGTAGCACAGCTTGGATCTGTGCGGTAAAGTGATAGGTAGGTGTAGTTTTCTACCTCAAATGCAAAAACAATCTCCCTGGTCTAGCACTAATGGAAAGGAGATAGACTCCCTCGTTGTCTGGCAGATACTGACAATAGGCCACACTACTGACTTTACTACTTACATAAAAAATGTAAATATGAACGTACAATGAATATGATTCACTAAACTCTAGGCAAAAACTAACCTTAGGTGGATTGACATGTTGCTAATATCAATCTAGCTGCTGGTCTTTAATTTAATCATCCTTCTCCTAGATTAGCTGCTCACCAAGGCCAGAAAATCTAGTCTTTTGTTTCTCTGAATTTTTTGAGATGAGGCTTGATAACTTGTATTATTTGGTTCAAAGTTCCGTGAAGATTTTGACAAGAAATACCTGAAGAAGGTTGGAGGGCATATCGGCTCCCAATTACGACAAGAAGCTTCCTGAGTTTGACAAGAAATACCTGAAGAAGGCCAGAGGGCACATCGGTGAAAACGTTGTACATACAAGAATAAAGATGAGGACAATAGTCCAAATAATCCAAATTAGTCTTTTGTATTATTTTAGTTATAGCTGGTAGAAGAGATGGGTTTATGCCTTTCATCTGATTGAAACTGCTGAAAATTGTTGTTTTCTTAGAGTTTTTACTGTTTCACTTTGAAAATCAGGTTTAAACTTCTAACAAGAAGTGGATACTTTGGTCCGATGTTAATCATTCTGTAATAATATTGAATTATGACTGGTCCATGAATTGAATAGGCATCTGATTGGTTTTGTACACTTGGCATTATTGATTATCTGTGGAATGCTGATTTGAAATATCTTATTGCCTGGCAATCGAAGCAGAAATGACCCTTTTGAAATGGATCTGGCTCTATATTTACCGTATGAAGTTCTGAAGTAAAGTTGATGAAATTATCTCTCTTTTCAGAGATAAAGATGCTGTGGAAAGTAATGTGGTGATTGCTGGTGATCATATTGATGGTTATTAGTTGTAAACATATATACGCATAATTATTTGAATGGCAACCACAAAAAGATTTTTTATTTTAATATTTTAATTAACCTCTTAATGGATTGTACTGATTATCTTTGCCAGAGATTTTCTACTTTATGGAGATTATGCCAAAAATTCAAATTCAGATCTTTTTTTTTTCTTTTTTCCTGTATCAAAATAAGATTAAGTCTCCTGGTTATGACACTAAACTGCATCTAATGGTGAGGCGCCACTTCTGAACACTGGAATGGACAAGTCAATGGAATACTACTATTGTCAGTATCTGCCTGACAGCAAGGGAGTCTATCCCTTTTTCATTCATGCTAGATCATGGTGATTGTTTTTGCTTCTAAGGTGCAGCACCACAGCAAACATCAGCAACCCCAAGCCATGCTACTCATGCAGTGAGTTGGTGAAGGTCGGTATTGAACCCGGAACCTTGTGGTTCCTAGGTGGATGCTCTAATGATTGAGATAAACCAGCCCTAAAAGTTTAATCATATATAAGATATTTTTTATTTTCAATATCAGTATTATTAAGCAATATTAATCTTTTTATATATAGCTGTTAAAAAGTCGAAATGCACTGATGAGAAGTAAACTTCGAAACATGTCTGTGGATGACTGATATATATATATATATATATATATATATATATATATTATGTTGTAGTTTAGGGACATTTATCAGAGGAAGGGAATCTAACGATCCCGAAAATTTATGATAATAAATAAAAAAATAAGTGAATCCTGTACTCCACAACATCAAGTTCCATCATTTATTTTTTTTATATTCTTTTAAATGCTTCATAATAATGCCCAACTTCAACATAAAAAAGACATACATATATATATATATATATATATATATATATATATGATGTTAAACTATTTACTATTTTGTTTCATTATTTGCTTTGCCCTGTTAACTGGGCTTAGAATACACTGACTATATCTCCTGTGAAAGAGTAACCCCCTCCCCTCCTCCAAAAAGATAAGTGTGTCCTGGGTATGACATCAAACTGCATCTGATTGTGAGGCTCCAGTTCTGGAGAGTTATAGCGAGATATAGTATCTAGATAGAGTCCCCCTTTCATTGTCATTACTTCTAGGTCCACTCTGACTTTGAGTGATAGTATCTGTTAGAGTCCCATCTATGGGTCAAATACACCTGTTTGCATTAGATAGGAATACTTGATACCATATAACTTTAAATTATTTAAATTAAGAATAGTTACTTGAAGTTAACTGAAGCTATAATTGTTTACTAAAGATTATTATTAGTTGTATGTTTTCAACAGAACGCATTGTGTGGTGTAATAGTTATCAAGCTAGGATTACTAACCATCATTAGTGAATTCCATTCTCACTGGATCTCTTATATTTGTGGCCTTATGTCAAGCTAAGCTTAATAAATGAGTACTGTGAATTTTTAATCATAACAAAAATATTTGTTCATGTTGTCAGTTTTCTTTATTATTATTATTATTATTATTATTATTATTATTATTATTATTATTACTACTACTACTACTACTGAGGATTTGAGTTTTTCACATCAGCATTAGCTGACGGTATTTCACTGGAGTCTGAGTGACAACAGGTCTCCTCGGGTCTCCAGGAGTATTCTGGTAGACTGCAGCAGTGCAGTATTCTGGATGGTCTCAATTCTTCCTTTGATTTCCAGATTTTCCAGTCTTTTTTCCAAACTTTTTGGGACCGTTCCAAGTGCACCAACTACAATTGGTATCACTTGACTTTCATATTATTATACTACTACTACTACTACTACTACTACTACTACTATATTATTATTATATTATTATTATTATTATTATTATTATTGCTTTTATAGAGTCAATATGGTGATTTAGTGCACCTGTGAATGTTTTTATGGTAGCTCATTTGTTTTTTATTCCTTGAAAAAAAAAGGGTGTGTGTGGGGGAAACAAACAAAAGCACTCCCCTCCAACCCATTCATTTAAATTTATTGTTAGTGAAATAGCAATGTAGCAATGATTTGTTATGGCTGAAGAAAATGAAAATGACTTTATTGATTTTGTCAGAGTTGTAATGTTGCACGGCCTCAAAGAAAGTTGTTGGAGACAAAGACAAGATGACTAGTTTATAGGAAAGGTAAAAGTCAGACATGTGGTCACAGAAAAAAATACCACTCACTTTATTATTGGTATTTCAACCTCCCTCTAGACTGGTCTCAAAAATAGGGATATGTAAAGTTGTGTTTTTGAGATAATGGAAAGATACCATTGTTCCATAAATCATAGTCCACCCCCAACAGCAGAGGGTGCTTTTGCTAAGCTCTGAAATTTAAGTTATTTCTTGTCTTCTGCTGGTTGCTAACCAACTGACTCTCTTTTCAAAAATACCTAACTCTCTCTTGTACCCATTAAAGTTTCAGTGATTGATCCTTTGCTGTTGGTGATACAGCCTAGCACTGAGTTATCTGGATGTGGGAAGTGGCCACTACACAGGTTCACTGGTAGTTGGGGGTCAGCCACTGTATTACAGAGTCAAGACAGTTTTATTCTTAGTACTTGGTGTCAGTGAGAAATATACTATAGATTTGCTAGTTATGATCCTGCCTTTCCAAGTTTTTCTTTTTATTATACAAGTGTGGAAACTATATCACAAAAAGTGACTGATGTGATGGACTGCAACATTGTAGTAAATGAGTTTGAACTCCAGTTCTATTACATTCAATTTCAGACTAATACTCTTGGGAAATGTAGAGTACAACTACTGTTGTTCTACAAAGATGGCTTTAGCATTAAATAATCTGATTTGATATGCCATTAAAACAAAGAAACTAAGCTGATATCGGTGATGACCCTCACCTCCTTTCAATCTTTCAAGGAAGAATTGTTAGAACATTTGTGTGAAAGAACTGTTTTGGAGCTATACTACTGATGAGTGATGATAGGCCTTGTGCGAATTTAGTCATCTTAGTAGCATTCCCAGTTGATTTTTTTTAATTTGAGGTTATTGTTATTTAATCACATTAGTTATATAGACCCTGTAAATGGAATTGAAGTATGTAAATATCCCCAGTGGTTCAAAAGTTATGAAATTTTTTTTTTTTTGGGGGGGGAGGTGACAAAAGTGGATACGACTTTGCTCCAAAAGTGTATGTGAAATCATGGACCAATTCAAAACAAGAAATTCAGTAGTTTCTTCACCATTTCTTTACTTTTGGAGCAATTTTGATAAAACTTGGCATTCTTATGTAAAATTGTATGTTCTTTCTGATTCTGCACTCAATTTATGTATCTCTATGCTGTAGCCCATTATTTAGAGAATAAAAGGTATGGATATCACCATTTTTAATTAAAAAAAATTTTTTTTTTTTTAAAATTTACCACAAAATTATTCACAATTTTCATTTTAATTCTGCATGTATTCACATATATAATATTAATTTATCTAAATAGCATCCCTCTGAACTTAAAAATACCTTTTTAAATACCTGCTATGTTCTATTCTATACAAAAAATAGAATACCTCTTTATATGATTTTTCTAAACAAAGCCTGTCAGATCGTTGTGTGGTGAATGGTTTTATTTACGCTTTAATACTAGCTCGTAAGTTAGTTTTTTTCCAAAATTGAAAGTTTCACAAAAAAGACATGTTAAAACTTATCAAAATTTCACACATTATATATCAAAATAATTCTGAGACTATCTTCTATTAATGATATAGTGCTCTTTTTTTTTTTTTTTGCTTAACTTATACTTTTTGATGGAATCTCTGTCAACTTTTTTCTATTGTATTTTCGCTTCCATTGGTTTGAGGAGAAGAAAATAAGTTCCTGCTAGTAGTTTTTTTTTTTCTCCTTCCTTTTTTCTCTCCTCCTCCTCTCGGAAGTGGACCTATTTGAAATTTTGGTTCATCCATGCCATATGAGCGATGGCTGTCAACATAAACACTTCCGGTTGGCTTATTAAAAGGAGTTCCAACAGATTACGACAGAACAAACAAAAAATTTCTATTCCAACAGGTGTTACAAATTAGAAAGACGTATTGCAGGAAGAATTAATAAGAATTTATCAAGGAATCATGGATGAGATATTTTGGAATAATTTCCGGGGTTTTATTTTCTGCATGAATTTTTGTCGTAATGGCAAAAATTCATGAAAAAATTTAACACCCCCACCCCCCGTCATCGTATACCTGAAATTTAAAAAAAAAAAATGAAAAAAAAAAAAAAATTCTAAATTGAAACTGTGACCAAAAACAAAATTGTTTAAATATATAGAATAGGTTTACTAATTTTAGGATTGCAACATATTCAAAGTTTTAATGCTATAGAGTCTGGTAATAAGTAATATCTAATAATATCCATTTAGTTGTATAATGTTCTACTATAAATTGGGTCTGTTTAGCTCAATTGCTAGAGCATCTGCCTAGGGACCACAAAATTCTGGTTTCGATACCAACCCTTGCCAACTCGGCACATGGTACATATGGTGCTCCAATTCAGACACAAAAACAATCTCCTAGGTCTAGTGCTAGTGTAAAGGGAATAGACTCCCTCATTGTCCAACTGATGCTGACAATAAGCCACTCCACTGACTTTACTACTACTAAAAATAATAAAAGCCTGGTTTAGAAGAAAATTAACTTTTTATAAAAGGCTTCCCCTTGAGGTCAATTTCTGTTTCTTTAAAGTATCATAGTTGCAACACAAGGTCATTTTTAAGCAGAGTTTGAATTCAATTTTCCTTCTCCTAGACTGGTTGCCTAACCAAGGCTCTGCTATTTACCCATAGCTGGAGGGAGGATAGTTGGATGTATACCTTTCCCAAGGGTATTAGTGCTATGTGAAATGCAAACAGACTTGTCTAAGTTTTGAATTCTGGTCACCAAGTCCATTTCTTTTGACAATAAGCATTACACCATGGGCCTCCAGTTGTGCTATTATGTTTTTAGACTAATACCCTTGGGAAAGGTATGAACCCTCTCATCTCCCCAGCTATGGGTTAAATAGTACCACTACTATTTTTGGTTTGGTATTAAATAACCTAGGAAAATTGATATGCCATGAAACAGAAACCAGACCAAACCTCCTATTTCTGTGGGTTTGGCATTAAATAACCCAGGAAAATTGATATGCCATAAAACAGAAACCAAACCAAACCTCCTACTATTTCTTTGGCAGATTTATCACTTTTTTGGTTTCTGTTCTTCCTCTTACCACTACCATTTGGTTCACTCACTCACTCATTTCACCAATCTCATTTTATTTTCTACTCTTACTCTCCTCTCACCAATCCTTCACTTGATGCCATTACTAATTTTAATTATGTTAATAATAAATCAGTTTCATTATTAACTTTTTAAACAAGAGAAATGAATTAAATCATTGAAAGTATACTATGATTTTTCCCTCTTAAAAATATATAAATGCATAAAAAACAAGAATCATCTCCTTACAACAGGTTCAAATTCTACTAGTAATATTTAGTTATTCAGTGCATGCATTGTGTTATAATGTTATGCATGATATCAGCAAGATAGCAGCAACATGATATTTTTTGTGGCAATTTTAATAGAATCTATTTTCTTTTATAATTATAATGTAATGTAAGATAAGCTGGAGTTTTTCCTAGAGGAACTCATAAAGTTATTGGAAATGAATTCTAAAGAAGAGGAAGAAGCAATAAAGGAACACTGTAAAATTTATTCACAAACACACATTTTAAAAAAATACTCATACACACAAATTCTTACAAATTTATTCATTCATACATATTTCAAAAAGAAAGAAAAGAATTACAACTGATTATCTGATGAGGCTTATAAAGAGTGAAATCTATACATATACTAGACAAAATGTGACCCATTGGGTCACCCATTCAGCTCTGGGTAGATAATTGAGATTAGGGAAAAGGGAGTTAGCAAAGTGAATAAAATTAAAAAAAGAATAAATACGGCTGGATGAAACCTAAAATCATTATGTAAGCTTTCTAAAAAAGGAAATGTTTGATCTTATTTAAGCTACGGTTGCTGGTTGTGAAATTTAACATAGAAATACATTTCAGATTCTCCCAGCTCTCTCTCTCTCTCTCTCTCTCTCTCTCTCGAAACTAACATAACGAAGAGGGGAAGAAAGTGGTAGACAGATAGTAAACTAAGAGATTGGTTGGTTTTTGACTTAATTGCAAATTATGACTAATCACAACCAATTAAAACAGAATTTTTTTCAAACATAATTCAATCCTAAAACTAAGGAATAATTTAGTATAATTTTCGTGTCATTAAACTAAACAGTAAAAAAGCATTTAGGAAGCAAAAGTTGATTAACTCAGCTGAAGTATAATAATAGATAAAGGGCAGTTAGTGTGTATGTATGTAATGAAACTACAAAAATACAACAATTAATGACCAAGTAAATATATATACAATTTAAATATCACTGGTTCTTGATTTTTGTGCAAATATTATGAAGATTTGATTTATATTCACAGATATTTAAATATTGAAATATACATAGAAATAGCATTGAAATTCTACTTAGAAATGTCTAGCACTTGTAAATCTCAAAAGTAAACAAATACACCAGAGTTTCCCTCTCTACCCCGGTGATACTGAGTAGCTGCTTCTAGTCTAATATATGTTTTTGATAATATAATTTTTTGTCACTAATATTTTTTTTCCATCTCTTTTCAGGTATGTACAAGTTCTATTTACCAATTCTTTAAAGATGTGTCGGATACAAAAGGTTTGACTTTTTAAAGTTGTTTTTTTTTTTTCTTTATAAAATCATATACAGTGGAACCTCAGTTTTCGAATGACTCTGAAGTCGAAAATAGAGAATAAACAAAATGTTTATTCTCTAAGTCTATTATATGGCTACTTTAAAACTTATTCATGGATCCTAAGAAAAGCAGCAGTGGAAGAGGAAAGTTGTCAGGTCTGATGGTTAAGAATGCATAAATCCACTTTATACTATTTCTTTTGATAGATATTGTTTCAGTTTTCTAATAAATTGGTTCTTGAACATAATTTTGGAAGGAATTATGTACGAGAACAAAGGTTCCACTGTAATTTGTGAGAAACAGAATCCGGTGATTTTTGGATGCTGTTGTCCCTGCCTCCTGCCCTAAAATATGCTAGGTGGTGCCTGCTGAAAAAGTGAACCGTGCTAGTTTTGAACCATGTAGTGGTTTGAAGGCATTTTTATCGACAATTTAATGCGATGTGAAAATGATATTTTATGCGCCCCCTCCCCAGTTTTTTTGTCACCATGACAAGTAATTATAACTACCCCCCCCCTCTCCGTTTACAATATCTTTTTTTATTTGTTTTAGCATTTTGAAGGCGTTTTATTGACAGGTATTTTTTAGCGGTTTGAAGGCATTTTTATCGAGATGTAAATGCAATAAGAAAGCACTATTTTCCAGCACCCCACCCCAGGTTTTTATTTATTTATTCTTTTTTTAATATTTTCAATTATTTGTCGTGTTGATAAAAAACTGGGGGGTGGGGCAGTAAAATATCGCTTTCATATTGCATAAACTTATCGATAAAAATGCCTTCAGACCACTACACGATTCATAACTAGCACTTTTTCAGCAGGCACCGCCTAGTGTATTTTAGTGTAGGAGGCCGGGACGGCAGCATCCGAAAATCACCCAGAATCCTTTGCTGATGGATTGCAGTTAGAGAGAAAAGATGGATTAGTTTTCTAATACATTTAGTGCTTAATCAAATATTCACTGGATTTGATTTAAAAGTTGAAAAAAAAAAAAAAAAAAAAAAAAAAAATTAGTAACTCTTTTATGGAGCATGAAGTATTCTTTTTTTCTTTTTTCTTTTTCATTTAAAGGTTTTTTTTATTTATAGTTAAAGCTGAAGTTGATGACTTCAGATCAATTTTTAAAAAATCTTTAGTTCGATAAAATTATATCAAATCTCTAATAAATGACTAATTATCATTGAATTTATTAAATCTTAAAGAACCCAAAAAACAAAACATTACTTTTATTGTGTATAATTTTGATTTTTTTTTTTTGTACTGTTATTCTCATCTTTATTGTGGTATATAAAATCATTGTTTTTTCATGCTTATCAATCCAAGATACGTCAATTGATCTCGTATTGATTGGGGAGAAAAAACAATGATGTCATTATTTGAATGAGATCTTCTAAAGTTCTTCAACACCTAGTTTGATCAACAAAAACTATTCAAAATGATTTCTCAGGTTTGGGTCATTGCTATGATCGGATAAACAGCGAACACCTGAAGAAGGCTGGAGAATACAGCGGCTGTAACATGTTTTTACTTACCACAATAAACAACAGTCCGAGAAATCAGAATTATACACATCGAGCCTCGTCTCAAAAATACAAATTACTTTTATTCATGCCTAATACAAAGAACATAAAAACAAAGATATTTTTAGAGATAAGAGAAAGAAGAAAAAATACTAAATGACAATTACCAATGCCTACTTTTGTCTCCCTCTTTCTTTCAGCTTTTTCCATGGTGTATAAAACGTTATTCTTTAAGTATAAAAAGGGATCTATAAATAAGGTATAGTACATTAGTACACAGTCAAAAGAAAATAAAAAAAATCAATAGGGCCAACAGGAAACCCAAAAGTAGGCTAGTAAAATTAGAGCAAGAAGTAGTGTTTATTCCAGGTGATGGGCTTCCATAGTTAACTATATACTATTCAATATCTTCATCAATTAGGATCGTTTGGCTCAGTGGATAGAACAGTACACTGGTGGCTGAAAGATAAAAGGTTCCATTCTTAGTACTATATCAGAACTGTAAACACACAGGAGAGAAGTAAATGATTTAAAGGAGGGTATAAGTGATGAGCGACAATCTTTTTGTCTGAAGTGATGAATCGCTTAATTTGAGAATTGAACAACCTCCAGATGAGGGTAATAGTTATTACCCAGTTTTACTTTGACACTCAGGACTCAGCTTATTTACAGTAATTGCTGTTTTGAATTGGTCACCCATTTAAGTATTGAACCAGTTCATCACTGCTTAATTGCTCTTTTTCTCTTATTATTTACTTTGCTTAGTCTTGACTCAGGGCTGGTCACATCAAGCCCTAGCACCTATATGATTGTCCTGTTTTTATTGCCCTTATAGCAAGCCCCAACCCTTTTATCATATGTGCTAGAAGGTGGTGGCTGAGTGTCCTGGGTGTGCTATTAACTGCATCTTGTGGTGAGGTTCCAATTCTGGAGCTGTGTGGAGTACCCCTTCATCACCATTACTCCTGGGTGCACTTTGATCTAGAGTGGTAGTACCTGTTAGGGTCCCATCTATGGGTTAAATAGATTAAAAAATGAGTTTAAAAAGAGTAGAGTTTGAAAAAAAAACTTGAATACCTAACAAGAATGAATGAAACTACATCTTTGGCATAAAATAACCCAATTGTTGACATGCTGTAAAACCGAACCAACCAGGCCTCAAGTTGCTTATAGTAACTGCTGTTTCTAACTGGTCACCCATCTTAATACAAAATAGGTTTGTCGCTGCTTAACTTTGGTGTTTCCGACGGGAACTGCTTAACTCTGGTGCTTCTGATAGGAACTATTGCTTTGACCACAAGTCATGGTGGTGGGCAGATAATTGATACAGGATCTGTGAATAAGATGTTTAAATAATATACAAACTCTTGTCACTGTTGGCTGATTAACCCAATGGGAGAGTGTCTGTTCATACATGCTCAGTAAGATCCCTTCTGATTGGTTGACAAGCTATATCAGTTTTGTTACTTGTTTTTATGATGTTCTGATTGGTTGGATACTTTCTGGACATATATTATTGTTGAATTATCTCAAAATATTGTTAAGTCTAACATTTCAATACTGTGAATCTCACAATGACCAAATAAACAATTTTCTTGGTGGTTAGTGGCATTTAAAAAAAAAAAAAAAAAAAAAAAAAAAAAAAGGAATGTTTTATGATTCTATCTTAGTCTACTTATTTATTGTGAGTTATGTTAATTATTAATTCCCCCCCCCCCCGCTAAACAGCATATTCTATTAGTATCCATTTTAAGGATGTATGTATGGTTATAGTTGGTTTCATTTTGTGCTAATGCCCTTGGAAAATATATGAACCCATCTTTTCTTCCCTCCTCCTCATTTATAGGTAAAATAGTAGGGCAGTTTGGGTTATTTAGCCTTAGTATGGTAACCAATCTAGAAGGAAAACTTTGAATTCAAACTAACAGTACTTAAAAAAAAAGACACTGGGTCAAAACTGTTGTTTTGGGGGGGGGGGGATCTCATGGGAACTAGTGTTTTTTTTTTTTTTTTTTAGATGGAAGAGTTTGGTATATATATTATCTTAAAATGAGTAATGTTTGTAATCTCAAAATCACTAATAAGTGCTCTTAAGAATCATCAAAATTTGGAAAACAAATATATTAAGTCATTGCATGTATATATATATATATAAATATATATATGAGATTACTGAAAATAGTAAATTTGGTGAATTGGTCTATTGTCGGTATTGGCTGGACAGAGAGGGAATCTATCTCCTTTCCACTTGCACTAGATTAGGAAGATTGTTTTTGCATCTGAAGTGGAGCGCTGCACCTACCATCAGTTTCCCACTTTATACACAGATCCAGGCTTTGTTACTCATGTGCTGAATTGATGAAGACTGCTATTGAACCCAGAATCTGTGGTTCCTAGGTGTATGCTATACTGACTGAGATAAACCGGCACTTAACTCTTAACATCCTATACCGCCTTATTCCACCCAGCCAGAAGTCACATTTGTTTTCCTAATCCACCCCAAATGATAGCCTTTGTTTAAATTTAATATTAGACATATTTAGCAAATATTTGATTTAAGGGAAATAACAGGTAACTTTAAATGAAAAGGCCATTTTTAGCCATTTATTGATAACTCCTTATAGGAATGGGGCTCTGGACTTAGAAAATTCTCAACAGGATGTTAAAAGTTAATCATTTATAATTTAATATTATTAACAGTTCAATCAGTGTAACTTTAAAAAAAAAGAAGAAATTAAAGAAGTAGAAAGAATCTATATGAATATTTCTTGCTTCTGTTTCAGATATAAGTTCGACCTCTACCCTTTTTATAGTTCTCTAGTTATTATTGTTTGTTTGTTATGTCTCCTAAACCGGCCACTAGATGATGAAAATAAGTGATGAAATAATTTATTTTTTTGCAGTATGAATAGGGCTTCTTAATGTAATGACTTTGAAGAAGGGAAAAAAAAATCTATCTTCAAAATTAGGGATATTGTATATTTTTTCCATGTAACATTCATCAACCAAAAAAATAAGTATCGTGCTTCGAAAGAAAAAGAAAAAAAATTGCTAAAATTCGAATGATACAGAATATTAATAATGTTCTTTTTTTTTTTTAAATTTCATTTTGTTTTTATGAACTGAATTTTTAAAAAATCTAAAAATATTTTTTATTCAGTCTTTTAAATATTGCTGATGATGAAAAAAGTTATTAATCATTAGCAAAGGTATGTGTATGTGGGTGGGGGAACTTGACTGGTGGGGGTGGTGTGTGAGATGGTGATTAAGATTAATTAAACAGGCACATGTGAAAACAGAACACTCCTTTCATATTCTTTCTTGGAGGTTTTTTTAAATTTTTTTAATCACAATCTGTGTTAAGGACTTGATGAGTTTGGAGACAAGAAGATGGCTTCTTGCAAGATCATCTTTATTAGGTGACTTCGTAGACCACACTTTTCTTCTCCTTCAGACATACACCCAAACATGCATACACACAACTGCCCTTTACATGTGTACTAGAAGCAGCTACCCAGCGAAGCCTGGGTAGAGGAAAAAAAAAAAATAAACGTCTTCTTGCAGATCCATTATTACTGAATAGCAAGTTCGATCCTCGCTGGATGCCCCATAAACATCCCCACGCAAAAAAGACCTTCTGTTAATCCACCCTGGTGATGGAATGGGGGACAGGGAATTTTTTGTTTTTGTCAGGTTAGAGGAAATATCACATATAACGATATAGTAAGAAATTTGAATTCAATAATTAACAATATTTTAAAAAAAAAATGATATAAATGAGGCTATTTGTTAAATTGATATTTTAAATAGAATAAAAAAACATACAAAAAAATTAAATAAAGTATCTAAATTTAAAATAATTCTTTCATTTTAAAATTTTTTTGTGTAATATGTAAAATTCAATAAATAATTTAAAAAATAACATTAATTCAAAGTGTAGTCAATCGAATATCAAATTATTATAGTAAAAACATTGAAACATATTCTTAAAAAAAAAAAAGAAGAATTTTGTATGTGCTTAAAATTTGAATATAAAATTACAGTACTGATTTTTGAACAAATGCAGAATATTGCGCAAGAGAGAATATCATTAGAATCGGATTTCATGTGTAAATAGCATTAGATTACAGAAACTTCTAAAGTAACCCTTATCCGAATGTCTCAAAGGTTTCAGGTATTTCTATGAAATGTAATTCATTTTATATGTAATCTAATGATATAATCTAGCGCGCTATTTTGCATTAGTAACCTGATTTTATTTTTATATTTAATATTAAGATAAATAAATTAATGTGATTATTTTATAAATTATTTTATAAACTGCCACTAACATGAAAAATGAAAATGAATAAAAAGAAAAAAAATGCTTATTTCATGTTTGTTAACATTTTTGGATTGCCAGAGGCCAACATTCTTGAGTAGAATTCATTCAATTAATATCATATTTCAAAGTGAAAAAATGTTATATATAAACATTTTTGAAAGAATAAAACAACCGTATTTAAATTTAGAATAATTTTTTAATTTTTCTTTTTTGTATTATGTAGAATCTAGTACAGAGACAATCTAATATCAAAATGATTGTATATTATTTTTTAAATTAGAAATTGGGCAAACTTTAAAGCACTCTGAAAAGAAAATTGATGTTGCCTATTTAGAATATTAAAAAAAATAAAAAATAATTGGAACTTATTTTAAAGAGAATTTTTAATTTGTTTTAAAGGTAAATAAAAAATGACTGGACTTATTTTGAGTTAATTTAGCTAGAAATGGCTGAAATAGTATTCTAATGTTATTTTACTGTAAATTTAATTTTAAGTGTTTTCGAAAAAATAGATCAAATCTTAATTTTCAACACAAAAGGAAAGAGCTGGTGATAGTGAATGAGTATATATATTTACTTTGTCGTTAATTGTTTTATTTTTGTAGTTTCCTCTAGATATACATACATTCGCCCATACATACACACAACTGCCCTTTATATATATGGATAGATTTATATATGAATTTATACATAATATTTAAAAATAAAACCTATCCAGATGTCAAATTTATTGTAGTTTGGCTGTAATACTTTGCTATGACAACCAAATTAAAATTAAGTTCTAAAAATGATTAATGAAATTTTATAATGAGCGTGTCCTGCTTGTGAATTTGACAGTAACATTTTTTATGAGAGTGGGGAATTATGAGCAAAGAGTTAAAATATGCAATTGTAATATTAAAAAACCCAAAAATAATGATAGTTTTGTAAAAATTAAATAGGAAAAAAAAAGAGAAATGGTATCCAGTCTGTGGTGAGTACCAGGGTCTCATCATTGAGAACCTCTGGTTTAGGGTCACATCTATGGGTCAAATAGATCTGTTTTAACATTATTAATCATACCCTAGATAGTATCTAAGGTAGGATGTTGAAATGCATCTACTGGTAAAGTTCCAATTCTGGAGCTGTGGGGAGTATAGAATACCCATTCATCTTCATTACTTCCAGGTCCACTCTGACCTGGACTGGTAGTCCTGTCTATGGTTTGAATAGATCAAAAGATGAGTTTAAAAAAAAAAAGAGAATGCCCAACAAGAATGAATAAAACAAAATGTCTTTGGCATAAAATAACCCAATGGTTGACATGCCGTTAAGTCCAACCAACCTAGTCTTAGATAGGAATACTTGATATCACAAACTGTGCAAATTATTTGTATTAAGAATAGTTGCTTGAAGCTATAATTTATTGTTATATATACAACAATTCAGCCAATATGCCTTCTGGTTTTCTGTAGGTTTTTCTTGTCAGAATCGGAACACTTCATGGAACTTCAAACAGAAATACCTGAAGAAGGTTGG
Organism: Doryteuthis pealeii; assembly: GCA_023376005.1. Lineage (NCBI taxonomy): Eukaryota > Metazoa > Mollusca > Cephalopoda > Myopsida > Loliginidae > Doryteuthis > Doryteuthis pealeii. The sequence goes on along the minus strand of CM042157.1, from coordinate 57,008,586 downwards.
AGGACACATTGGCTGAAACATTATGTATTTAACACTAAAAATGATGACAACATTCCGAAAAATCTAAATAATGCAAATTATCAAGCCTCATCTAAAAAATTCCGACCAATAAAAAAGTTGATTACAATGAAATGTTGAAAATATAAATAATTATTGTAATTAAACATTTACAAATAAATGAAATTTTGGCATTATCTACCAACCAATTTGCATGAGCAGGATGTGACACAAGGTCAGTTTCTTAAGTGGAGTTTAACAGTTTTGAATTCAGTTTTCCTTCTCCCAAACTGGTTGCCTCACCAAGGTTAAAGAGCTCAGTCTGCTCTACTATTTATCCGTAGCTGAAGGAGAATAATTGGATTCATACATTTCCCAAGGGTATTAGCACCATGTGAAATGCAAACAACCATGACCAGGATTTGAACTCGTCTCTCCATGTCAATTTCTTATGATGGTAACCATTACACCATGCACCTCCATTTGTATTACATAACACATAAGGAGTTTGTATGCCATTAAATAAACCAAACCAAATCATTTCAAATCGTTTTTTGGTTCTCCATGTACTAGGTCAATATATCAGGAAAATGTATCCATTCTTTTCACCAACTACACTTAGTCACATTGTTATAGTCTGCTCCATATTTTACCAATCTATAAATAGATTATGTCTGACCCATATTGATATCAGTGTGCCAAAAAAAAATTTCCCTTTCATGTTTAAGTCTTTATATAACTAGCATAGTTTACATTAAAATCTCAGGATTATTTACTTACAGATCCGTGTAGTATCTGTGTTAACATAAAAAAAAGAAAGGAAATGTCTAAATACTCTGTTGTGAAGACCAACTTACACAACTGTATGTGGGTTGTATGATCGTAACTGAAGAGAAAGATGTAAGATATTAATTAGATGGAGCTACCATTGCCACTTGTCTAAGTTCATTTGCACCACACAGGTAGTAGTTTAAAATGTGGGAGATATTTCTACAGCACACTGTATAAATTGACATGTCTTTTATATACAAGTTGCTGTTCCTTGTTTTGTTATTCTTTGATTTTAAACATAAAACGATGTGTGATGTTGCATTGTATCTAGTGGCGAGGTTCCAATTCTGGAGCACTTGGGAATGTCAAGTACCCCTTCATCATTATTACTCCAAGGTTCACTCTGACCTGGAATGGTAGTACCTGTTAGGGCTCTATCTTTGTGTTAAATAGAACGAAAATGAGTTTTAAAAATGTATTTAAAAGAAATTTAAAACAAGAATGAATAAAACAACATGTCTTCGGCATAAAATAATCCAACAAGTGTTGACATACCGTAAAATCCAACCAACCATAAAACAATTTCTCTTGTCTTGGTTATCTATTTTTTAAAAACGTTTTATTCAATTTGCTTTGCCTAACTTGGGATGTTTGGATGTAAGATGAATTAAAAAATGAATTCAAACACAAGAGAAAAGAGATTCACCATTTATACAGAGTGCAGCATCATTAGCTAGATAGAGCTACCAATGCCACTTCCTAAATTCACTTGCACCATACAGGTGATAGTTTAAAATGTGGGAGGTATTTTTGCGCACCCTGTATAAAATCGTCTTGTCTTTTATACAATTTGCTGTTCCTTGTTTTAACATGTACACAAAAGAAAACTCCAATTTAAGTTTAGTTATTCTTTCTTGGATTTTAAACATAAAAACAATGCTGCTCATTGTAGAAACTTATTTCTCTTGTCTTAGTTATCTATTTAAAAAAAAAGTTTTATTATTTTATTTTATTTGCTTTGCGTTACGTTCCTTCTCCAGCCCCATCTTTCTTTCTTCCTTTCCAGTTCATTGTGGCAGAAATGGTAAATTCTAAGAAACTAGTTGAATAGTTTGAAATTAAGTATTGTAAAGACGACATGAAAATAGAGCCATCAGACAGACACTGTCTGTTGGATTTCTTGTTTTTCTTTTTCTTTTGCTAAGTGCGTAATATCACAAATTTACTTGGATTCAATAGTTTTTCTTTTTTTTTTTTAACCTAATTATAACTTTCTTGCAAAACTATTGTATACGATATATGGTATTATTTGTGCATGTGTGTGGGTCTTGTGTTCATGTGTAGTTCTGTGTGTATTAATATGTAGTGTATGTGTGTGGTTCTGCGTGTATTAATGTGTACTGTATGTGTGTGGTTCTGCGTGTATTAATGTGTAGTGTATGTGTGTGGTTCTGCGTGTATTAATGTGTAGTGTATGTGTGTGGTTCTGCGTGTATTAAATGTGTAGTGTATGTGTGTGGTTCTGCGTGTATTAATGTGTAGTGTATGTGTGTGGTTCTGCGTGTATTAATGTGTAGTGTATGTGTGTGATTAATGTGTAGTTCTGTGTGTATTAATGTGTAGTGTATGTGTGTGTGTGTGGTTCTGCGTGTATTAATGTGTAGTGTATGTGTGTGTGTGTGGTCTGCGTGTATTAATGTGTAGTGTATGTGTGTGTGTGTGGTTCTGCGTGTATTAATGTGTAGTGTATGTGTGTGTGTGGTTCTGCGTGTATTAATGTGTGTATGTGTGTGTGTGTGTTCTGCGTGTATTAATGTGTAGTGTGTGTGTGTGTGTTTTGCGTGTATTAATGTGTAGTGTATGTGTGTGTGTGTGTGTGTGTGGTTCTGCGTGTATTAATGTGTAGTGTATGTGTGTGTGTGTGTGTGTGTGGTTCTGCGTGTATTAATGTGTAGTGTGTGTGTGTGTGTGTGTGTGTGTGGTTCTGCGTGTATTAATGTGTAGTGTGTGTGTGTGTGTGTGTGTGTGTGGTGGTTCTGCGTGTATTAATGTGTAGTGTGTGTTGTGTGTGTGTGTGCTGCTGCGTGTATTAATGTGTAGTGTGTGTGTGTGGTTCTGCGTGTATTAATGTGTAGTGTATGTGTGCAGGTCTGTGTGTTCATGTGTACTATGTGTGTGGGCCTGTGTGTTCTTGTGTAGTGCATGCATACGGGCCTGTGTGGGTCTGCATATTCATGTATAGTTTATGTGTGTGCCCACAAACCTGCTTGTGTCTGTATGTGTATATTTATATACTTATGTCTCTGTGTTGGTTTTTACAAGGATAGCATATTTATTTAGTTGTAAGTTTAAAAGTAAGATACACACATGTTTGAAAAATCACTTTTCTCTTGTTCTAAGCCTCTGGAGGTTTACTTGTTAGTTCCCAATTTGATTTTAAGCTTTTGTACTTTTGTATTATTTTTTTCTTTTTTAAACTTTGTTGTCTGCTAGGTAAGTAATTATCATTGTAGCTAGGAAGTTACTTTTATTTTTATTTTTTTTTTTTATGCGTATTTTTGGATGATGTGAATTGTTTTTTTTCTTTTTTTTTTTTCTTTTTTTTTTCATCTCCATTGAAGAATGTGTTACTTTAAATGCTTGTTTTAAAGTGATGCATTGGAAAGACAGCATCTTTCAATCAGAGAACTCATCTCTTTATTTATTTATTTTTTTATTTTGTCGTATTTATTTATTTATTTTTTTTCTTCTTTCGGCAATTCTGATTAGCTTTACTGTTCTGATTACTGCTTTGTGGACTTCTCTCGCCATTAGTCATCTCACTAATGACTTCCAAGTACCATTGGTATCACTAGGAAAACTATTTATGGGGAAGAAAATATCTAATTCCGTTCTCTTTTCTTATTTCTCCCTCTTTTCTTATTTTCTGTCTTTTTTCTTATTTCTCCTTTTTCTGTTTTCTTATTCTCCCCCTTTTTCCTCATTCCTCCCCTTTTTCTTATTCTCTCCCCTTTTTTCTTCTTTCTCTCCCTTTTCTTCTCCTTCTTCCTCCTCCTTTCCTATTGTTTCATCTTCCCCTTTGTTCTCCTTTCCTTCAATTATTTCTCTTCTCCTTTCCTTTCTCTTCTCATCCCCATTCTTCTCTTTCATCTCATCTTCATCTTGTTTACTTTCACTTCTTCCTTCTTTGTTTTTCTTCTCCTCATCCTTTTCCTTTTCATAGCATTCTTTTTCAAATTTTCCTCTTTGGTTGCTTACTCATGGAAAAACTAGGGTGTGCCAACGCATGAAATTTTGGTAAATTCTAGTTAAAACAAGTTTGCCAGCAAACATTTAGGTCTTAGGAAAATTTAAAAAAAAGAAGAAAATTGTTCTTTCATAAAGATTGTGTGCTAATAATAAATAAATAAATAATTATTAATAGTTACATTCTCTGGTTACTTACTAATTATAGTGACCTCTATTCTAAGTTTATATTTGGTCTTGGTATATATATATATATATTATGAGTCCAACAGGAGAAAATTAAATATTTTATAAAAAAGAAGGTCCGCAAAGTAGATTATGTTTTTAAATTTTTTATTTTTTTTATTATCATCTTACATTAGCTATATATATATATATATATATATATATATATATAATTAAAGAAAAAGCTTAAAAATAAGTCATTTTGCGGTTAAAGATCTATTTCTACCCACAGGTAGTATACTTATGAGTATCATCAGACCACTGACTTTATTGGAAATGGTACACAGAAAATTCATGAGGTTTTATATGCAATTTTTCTGGGAAATCCTAAAAAGTTTCTATTACAGTTCTTCTCATTATCTTAGTGGGTGGTGTTTATGACTAGGGATTAGTTCGCCAGGTGGTCTCACTCTGGGTGGTTTTGTCCCTTCAAGAAATAATTTACCAACCCCTTCATACAAGTAGGATGTGACACAAGGTCAATTTCTTAAATGGAGTTTAACAGGTTTAAATTCAGAGTTTTCCTTCTAGACAGGTTACCTACCCACGGTTAAAGAGCCCAGTCTGCCCTACTATTTACCCATAGCTGGATGGAGAGTAGTTGGATGCATGCCTTTCCCAAGGGTACTAACACTAAGTGAAATGCAAACAGCCTTGTCCAGGATTTGAATTTGGGTTGACAAGTCCATTTCCTCAAGTGGTTTCCCTAAAATTAAAGAATTCTAAATATGTTTAATACTAAATTTAAACAATGCTATCATTTGGGGCAGCCTTAGGCAGTTTAATAATATGGCCAGTTGGAATGAGGTGGTATAGGACATTTTAACACTTGTATCTGGTCAGAATGAGAGCAATCTACTCCAATGGATTAAATAAAGAGTTAGGTTTTTTGTTTTTATTTTGAACGGTTTAAGAAAAAGTGAGTTGACGTGGAATAGCATGTTTATCTTTATTTCATTGTTATCAATCATTTTGTTAAGTTCAAAATACTAGAAATACTGAAGGAAGATTTAACTTTAATTTTTGAGAGGATGAATATTATTATTATACACAGATTTATTCCAATTGGTGTTCTCATGTTGTTTTTTTTTTATAGTCACCAGTTCAAATTACTTAGTGTATAATAAGGATAATTCCTCCCTCTTAAAAATTAAAGTGGCCTTTACCAAGTATTTATTAACTCTTTTGCAAGCAATTTTAAAAATCCTTTTAAAGTGGGGGAATTATTTTCAAGCAAGTTAATTAATCTATACATATATAAAGGACAGTTGATGTGTATGAATGAAACTATGAAAATGAAACAATTAATGACAAAGTACACATTGAATATCCCCAGTTCTTGCTTTTTGAACAAAAAATTATGAAGATTTGATTTATTTTCAAAGATATTTAAAAATCAAGATATACATAGAAATAGCATTGAAATTCTACTTAAAAATGTCCTGCATTTGTAAATCTCAAAAAGTAAACAAATCAATAGCATTTTTTCTTCACTGCTTCTACCCAATTGACACTGGGTAGCTGCTTCTAGTCATATATATAATTTTAAAAAATACAAAGAAAACATATTTTGATCAGCAATTGTGTGTCATAGTACAATAGCATGAAAATAACAAAGCACCCACTTTTAATTGATATTTTGCAAA
>CM042157.1:56995201-56997701 GCA_023376005.1 Doryteuthis pealeii | reverse complement strand
AGCTAACAGCATTATATAGGATCACATGGCATGACCTATATATCTAAATTAATATATATAAAAAAAGTGTTGAAAACATTTAATGAATGTACAATTAAAGAATGTTTATTTATGTGTTATCAATAATATTTAAAACAAAAACTAGTGTTTTACTGATAGTAGTTCAATATCCAGGATACTCGCTTAATAGTTTTGAATATTGGGCAATGATTAACAAAACAATCATATTATATATATATATATATATATATATATATATATAGTAATTTGTGGGAAAAAGGTGACTTACCGGTTGGAAAATGGCTCACAATGTTGGTTGATGCAAGTTTCCACAATGATAAGACAGTGATATAACAAATATAAAGTGCTCAATACGTGAGTAAGCCAAATTTATTATAATAATAGTACACAGTAATAAACCTACTTTGAGTTTCACCATAAGGATCTTCAGTCGTTTAAATCCACTGTGCGTGTGTGTATATATTAGCAGTACATTTCTTGTAGGCATATTTATGCATGACAGACAAGTATTTAGAGTTGTTTTTTTATTACCCTTTATATTTGGCAAGTGAAAATCTTGCAGCTGAGGCACGGGTTAGAGTAAGGGCTGGGTAGCTCAGTGGATAGAGCGTTCGGCTAGAAATCACAAGGTTCTAGTTTTAGCATACTGGGATTTGTGCCGGTAAAGTGAGGAGCTGGAGGTAGGTGTGGCGCTCCACCTCAGATGCTAAAACTCCTTGGTCTAGCGCTAGTGAAAAGCGCGGATTAGGACTCCCTTGCTGTATATGGCTGATACCGACTTTAGGCACCCCACACTATCTCTATCTCTCTCATCTCTCACACACTCAGACCCTCTAGCATCATGCTCATATTGTTGGGTTCATTCTTCATTGCATATTTTTGGTTTTATTAACGAGAATTCTTCCAAGCCGCTGGCTGTGTCAGTACTGTTGTATGGTTTCCCTAAAACAATTGTTATTGCATTTTCCTGATGATGAACCTCAGGTTGAACTAATAGCAAAAGTATTAATGATTAAAGCGAGAAATTTTATTCCTTAGTTTATCTTTAGTTTACTTTTCTCTATTTTATGTGTTAAATGATCTGTGAACCTTTTATCTTCCTTTATTCAGCTGCTGGGCTTTATGACGTTCTATTTAGAAATGAGTGAGGCATTGTTAATTAAGCATTACAGAATTAACCTAAGTGAAATACTATCTTATAACTAGAAGATCATTTGTTAACTACTAATATTAAACTGATGCCAATCAATTAAAAAAACAATCTTTTTTCATGTCACACTATAATTTTGCTTTGTGGTTACAACATATTACTCTCAATTTAGCTTCTGAAAAACTATGTTGTTAATCTGTTATATACCCGTAATCTGCTGGGGTATATAATGAGGAAGAAACGGGATGCGTTTTCTACAGGTTCTGTTTCATTGCTGGCCATTTTCTTCTCTGGGCTGTGATTTCCTTTCCTTTCTGCTGGCTGGTTGTCTGCTGCTCATTTTATTGTGTAAAAATAAATAATCAACACTTAATCTATTTTTACACAATGTCTTTTTATTCTTTATTAAGAACCAGAAGCCCAAAAGGGTTTGAAACTGTGCAGCTGAGAAGAAACTGTATTTTAGGGAGCAAAGGAACCCCTTTGCATCGCTAAATTGCCAAAATATTAACTAAAGTCAGTCATGCTCACCTTCAGCCAATCAGTAATGTTGTCTAGATCAGAGAGGTGAACTGCCGCCTGTTCAATCACTTTTACAAACTCCTTAATAGGTAATAATAACTTTCCATATTACCATACTGTATATTGAATTTTTTAATACACTTGCATCACATGAATTGTAGGGCTACCAGAATTATGTAACAAATTCTATATCATTAATGTCACTTTATCAAAAAAGCATGAAATTATCTATTTATTTTTGAATGAGGAAGTAACGGTGAACACCTTCTTGTGACGTTACCAATCTTCTGTCTCTTACACATTCAAATTAACATCACTGAATTAATGATTTCACTATTGAGATCTCTTGTACACTTACTTTGCATGTGAATTTCAATCTTTTTGTTCACAATCCTGTCATATTGTCATTTAAATTAAAATCTAACATCATTGAATTAATGCTCCCTCTCAACCTCGACAATCACCAGCTCTCCTATCCCCCCTGTTACTGGAAATGTTGTCGCCCAATACTTATTTACCAACCTCTGTCTGCCATGAGGTTATGGATTGCACACAAGAGCCCTCAATGTGGAGTTAACCCCGGCGTTTTAATTCAGTTTTCCTATCTCCTAGACTGATTGCGAGGGCCACCCAATGGCACTAGTTCGACTAATGTAAGAGAACTGTGACACTTCCTGTAGGTAAGCACGAGATTTTACACCCCCCTCATGCGTATTCGTACTGTTCACGTGCTGGGACTAATTACTCTGCGCGGAAAAATGAGTAGACCCACAAAACCTTTCAACCCCCGCCCCTAGTGATGAGGCC
>CM042157.1:56959220-56995101 GCA_023376005.1 Doryteuthis pealeii | reverse complement strand
AAAAAGAGGAGATGCATCAGTGTCTGGCACAGAGCTGATTAGTGTAATTTTTGCTGCTCAGTCAACACTGATGTTTTGATGCATAGGAGTCATAAGGAGAATCACTTATGAATTTGTCCTTATTCTCTCCAGCAGTGTCCCATCATGTCTGCCATGCTTAAGATGGTTTTTGTGTGATAGGAGATAAGTGACAAACATTGTTGTTTTAGCTGTACTGCTTCCAGGATGTTGTTCAAAATAGCAATGATAGTCCTTGAGTAGTTCAACCTAACTTTTTTCTCACGGCAGTTCATTAAAAATCAAAGTGGTACAGCCATACAGTAATATGACACAGATACAGCTAGAAGAATTTAGTTTTATTTTTAAGAGGGATCAAAAATTCCATTGGTTATATAATATATATGATCTTGATTATATATATATCAGTCCAGTGATCATTCTGAAAGGATTTTATTCGAATTCAAGAAATAAATTACAGGTTAACACACCAACACATGTTACCTTATTATTTTTTTTCTTTACACCTGCATTGTTGATAGCACTTCAAAATCAACCGTCCAAACCAATATAACATCAATGCTTCAAGCAATTTAAACTCATATATATATATAATTATATATATATAATATATATATATAACTAAGATCATTATCATTAACCTAGAGCTTGCCAGCAGATCTTACAATATGTTTATGCTGCATCCCCGCCGATATGCATTAAGGCAGCTCCAATGTTGAATTCCCAACATCTAGATCACCCAAATAAAATTAGCAACATCAGCTCTTTGGAATGTCCCAGCCATTCACAGTTCCATTGACAACACGTAAATACGTGACCATATCTTCCATCGCTTGAAATTGGCATTACATTAAAATCCCACCTAAAATACAAATTAAAGCTTCATCAAAATGACATTGTGGGATATTTATTTTCTTTATTCATATTTTATATATAATCAATCATGTGGAAAATCTGATCTCGTCTAATAGTAAGGCAAGAATCTTCCAAGATTTCTTGTTAATGGCATAAGTCAACTTTCATGGGTTATTAATGCCAAGCCTTTTGTAAAACAGACAGTAAGTTGGTACTATTTAAATCCATAATAGGGGGGGGGGTGAAAGTTCATAACTTTTCCCAAGAGTATTCGTCAAAAGTGAACTAATAGCATGACTGGGGTTGGAACTCGCTTTACAATGTCACAGTCTCTACATTAGTCACTACTCCATGGGATCCCTGGCAATACAGCACTAGGGACTGAATAATCGAATTAAACCACCGTTAAAGTGCCCTTAGAATTGACTTGTGTACATCTACTCAATTGAGAGAGGTTGGTAAATAAGTATCCCACAACTTTCCAGTAACAAGCTTAATTCAATGATGTTAGATTTTAATTAAAATGACAAATGACAAGGAATTGAACAAAAGATTGAAATTCACATGCAAAGTCAGTGTACAAGATCTATATGAATCATATTCAGTGATGTTATTGAATTGTAGACGAGATGTAACGTCCATCAGAAAGGTGTTACACGTTATTCTCATTCAAAATAAATAGATAATTTCAAATGCTTTTGTAAAGTGACATTATGTATACGAATTTGTTACATAATTCGTGGGTAAGCCTAGCAATTCATGTCTGCAAGTGTATAAAATTTCAAATAAAGTATGGTAAAGGAAAGTTTATTATTGACCATTAGAGGAAGTTGTAAAAGTGATTGAACAGGCGCAGTCACCTTCTCTGATCTAGACACCAATTACTGATTGGCTTGAAGGTGAGCATGACTGACTTAGTTATAGTTTTGCAATTGAGCAGATGCAAGGGTCCTTTGCTCCTAAATCCAGTTTCTCACTGCACAGTTCAAAACCCTTTTTGGGTTCTGGTTTCTTAATAAAGAAAAGACATTGTGTAAAATAATTATAGTGTTGATTATTTATTACAACAATAAAATGACACAGACACAGCCAGCAGAAGGAAGGAATCAGCCCAGAAGAAGAAAATTGGCCAGGCAATGAAACAGAACCTGTAAGAAAAACCGCATCCGCCTTTCTCCTCATTATATACCCAGCAGATAACGGGTATATAACAGATTAACAACATAGTTGGTTTCAGAAGCAATTGAGAGAATATGTGTAACCAAAAGCAAATAAGTGTGACATGAAAAGAATTGTTTTTTTAATGATTGGCATCAGTTAATATTAGTAGTTAATCGAAAATGATCTCCTTGTTTATAAGATAGTATTCACTTAGGTATTCTGTAATGCTAATTACATGCCTCACTCATTTCTAATAGAAAACGTCTAGCACAGCTTGCAATAGGAAATAAAGGTTTCACAGATCTTTAACCAATAAATAGAGAAAAGTAAACTAAGATAAACTTAAGGAATAAATTTCTCCCTTAATCATCTAATCACTTTTGCTATTAGTTTCAACCTGAGGTCATCATCAGGAAATCGAATAACAATTGTTTTAGGGAAAACCATACAACAGTATGAACATACAGCCACGGCTTGGAAAGAATTCTCGTTAATAAACCAAAAAATTGCAATGAAGAATGAACCCAACAATATGACTATCTATCTCAGTGTGTGGTGTGTGTAGGTATGTGGGTTGGCCTAAAGTCGGTACAGCCATACAGCAGGGAAGTCTATCCGCCTTTTCACTAGCGCTAGACCAAGGAGTTTAGCATCTGAAGGTGGAGCGCCACACGCGTAACCATCAGCTCCTCACTTTAACCAGCACAAATCCCAGTATCAACTAAGAACTTGTGATTTCTAGCCGATACGCTCTATCCACTGAGCTAACCCACCCTTAACTCTAACCGCCTCAGCTGCAAGATTTCACTTGCAAATATAAAAAGGGTAATAAAAACAACTCTAAATACTTGTCTGTCATCATAAAATATGCCTACAGAAAATGTACGCCAAATATAATACCAACTACGCACGAGTGGTATTTAACCCTGAAGATCCTTATGGTGAAACTCAAGTAGGTTATTACTGTGTACTATTATTATAATAAATTTGCTTTACTTCACGTATTGAGCACTTTATATTTGTTATATCAATGTCTTATATTGTGAAACTTGCAATCACCACCATTGTGACGCATTTCACCGGTAAGTCACCTTTTCCAAATACTATTAATATGATAGTATATATATTTATAGTATATTATATATTATGATTGTTTGTAATTCATTGCCCAATATTCACTATTTAAGGCAGTATCCTGGATATTGAATCACTATCTAGTAAAACACTGACGTTTTTTGGTTTAAATATTATTGATAACACATTAAATAAACATTCTTTAATTGTACATTCATGTAAGATGTTCAACACTTTTTTTTATATATATAATTAGATATATAGGTCATGCCATGTTGATCCTATATTAATGCTGTAGCTTTTTTTTATTTAGTGTGTCCCAGCGACGCAAAATTTGCTTTGAATGAGTCCCCGGGAAAATTTATGGGTCCAACTAAAGCCGTCTAACTCCTACTTGTAACCTATCCTGTGTAAGTCTTTTCTAAGAGACTATTGAAAAAATATGTTACAGTTAGCTTTGAAATGGTGAGGAGAAAAGAAGAAAAAACACGGGACGCAGTACCTCTCAGCATCTCTGTTGCTAATATATATATTATATTATATATATATATAGTATAATATATTATTACCACTTTTTCTTGCAAATACTTTTCTTCTTTGGCTTCATGGTATAATATATAATATATAATATATAATAACACACACACAAGTAGTAAAGTAAATCTCGGGGTGGCTAAAGTCAGTATCAGCCATACAACAAGGCAGTCTATTCCTTTCACTAGCGCTATAGACAAAGAAGATGTTTTTTGCACCTGGGTAGAGCGCCACATCTACCATCGGTCTTACTTTTCCGCACACAGCCCTGGCTACCATACACTGATTGGCGAGGGCAGTATCAACTAGAATCTTGTGGTTCTAGCCAAACCGCTCTACCGCTGAGCTAACTCTGGTCCAATATATAATATATTATATATAAATAGCAATGGTTGGCATAACCATCTAAAATGAAGGAAAAGCTCATTAAATCTATCCAAAAATGTTTGGGGAAACTTTGAGAAGAAACAAATCTGGATTGTACTAGTAATATAATCTTAACCACAACCCAGCTGATCACCTACCCAACAGACCAACGTAGTTCAACCACATCAAAGATTTAGGCTAGATTAGATGACTTTGGTCACCAGAAAACCAAGTACTAACTAATACCATATCAAAGTACGTTGAATTAAGACACTGCAGGAGTTCAGTTCATATCAAAGTTGCAGTCAAAGTAAAATCATTCTACAGACAGAAGAACTCTTCCATCAGCGACAAGAATGAGCAGTGCCTGCAAATCATCTCAAGAACTTCAGAGTAGACTCCTGAAGACCAGATCACTACCAAAAGAACTGACAGAGTAGCCAATAGCCACATCAATTTTGCCAGTTTCCTTGATCTGCAATATGAAAACTGCTGGCAAATGACCTTTGAACGAGGTCAGGATCTCAAACAGTACAACTTAAACCGTATGGGAAGACACAAAGGAGCCATTTCATGAAAATTAAGATGAGCATTAGAAGAAGAGATCATATAATGCAAAGACTATATTTTACTAATGATGATATATATGATAGTAGAATGATTTATATAAAGTAAGCATTTCTCAAAATAGTCAATACTTGAGTTACACAGGAACAAAAAAATAGATATAACAGACTGAGATAGATAATGGACATACGAGCAGACCTGAGATGGACAGATACGAGCAGACCTGAGGATGGACAGATTGATAGATACGGCAGACTCAGATGGACAGATTGATAGATATGAGAGACTCAGATGGACAGATTGATAGATAACGAGCAGATCTCAGATGGACAGATTGTAGATACGAGCAGACTCAGATGGACAGATACGAGCAGACTCAGATGGACAGATTGATACGATAATAGCAGACTCAGAGTGGACAGATTGATAGATACGAGCAGACTCAGATGGACAAGATTGATGAGATGATGAGCAGACTCAGATGGATCAGAATATCGCGAGCAGACTCAAGATGGACAGATGATAGATATGAGCAAACTGATGAGGACAGATTGATAGATAGAGCAGACTCAGATGTACAGATGATAGATACGAGCACGACTACAGGGATGGACAGATTGATGATACGAGAGATCAGATGTCAGATTGATAGATACGAGCAGACATCAGATGGACAGATAGAGCCAGACTCAGATGGACAGTTGGATAGATATGAGCAACTGAGATGGGATAGATTGATAGATATGAGCAGTCTGAGATGGATACGATAGACAGTCTGCGATGGATAGAAAGATATCTTTGTCTAAGTTAAGTCGGAGATATCTGCTGGGACTCTGTAATCCAGATTTGAAGTCTCTTTTGAAAATATCTTTCAGATTGGATTATCTCAATTATTTTTTTTTAGGACCACAAAGAAGGTTAAAATAGTTTAAATTGAAGTTGACAAAAAAGACTGTATCATTGTGAAACTCGATGCAGTGAAGAATTTGAGATCAAATCAGGCAATACTTACATGTCAGGCTACAAAACTTACCAACCCAACTTTAATACCAGTTAAATGATACAGTGAATATTGGACTTTCGTCAGTAAGGAAACTGTGTGTGTGTGTGTGGTGTGTTGTGTATATATATTATTATATATATATTATATATATACCACACACATAATAACACATACAAATATATATACACACACACCACACACACATACAACATATATACATCACACACACACAATCACTACATACACATATAACACACACACACATAACATACACCATATATACCACACACAACACACATACATACACATATTATACCACACACACCACATACATCTTAATACCACACAACAACACATACACATAATTATATCACACACACACACATACACATATATATATACACACAATCACACATCAGCATACAGCATATATATGATAACACACACACACACATACATCATAATTATAACCCACACACACACAGCATATAAACACACACAGCACACACACATAAATACATACATACACTATATATATATACCACACAACACCACAGCACAACCACACAGCACACAACATACACACACAACCACATACATACAATATATATTACACACCCATACATACACACATATAACACACACACACACATACACACATATACCACACATCTTATACCACACCTACATACACACAGTATATAACAACAACACAATACATCACACACCATATATAACACCAACACACATACATCACAATAATAACATCACCACACATACTACACATATAATACACACATCACGACATGCATAACACATATATACACCACACCATGCATACACATTATATATACACACACACATGCCATACACATATATAAACATCATACGATGCATACCACATATATAGTACACACACACAACATGCATACACATATATATCACTACACACAACATGCATACACATATATAACACACACACACAGGCATACACATATATATAGTAGCACACACACACATAAGCATACACATGAATAGTACACAGACACCACATACATACACATATATATATACAGCACACACACATACATACACATATATTATAAACCACACACATACATACACATATATAATACACACACACACATAACATACACATATATATATATACACAACACACACATATTACACATATTATATAACAACACACACATAATACACATAGTATATATACACACACACACATACATAACACTTATATATATAGCTACACACCACCACATACATACACATATTATAATATACCTACACACACACACCACAACATATATAATTAACACACACACATACATACATATATATATATACAACTACACACATAACATACACATATGTATACACACACCACATACATACACATATTATACACACACACACACATATACACATATATATTATACACACACACACATACATACACATTATATTACACACATCACACACACATACAGTACACAATATATATCACCAATACATACAGCATATATTATACACACACACAACATACATACACATATAATACACACACAACATACACACACACACACATACACATTATATACACACACATACACACATATATATACAACACGACACACTACAGCATATGAATACACACACATACAATATATATATACACACACATACATATATATATACACACATCATACATATTACTATATACATACCCATAGCGACACAGCATTTAGCACACCATACATATAGTATCAGTACACATACACACACATATATAGCACACACATACCGATAATATATTACATACACATACCACACATATATATACAGCAACACATATATACATACATCATACATACATATACACACACACAGACTCAAGGATGACAAAGCATTAGACGACATTAGTTTAAGATATCAATGATGAATGGTTTAAAATTAACTTGATTTCCATATACGACTTTCCAAGAGCCAAAACAATGTAAGGAATATTACTACACGAGCAGTCAGTAGCAGTCTGGCTTGTGAGCCAAAATTGTCCAAAATTCAAGTGAGGTTGATTTTCTAATATCCATTTATGAGGACCGCCATGTCAACTGAAAGCTGTCCTCCATAATGATCCAGCAGCCAATATTACAACTAGCCCGTGTGGCTTAAAAATGTGTCATTATTCAACATGGTACAAATGTCATTACTAAAAATATACAACTACAACACAATCCAGAAGTTATTTAATGAAGATAACTTTTAATATTTCCCAATTAATACTTTGATATATATGATAAAGCTTATTGTTAACAGTATACTAGGTTATTGTATACCTAGGGGTTAGGGAATCCTTCATTGTACATTTATATTCAGATTTTTGTGTATTTCTTAAGAGTTCTTTTGCACATGGTTATAACGATATCAAGTATTCTATCTAATAACAGAATAATTTGCACACAGTTGTATGGCTTCAAATATTCCTATCTAATAATGATTGTATGGGTTTAAGTAATTATTTCTATTTAATAATAGTCATTTGTTTGGCAGTTAATGGTTTCAAGAAAACTAATAATAATCCTTAGTAAACAATTATAGCTTTCAATAATAATCTTAATTCAAATTTCCATATAGTTAAATGGTTTCAAGTATTCTAAAATTAATAATTTTATTTAATAATAATCATGTTGTTTGCCAAAAATTAAAAGGTCTCAAGAATTCTATCCAATACTATCATTTTTAAACAGACCTATTTAACCCAAGATGGGAGCTGTACGGTACTCCATCCAAATTAGAGTGTACCTCAGAGTAATAACAATGACAAGATACTCACAGATGCAGTTTAATGCCATACCCAAGGCACCCTCTTGTGGGAAGGGGGAATAGGTCTTACCATCTGGAAGGGATACTGTTAGTGGATCTAAGCCATACTGACAGGGTGTAATGAATTTATTGAATACAGTGGTTTCTCTTTCTTCAGGGTTGTGGTAAAGGTTTGTTTTTTTTGCAAAATATCAATTAAAAGTGGGTGCTTTTTGTTATTTTCATGCTATTGTACTATGACACACAATTGCTGATTTCAAAAATATGTTTTCTTTTGTATTTTTTAAAAATTATATATATGACTAGAAAAGCAGCTACCCAGTGTCAATTGGGTAGAAGCAGTGAAGAAAAAATGCTATTTGATTTGTTTTACTTTTTGAGATTTAACAAATGCAAGGACATTTTAAAGTGAAATTTCAAAATGCTATTTCTATGTATATCTTGATTTTTAAAATATCTTTGAAAATAAATCAAATCTTCATAATTTTTTGTTCAAAAAGCAAGAACTGGGATATCAATGTGTACTTTGTCATTAATTGTTTCATTTTCATAGTTTCATTCATACACATCAACTGTCCTTTATATGTATAGATTAATTAAAATTGCTTGAAAATAATTCCCCCACTTTAAAAGGATTTTTTAAAATTGCTTGCAAAAGATTTAAAATACTTGGTAAACGGCCACTTTAATTTTTAAGAGGGAGAATTATCCTTATTATACACTAAGTAATTTGAACTGGTGACTATAAAAAAAAACAACATGAGAACACCAATTGAATAAATCTGTGTATAATAATAATATTCATCCTCTCAAAATTAAAGTTAAATCTTCCTTGCAGTATTCTAGTATTTTGAACTTAACAAAATGATTGATAACAATGAATAAAGATAAACATGCTATTCCACGTCAACTCACTTTTTCTTAAACCGTTCAAAATAAAAAACAAAAAACCTAACTCTTTTTTAATCCATTGGAGTAGATTGGCCTCATTCTGACCAGATACAAGTGTTAAAATGTCCTATACCCTCTTCCAAACTGCCCATATTATTAAAGACTGCCTAAGGCTGCCCAAATGATAGCATTGTTTAATTTAGTATTAAACATATTTAGAATTCTTTAATTTTAGGGGAAACCACTTGAGGAAATGGACTTGTCAACCAAATTCAAAATCCTGGAAAGGCTGTTTGCATTTCAACTTAGTGTTGTACCTCTTGGGAAAGGCTGCATCCAGCTATGGGTAAATAGTAGGCGCAGACTGGGCTCTTTAACCGTGGGTAGGTAACTGTCTAGAAGAAGGAAAACTTCTGAATTCAATACCTGTTAAACTCCACTTAAGAAATTGAACTGTGTGCACATCCTGCTTGTATGAAGGGGTTAGTAAATTTATTTCTTGAAGGGACAAACCATCCAAGTGAGAACACCTGGCGAACTAATCCCTAGTCATAAACACCACCCACTAAGATGTGAGAAGAGACTGTAATAGAAACATTTGAGGATTTCCCAGAAAAATTGCATATAAACCTCATGAATTTTCTGTGTACCATTTCCAATAAAGTCCAGCGGTCTGATGATACTCATAGTATAGCACTGATACTGTGGGTAGTAATATCTATAACCACAAAAAATGACGATTTTTAAGCTTTTCCTTCTATATATATATATATATATATATATATATTTATATAGCTAATGTCAATGATAATAAAAAAATAAAAAATTTAAAAAACATAATCTACTTTGCGGACCTCCTTTTTTATAAATATATTTAATTTCTCTGTTGGAAACCATAATAATTTATTATATATATATTATAATAGATAATATATATATCCAAGACCAAATGTAAACTTAGAATAGAAGGGTCCATATAATTAGTAAGTAACCAGAGAATGTAACTATTAATAATTATTTATTTATTTATTATTAGCACACAATCTTTATGAAAGAAAATTTCTTCTTTTTTAAAATTTTCCTAAGACCTAAAGTTTTTGCTGGCAAACTTGTTTTTAACTAGAATTTAACCAAAATTTCATGCGTCTGGCACACCCTAGTTTTTCCATGAGTAACAACCAAAGAGGAAAAGTTTGAAAAAAAAGAAAATGCCCTATGAAAAGGAAAAGGATGAGGAAAAAACAAAAGAAGAAGTGAAAGTAAAGATGAAGATGAGATGAAAGAGAGAATGAGGATGAGAAGAGGAAGGAAAGAAAGAAGAAATAATTGAAGGAAAGGAGAACAAAGGGGAAGATGAACAATAGAAAGGAGAGGAAAGAGAAAAAAAAGGGAGAGAAGAGAAAAAAGAGGCAGAAATAAGAAAGGGGAGAAATAAGAAAAAGGGGGAGGAAATGAGAAAAGGGAGAAATAAGAAAGGGGAGAAATAAGAAAAAAGCCGGGAGAATAGAAAAAAGACAGAAAATAAGAACAAGAGGGAGTAATAGAAAAAGAAGAACGGAATTAGATATTTTCTTCCCATAAATAGTTTTTCCTAGTGATGACCAATGACTTGGAAGTCATTATGAGATGACTAATGGCGAGAAAGAAGTCCCACAAAGCCAGAAATCAGAAAAAAGTAAAGGCTAAATCAGGAATTGGCCGAAAGAAAAAATAAATAATAAATACGACAAAATAAAAAAAATAAAAAATAAATAAATAAAGAGTAGTTTTTCTCGATTGAAAGATGCTGTCTTCCATGCATCACTTTAAAACAAGCATTTAAGTAACACATTCTTCACTGGAGATGAAAAAAAAAGAAAAAAAAAGAAAAAAACAATTCAATCATCCAAATACCATAAAAAATAAATAAAAAAAAGTAATCTTCTAGCTACAATCGATAAATTACTTACCTAGCAGACAACAAAGTTTAAAAAAAAATAAGTACAAAGTAACTTAAATCAAATTGGGAACTAACAAGTAAACCTCAGAGGCTTAGAAAAGAGAAAGTGATTTTTCAACATGTGTGTATCTTACTTTTAAACTTACAACTAAATAAATATGCTATCACTTGAAAACCAACACAGAGACATAAGTTATATAAATATACATACGACACAAGCAGGTTTGTGGCACACAATAACATACTGAATATTGCAGCCCACAAGGCCCGTAATGGATCACTACACAAGAAACACAGGGCCACAAACACATAGACATATAAATATGCGACCAGCACACAGCACTACACATGAATCATACAGACCTGGCACCATACACTACACATTAAATACACGCAGAACACACACACAACATCCTAACATTAATACACGCAGAACCCCACACCACACATACATTACACATTAATACACGCAGAACCACACACGCAAAACAACCATACACTACCATTAATAGCACCAGAACCACACACATCAACTACCATTAATACAACGCAGAACCACACCATACACTATCACATTAATACACGCAACCACACAACGCAACACATACACTAACACACATTAATACACGCAGAATAACACGCAATACACTACACATTAATACACGCAGAACCACAACACGCACATCACTACCATTAACACGCAGAACACACACGGCACATACACTAGCACATTAATACACGCAGAACCAGCACACGCACTACACTACACATTAATACCGTCAAACCACAGGCACGCGCAGTGGCACATCACTAGCACATTAATACACGCACACAACATCGACATTAATACACATTAATACACGCAGAACCACCACCCACTACACTAACATTAATACACGCAAACACACAGCACTCATAACACACACATTTAATACACGCAGAACCACACACACACACACACTACACATTAAACACGCAGAACCAGAAAAAAAAACAAAAAGAAAAACACCATACTACACATTGAATACACGCAGAGACCACAACACAATACACTCATCATTAATACACCAGAACCACACCATAACACTACATTAATACATGCAAGAAACTACACATTGAACACACAGAAACACACATGAACAGAACCCACACACATGCAAATAATACCATATTACGTATACAGTTTTGCAAGAAAGTTAAATTTAGGTTAAAAAAAAAAAAGAAAAACATTGAATCCAGTAAATTTGGTGATATTAGCACTACGCAAAAGAAAAGAAAAACAAAAAATCCAACAACAGTGTTGTCCCTGATTGGCTCTATTTTCTTGTCGTCTTTACATACTTAATTCAAACTAATTCATACAGTTTCTTAGATATTTACCATTTCTGGCCACAATGATGGAAAGGAAGAAAGAAAGATGGGGCTGGAGAAGGAACGTAACGCAAAGCCAATATAAAAAATAACAACTTTTTGTTTCTAAATAGATAACTAAGCCAGAGATTAAGTTTCTACAATGAGCAAGCATTGGTTTTATGTTTAAAAATCCAACGAAAGAATAACTAAACTTAAAATTGGAGTTTCTTTTGTGTACATGTTAAAACAAGGACAGCAAATTGTGATATAAAAGACAAAAGACGATTTTATATCAGGGTGCGGCAAAATACCTCCACATTTTTAAACAATCACCTGTATGGTGCAAGGAATTTGGAAAGTTGGCAAATTGGTAGCTCTATCTTTAGCTAATGATGCTGCACTCTGTATAAAATGGTAATCTCTTTTCTCTTGTGTTTGAATTCATTTTTTAAATTCATCTACATCCAAACATCCCAAGTTAGGCAAAAGCATTGAATAAAACGTTTTTAAAAATAGATAACCAAGAAAAGAATTGTTTTATCTGGTTGGTTGATTTTAACGGCATGTCAAACTTGTTGGGTATTTTATGCCGAAGACGTTTTGTTTTATTCATTCTTGTTTAAAATTTACTTTTAAATATTCCATTTTTAAACTCATTTTTGTCTACATTTAACACAATAATAGAGCCCTAGACACGGTCTACGCATTCCAGGTCAGAGTGAACCTTGAGTTAATATGATGAAGGGGTACTTGACCATTCTCAAAGTGCTCCAGAATTGGAACACTCTGCCACTAGATACATGTAACATCACCATCGTTAAAGTTAAAATCAAAGAAACAACCAAGGAACGCAACTTGTATATAAAGACTTAATTTATACAGTGTGCTGTAGAAATATCTCCACATTTAAACTACTACCTGTGTGGTGCACCGTGAATTTAGAACAAGTGGCATGGTAGCTCCATCTATTAATATTTACATGCTTCTCTCGCATTACGTCATACAACCCACATATACAGTTGTGTAAGTTGGTCTTCACAACAGAGTATTTAGACATTTCCCTTTTTATCTTAACACAGATACTACACTGATCTGTAAGTAATAATCCTGAGATTTTAATGTACAACTATGCTAAGTTGATATAAAGAACTAAACAGAAAGGGAAATTTTTTTTTTTGCAGCCTGATATCAATATGGGTCAGACATAATCTATTATATAGATGTTAAATATGGAGCAGACTATAACATGTGAAAGTGTAGTTGTGAAAAAGAATGGATACATTTTCCTGATATATTGGACATAATAGCATGGAGAACCAAAATGATCTTGAAATGATTTGGGTTTGTTATTTAATGGCATACAAACTCCTTATGTGTTATGTAATAACAAATGGAGGTGCATGGGGAATGGTTACATCATAAGAACTGACATGGAGAGAGCGAGTTCAAAATCTGTCAATGGTTGTTTGCATTTCACATGGTGCTAATATCCTTGGGAAATGTATGAAGTCCAATTATTTCCTTCAGCTTACGAATAAATATAGAAGCAACTGAGCTCTTTAACCTTGGTGAGGCAACCAGTTTGGGAAGAAGGAAAAACTGAATTCAAAACTGTTAAATCCACTTAAGAAACTGGACGTTAGTGTCCCCACATCCTTGCTCATGCAAATTGTGGTAGATAATGCAAAATTTTATTTATTTGTAATGTTAATTACAATAATAGTTTATATCTTTCAAATTTCGATTGTAAATCAAACTTTTTATTGGTCGGAATTTTGATGAGGAGGCTTGGATAATTTGCATTATTTAGATTTTTTCGGGAATAGTGTCATCATTTTTAGTGTTATCATTACAGCAATGTGTTCAAGCAAACTGTGTCCTCCAACCTTCTTCGGTACTTTCTGTTTGAAGTTGCCATGAAGCTTCCGTTCTGACAGAGAAAAACCTAAAAGAAAGCCAGAAGGCATATTGCTGAATTGTTGTATAATTACAATAATAATAGCTTCGAAACAACTATTCTTAAAATACAAAAATTTGCACAGGTTTGTGATATCAAGTATCCTATCTAAGACCTATTTGGTTGGAAGACGTTTAACGGCATGTCAACTATTGGGTTATTTTATGGCCAAAGACATTTGTTTTTATTCATTCTTGTTGGCATTCTCTTTTTTTTTTTAAAAACTCACTTTGATCTATTCAAACCCAAGCAGGAACTACCAGTGCCAGGTCGAGGGACCTGGAAGTAATGAAGATGAAGGCGGTATTCTATATTCCCAACAGCCTCCAGAATAGAACTTTACCAGTAGATGCAGTTTCAACTCTACCCTAGATACTATTAACATTAATAATGTTAAACAGATCTATTTGACCCATAGATGTGAACCTAAACCAGAAGGTTCTCATGATGGACCATTGGTACTTCACGCAGACCTGATACCATTCTCTTTTTTTTTCCTATTTAATTTTACAAAACTATCATTATTTTGGGGGTTTTTAATATTACATTGCATATTTAACTCTTTGGCTCATAATTCCCCACTCTCATAAAAAATGTTTCTGTCAAATCACAAGCAGGACACGCTCATCTATAATTTCATTAAATCATTTTTTACAACTTAATTTCAAATTTAGTTGTCTAGCGCAAAGTATTACAGCCAACTACAATAATTGACATCTGGATAGGTTTTATTTTAAATATTTTGTATAAATTTCAGTATATAAATCTATCCATATATAAAGGGCAGTTGCTGTGTAGTATGGGCCGAGTGTATGTATATCGGAGGAAATACAAATAAACAATAACGACAAAGTGATATATATACTCATGTCGACTATCACAAGGTTTGCCCTTTTGTGTTGAAAAAAGATTGATCTATTTTTTTCGAAACACTTAAAAATTAAATTTACAGAAATATTAGAATACTATTCACATTTCTAGCTAAATTAACTCAAAATAGTCCAGGTCATTTTTTTATTTAGCCTTTAAAACAAATAAAACATTCTCTTTTAATAAGTTCAATTATTTTTCATTTTTTTAAATATTCTAAATAAGGCAACATATCAATTTTCTTTTTCAGAGTGCTTTAAAGTTGCCCATTTTAATTTAAAATAATATACAATCTTTTGAATTAGATTGCCTCTGTACTAATTCTGACATAATACAAAAAAGAAAAAATTAAAATTATTCTAATTTAAATATGGTTGTTTTATTTTCTTTCAAAAATGTTTTATATATACATTTTCACTTTGAAATATGATATTTAATTGAATGAATTCTACTTTAAGATGTTGGCCTCTGGCATCCAAAAATGTACAACATAAATAGCATTTTTTTCTTTTTATTCATTTTCATTTCATGTTAGTGGCAGTTTATAAAATAATTTTAAATAATCAATTATTTATTTATCTAATATATATATAAATCAGGTTACTAATGCAAAATAGGCGCTAGATTATATCATTAGATTACTAAAGAATTACATTTCATAGAACTACCTAAACCTTTGAGACATTCGATAAGGGTTACTTTAGGAGTTTCTGTAACTAAGCTATTTACAACATGAACCCGATTCAGATATTCTCTCTTGCGCAATATTCTGCATTTGTTCAAAAATCAGTATCGTAATTTATATTCAAATTCTTAAGCACATACAAATTCTTTTTTTTTTTTTTAGAATAGTTTCAATGTTTTTACTATAATAATTTGAATATTCGATGGACTACACCTTTGATTAATGTTATTTTTTAAATTATTTATTGAATTACATATTACACAAAAATTTAAAAATGAAAGAATTATTTTAAATTAGAAACTTTATTTAATCTTTTTTGTATGTTTTTTTAATTCTATTTAAATATCATTTAACAAATAGCCTCATTTATGATATTTTTTTTTAAATATTGTTAATTATTGAATTTAAATTTCTTACTTATCGTTATGTGTGATATTATTTCCTCTAACCTGACAAAAACAAATTTCCCTGTCCTACTCCGACCACCAGGGTGGGATTAACAGAAGGTCTTTTTTGCGTGGGATGTTTAGGGGCCCCAGCGAAGGATGCAAACCTGCTATTCAGTATATGGATCTGCAAGACCATGTTTTTTGTTTTTTTTTTCTCTACCCAGGCTTCGCTGGTAGCCCCACTTCTGTAACCATGTAAATGGAGTTGTTGATGCCATGTTTGGGTGTATGTCTGAAGGAGAAGAAAACTGGGGTCTAATCGAAGTCACCTAATAAAATGATCTTGCAAGAAGCCATCTCTTGTCCTCTCACCAACTCGATCAAGTCCTTACACAGATTTGTGATTAAAAAATAAAAAAACCTCCAAGAAAGAATATACAGGAGTGTTCTGTTTCACATCGTGCCTGTTTAATTAATCTTAATCACCATCTCACACACCCCATCAGTCAAGTTCCCCCACCCACAGTACACATACGCCCTTTGGCTAATGATTAATACTTTTTTCATCACAGCAATATTAAAAGACTGAATAAAAAATTTAGATTTTTTAAAAATTCTGTTCATAAACAAACATGAAAATTTTAAAAAAAGAACATATTAGTTAATATTCTGTATCATTCGAGTTTAGCAATTCTTTCTTTTTCTTTTAAAGCACGATACTTATTTTTTTGGTTGATGGAATGTTACATGGAAAAATATACATATATCCCTAATTTTGAAGATAGATTTCCCCGTTCTTCAAAGTCATGTATATTAAGAAGCCCTATTCATACTGCAAAAAAATAAATTATTTCATCACTTATTTTCCATCATCTAGTGGCCGGTTTGGAGACATAACAAAGAAACAATAATAACTAGAGAACTATAAATAAAGGGTAGAGGTCGAACTTATATCTGACAGAAGCAAGAACTATTCATATAGATTCTTTCTACTTCTTTAAAATTTCTTCTTTTTTTTTAAAGTTACACTGATTGAACTGTTAATATATTAAATTATAAATGATTACTCTTAAATCCTGTTGAGAATTTTCTAGTCCAGACCTCATTCCTATAAGGAGTTATCAATAAATGGCTAAAATGGCTTTTCATTTAAAGTTAACCTGTTATTTCCCTTAAATCAAAGACTGCTAATATGTCTATACTAATTCAACACAAAGGCTATCGTTTGGTGGATTAGGAAAACAAATGTGACTTCTGGCTGGGTGGAATAAGGCAGTATAGGATGTAAAGAGTTAAGTGCGGTTTATTTTCTCAGTCAGTATAGCATCCACCTAGGAACCACAGATTCTGGTTCAATAGCGGTTTTCATCAATTCAGCACATGAGTACAGCCTGGCTGTGGTATAAAGTGGGGAAGCTGATGGTAGGTGCAAAGCGCCCAACTTCAGATGCAAACAATCTTCCTAATCTAGTGCAAGTGGAAAGAGATAGATTCCCTCGCTGTCCAGCCAAATACGACAATAGAAAACCATTCACAACTTTACTATTTTCAGTATCATAATTATATATATATGATATATATATATACATGCGATGACTTAATATATTTGTTTTCCAAATTTTGATGATTCTTAGAGCAAACTTATTAGTGATTTAGATTACAACATTACTCATTTTAAGATATAATATAGCAAACCTTCCATCTAAAAAAAAAAAAGAAAAACACTAGTTCCCATGAGTCCCCCCCCCAAAACACCAGTTTGACCCAGTGTCCCTTTTTTTTTTTAAGTACGTGTTTGAATTCAAAGGTTTTTCCTTCTAGAATTGGTACCATACTAGGTAAATAACCCAAACTGCCCTAGGCTATTTTACCTATAAATGAGGAGGAGGAAGAAGATGGGTTCATATATTTTCCAAGGGCATTAGCACATGACAAACTATAACCATACATACATCCTTAAAATGGATACTATAGAATATGCTGTTTAGCGGGGAGGGGGGGTTTAATAATTAACATAACTCACAATAAATAAGTAGACTAAGAGATAAATCATAAAACATTCCTTTTTTTTTTTTTTTTTTTTTTTTTTTCTTTTTTTTAAATGCACTAAACCCAAAAGAAATTGTTTTATTTGGTTTCATTCGTGAGATTCACAGTATTGAAATGTTAGACTTAACAATATTTGAGATAATTCAACAATAATATATGTCCAGAAAGTATCCAACCAATCAGAACATCATAAAAAACAAAGTAAAAACTGATATGCTAGTAACCAATCAGAAGGTCTTACTGCCTGTGTGAAAGACACTCTCGGCCGTTGGTTAATCAGCCAACAGTGACAAGAGTTTGTATATTATTTAAACATCTTATTCACGGATCCTGTATCAATTATCTGGCCCACCACCATGACTTGTGGTCAAAGCAATAGTTCCTATCAGAAGCACCAGAGTTAAGCAGTTCCCATCGGAAACACCAAAGTTAAGCAGCAACAAACCTATTTTGTATTAAGTGGGTGACCGTTAGAAACAGAGCAGTTACTATAAGCAATTGAGCCTGGTTGGTTGGGTTTACAGCATGTCAACAATTGGGGTTATTTTATGCCAAAATGTAGTTTCATTCATTCTTGTTAAGTATTCAAGTTTTTCTTCAAATCAAACTCTTTTTAACTCATTTTTTTAATCTATTTAACCCTTAGTGGACCCTAACAGGTACTACCTCTAGATCAAAATGCCCCAGGAGTAATGTGATGAAGGGGTACCCACACAGCTCAGAATTGGAACCTCACCAAAGTGGCAGTTAACTAGCACACCCAGGACATCAGCACCCTTCTAGCACATATGATAAAAGGGTTGGGCTGCTATACAGGAATAAAAACAGGACAATCAATAGGTGCAGGGCTTGATGTGACCAGCCCTCGAGTCAAGACTAGCAAAGTAATAATAAGAGAAAAGACAGTTAAGCAGTGATGAACTGGTTCAATATCTTAAATGGTGACCAATTCAAAAACGGCATTACTGTAAATAAGCTGAGTCGCGAGTGTCAAAGTAAAACTGGGTAAATAATATTTTCCCTCATTGGAAGGTTGTTCATTCTCAAATTAACGATTCATCACTCAGACAACAAGCATTGTCACTCATCACTTCATATCCTCTTTAAAATCATTTACTTCTCTCCTGTGTGTTTAGTTCTGATATAGTACTAAAGAATTACCTTTTATCTTTCGTCCACCATGCACTGTTCTATCCACTGAGCCAAACGACCCTAATTGATGAAGATATTGATAGTTATAGTTAACTATGGAAGCCATCACCTGGAATAAACACTACTTCTTGCTTCTAATTTTACTAGCCAGCTTTTGGTTCCTGTTGGACCTATTGATTTTTTTAATTTTCTTTTGACTGTGTACTAATCTACTATACTTATTTAAGATCCCCTTTTTATACTTAAAGATACCGTTTTTAGTACACCATGGAAAAAGCTGAAAGAAAGAGGGAGAACAAAAGTAGGCATTGGTAATTGTCATTTAGTATTTTTTCTTCTTTCTCCTTATCTCTAAAAATACTTTGTTTTTTATGTTCTTTGTATTAGGCATGAATAAAGGAGTAATTTGTATTTTTGAGACGACGCTCGATGTGTCATTCTGATTTCTCGGACTGTTGTTTATTGTGGTAAGTAAAAACATGTTACAGGCCGCTGTATTCTCCGGCCTTCTTTCAGGTGTTCTCTGTTTATTCCGATCATAGCAATGACTCCAAACCCTGAGAAATCATTTTGAATAGTTTGTGTTGATCAAACTAGGTGTTGAAGAAACTTTAGAAGATCTCATTCAAATAATGACAATCATGTTTTTTTTCTCCCCAATCAATACGAGATCAATTGACGTATCTTGGATTGATAGATGAAAAAACAATGATGTTTATATACACATAAGATGAGAATAACAGTACAAAAAAATAAAAATCAAAATTATACACAATAAAAGTATTTTTGGTTTTTTTTGGGTTCTTCTTTAAGATTTAATAAATTTCAATGATAATAGTCATTATTAGAGATTTGATATAATTTCAATCGAACTAAGATTTTTTTTAAAAATTGATCTGAAGTCATCAACTTCAGCTTTAACTATAAAGTAAAAAAAACCTTTTAAATGAAAAAGAAAAAAAAGAAAAAAGAATACTGTCATGCTCCATAAAAGTTACTAATTTTTTTTTTTTTTTTTTTATTCAAAACTTTTAAATCAAATCCAGTGAATATTTGATTAAGCATGCTAAATGTATTAGAAAACTAATCCATCCTTTTCCTCTCTAAACCGTGGCAATCCAGACAAAAGGATCTGGGTGATTTCGATGCTGCCGGTCCCGGCCTCCTACCTATACGCCTAGCGGTGGCCTGCTGAAAGTGCTATTATGAATCGTGTAGTGGTCTGAAGGCATTTTATCGATAAGTTTATGCAATATGAAAGCGATATTTACTGGCCCCCCCCCCAGTTTTTATCAACACGATCAATATGAAAATATAAAAAAGAAAACTAAATAAAAACCTGGGGGTGGGGTCTGGGAAAATAGTGCTTTCCTTATTGCATTTACATCTCGATAAAAATGCCTTCAAAAGCCTAAAAAATAACCTGTCCAAAACAACCCTTCAAAAATGCTAAAACAAAGTAAAAAAAGATAGTTTCGTACGGGAGAAGGGGGGGGGTAGTTATAATTACTTGTCATCGGTGACAAAAAAAATGGGAGGGGGCGCGTAAAATATCATTTTTCACATCGCATTAAATTGTCGATAAAAATGCCTTCAACCGGCACATGGTTCAAAACTAGCACGGTTCACGCTTTTTCAGAGGCACCACCCTAGCATATTTAGGGCAGGAGGCAGGGACAAACACATCCACAATCACCGGATTCTGTTTTCTCACAATTACAGTGAACCTTTTGGTTCTCGTACATAATTCCTTCCAAATTTGTCAAGAAACCAATTATTGAAAACCTGAAACATATCATCAAAAGAAATAGTATAAATGGTTTATGCATTCTTAACGCATGCAGAACCTGACAACATTTCCTCTTCCCCTTTCACTGCTGCTTTTCTTTAGGGATCCCTGTAGTTTTAAAGTAAGCCATATAATAGACTAGGAATAACATTTTGTTATTCCTTATTTTCGACTTCAGAGTCATTCGAAAAGCTGAGGTTCCACTGTATGAATTTTTATAAAGAAAAAAAAACAACTTTAAAAGTCAACCTTTGTATCCGATACATCTTTAAAGAATTGGTAAATAGAACTTGTTACATACCTGAAAAAGATGGAAAAAAATATTACGTGACAAAAAATTAATCAAAAACATCATATTAGACTAGAGCAGCTGAGCTGCAGTATACCGGGTAGGGGAAACTGGTGTATGATTTGTTTTACTTTTGAGATTTACAATGTACATTTCTAAGTAGAATTTTCAATGCTTGCTAGTATATTTCAATATTTAAATATCTTGTGAAATATATCAAATCTTCATAATATTTGCCCCAATCAAGAACAGTGGATATTTAAATTGTTATATATATTTACTTGGTCACTAATTGTTGTTTTGTAAGTTTCATACATACATACATACACACCACTGCCTTTATTCTATTATTACTCAGCTAGTAAATCAACTTTTGCTTTCCTAATGCTTTTTACTGTTTAGTTTAATGACGACGAAAATTATACTAAATTTATTCTTAGTTTAGGATTGAATTATTTGAAAAAAATTTCTGTTTTAATTGGTTGTGATTAGTCATAATTCAGTTAAATCAAAAACCAACCAATGCTCTAGTTTACTATCTGTTACCAACTTTCTTCCCCCTTCGTTATGTTTGTTTTTGAGCTTAATTGCAATTATGACTATCACACCAATTATAAACCAAATTTTTTCAAACATAATTCAATCCCTAAAACTAAGGAATAATTTAGTATATATTTCGTGTCATTAAACTAAACAGTAAAAAAAGCATTTAGAAGCAAAAGTTGATTAACTCGCTGAAGTTAAAATAGATAAAGGGCAGTTGGTGTGTAGTATGTATGTATGAAACTACAAAAATACAACAATTAATGACCAAGTAATATATATACAATTAAATATCCTGGTTCTTGATTTTTGTGCAAATATTATGAAGATTTGATTTATATTCCAGATATTTAAATATTGAAATATACATAGCAATAGCATTGAAATTCTAACTTAGAATGTCTAGCACTTGTAAATCTCAAAAAGTAAACATCAATACACCAGTTTCCCTCTCTACCCCGGTGATACTGGTAGCTTGCTTCTATCCTATTTTTTGATAATTTTTTGTCATAATATTTTTTTCATCTCTTTTCAGGTATGTACAAGTTCTATTTACCAATTCTTTAAAGATGTATCGGATACAAAAGGTTTTGACTTTTTAAAAGTTGTTTTTTTTTTTTCTTTATAATCATATACAGTGGACCTCAGTTTTCGAATGACTCTGAAGTCGAAAATAGAGATAACAAAATGTTTATTCTCTAAGTCTATTATAGGCACTTTAAAACTTATTCATGGATCCAAGAAAAGCAGCAGTGAAAGGGAAGAGGAAGTTGTCAGGTCTGATGTTAAGAATGCATAAATCCACTTTATACTTTTCTTTTGATAGATATTGTTTCAGTTTTCTAATAAATTGGTTCTTGAACATAATTTTGGAAGGAAATGTACGAGAACAAGGTTCCACTGTAATTTGTGAGAAACAGAATCCGGTGATTTTTGGATGCTGTTTGTCCTGCCTCCTGCCCTAAAATATGCTCAGGTGTGCCTGCTG
Source organism: Doryteuthis pealeii (assembly GCA_023376005.1). Classification (NCBI taxonomy): domain Eukaryota; kingdom Metazoa; phylum Mollusca; class Cephalopoda; order Myopsida; family Loliginidae; genus Doryteuthis; species Doryteuthis pealeii. Next base: position 56,971,785 of record CM042157.1, on the reverse strand, counting down.
AAAAAGTGAACCGTGCTGTTTTGAACCATGTAGCGGTTTGAAGGCATTTTTATCGACAATTTAATGCGAGTGAAATGATATTTACGCGCCCCCTCCCAGTTTTTTTGTCACCATGAAAGTAATATAACTACCCCCCCCCTCTCCCGTTTACATATCTTTTTTTATTTGTTAGCATTTTGAAGGCGTTTATTGACAGGTATTTTTTAGCGGTTTGAAGGCATTTTTATCGAGATGTTAAATGCAATAAGAAAGCACTATTTTCCAGCACCCCCCCAGGTTTTTTATTATTTATTCTTTTTTTAATATTTTCAATTATTTGTCGTGTTGATAAAAACTGGGGGGGGGGCAGTAAAATATCGCTTTCAATATTGCATAAACTTATCGATAAAATGCCTTCAGACCACTACACGATTCATAACTAGCACTTTTTCAGCAGGCACCGCCTAGCGTATTTTAGTGTAGGAGGCCGGGACGGCAGCATCCGAAAATCACCCAGAATCCTTGCTGATGGATTGCAGTAGAGAGAAAAGATGGATTAGTTTTCTAATACATTTAGTGCTTAATCAAATATTCACTGGATTTGATTTAAAAGTTGAAAAAAAAAAAAAAAAAAAAAAAATTAGTAACTCTTTTTATGGAGCATGAAGTATTCTTTTTTCTTTTTTTCTTTTTCATTTAAAGGTTTTTTTTATTTATAGTTAAAGCTGAAGTTGATGACTTCAGATCAATTTTTAAAAAAATCTTTAGTTCGATGAAATTATATCAAATCTCTAATAAATGACTAATTATCATTGAATTTATTAAATCTTAAAGAGAACCCAAAAAACAAACATTACTTTTATTGTGTATAATTTTGATTTTTTTTTTTTTGTACTGTTATTCTCATCTTTATTGTGGTATATAAAATCATTGTTTTTTCATGCTTATCAATCAAGATACGTCAATTGATCTCGTATTGATTGGGGAGAAAAACAATGATGTCATTATTGAATGAGATCTTCTAAAGTTCTTCAACACCTAGTTGATCAACAAACTATTCAAAATGATTTCTCAGGTTTGGGTCATTGCTATGATCGGATAAACAGAGAACACCTGAAGAAGGCCGGAGAATACAGCGGCTGTAACATGTTTTTACTTACCACAATAAACAACAGTCCGAGAAATCAGAATTATACACATCGAGCGTCGTCTCAAAAATACAATTACTTTTATTCATGCCTAATACAAAGAACATAAAAACAAAGATATTTTTAGAGATAAGAGAAAGAAGAAAAAATACTAAATGACAATTACCAATGCCTACTTTTGTCTCCCTCTTTCTTTCAGCTTTTTCCATGGTGTATAAAACGTTATTCTTTAAGTATAAAAAGGGATCTATAAATAAGGTATAGTAGATTAGTACACAGTCAAAAGAAAATAAAAAAAAATCAATAGGTCCAACAGGAAACCCAAAAGTAGGCTAGTAAAATTAGAGCAAGAAGTAGTGTTTATTCCAGGTGATGGGCTTCCATAGTTAACTATATACTATTCAATATCTTCATCAATTAGGGTCGTTTGGCTCAGTGGATAGAACAGTGCACTGGTGGCTGAAAGATAAAAGGTTCAATTCTTAGTACTATATCAGAACTGTAAACACACAGGAGAGAAGTAAATGATTTAAAGGAGGATATAAGTGATGAGTGACAATCTTGTTGTCTGAAGTGATGAATCGCTTAATTTGAGAATTGAACAACCTCCAGATGAGGGTAATAGTTATTTACCCAGTTTTACTTTGACACTCAGGACTCAGCTTATTTACAGTAATTGCTGTTTTGAATTGGTCACCCATTTAAGTATTGAACCAGTTCATCACTGCTTAACTGCTCTTTTCTCTTATTATTTACTTTGCTTAGTCTTGACTCAGGGCTGGTCACATCAAGCCCTAGCACCTATATGATTGTCCTGTTTTTATTGCCCTTATAGCAAGCCCCAACCCTTTTATCATATGTGCTAGAAGGTGGTGGCTGAGTGTCCTGGGTGTGCTATTAACTGCATCTTGTGGTGAGGTTCCAATTCTGGAGCTGTGTGGAGTACCCCTTCATCACCATTACTCCTGGGTGCATTTTGATCTAGAGTGGTAGTACCTGTTAGGGTCCCATCTATGGGTTAAATAGATTAAAAAATGAGTTTAAAAAGAGTTGAGTTTGAAGAAAAAAACTTGAATACTTAACAAGAATGAATGAAACTACATCTTTGGCATAAAATAACCCAATTGTTGACATGCTGTAAAACCCAACCAACCAGGTCTCAAATTGCTTATAGTAACTGCTGTTTCTAACTGGTCACCCATCTTAATACAAAATAGGTTTGTTGCTGCTTAACTTTGGTGTTTCCGATGGGAACTGCTTAACTCTGGTGCTTCTGATAGGAACTATTGCTTTGACCACAAGTCATGGTGGTGGGCAGATAATTGATACAGGATCCGTGAATAAGATGTTTAAATAATATACAAACTCTTGTCACTGTTGGCTGATTAACCCAACGGGAGAGTGTCTGTTCACACATGCTCAGTAAGATCCCTTCTGATTGGTTGACTAGCTATATCAGTTTTATTACTTGTTTTTATGATGTTCTGATTGGTTGGATACTTTCTGGACATATATTATTGTTGAATTATCTCAAAATATTGTTAAGTCTAACATTTCAATACTGTGAATCTCACGATGACCAAATAAACAATTTTCTTTGTGGTTAGTGGCATTTAAAAAAGAAAAAAAAAAAAAAAAAAAAAAGGAATGTTTTATGATTCTATCTCTTAGTCTACTTATTTATTGTGAGTTATGTTAATTATTAATCCCCCCCTCCCCGCTAAACAGCATATTCTATTAGTATCCATTTTAAGGATGTATGTATGGTTATAGTTTGTTTCATTTTGTGCTAATGCCCTTGGAAAATATATGAACCCATCTTTTCTTCCCTCCTCCTCATTTATAGGTAAAATAGTAGGGCAGTTTGGGTTATTTAGCCTTAGTATGGTAACCAATCTAGAAGGAAAACTTTGAATTCAAACTAACAGTACTTAAAAAAAAAAAGACACTGGGTCAAAACTGGTGTTTTGGGGGGGGGATCTCATGGGAACTAGTGTTTTTCTTTTTTTTTTTTTTAGATGGAAGAGTTTGGTATATATATTATCTTAAAATGAGTAATGTTTGTAATCTTAAAATCACTAATAAGTGCTCTTAAGAATCATCAAAATTTGGAAAACAAATATATTAAGTCATCGCATGTATATATATATATATATATATATATAATATATGAGATTACTGAAAATAGTAAAGTTGGTGAATTGGTCTATTGTCGGTATTGGCTGGACAGCGAGGGAATCTATCTCTTTCCACTTGCACTAGATTAGGAAGATTGTTTTTGCATCTGAAGTGGAGCGCTGCACCTACCATCAGCTTCCCACTTTATACACAGATCCAGGCTTTGTTACTCATGTGCTGAATTGATGAAAACCGCTATTGAACCCAGAATCTGTGGTTCCTAGGTGTATGCTATACTGACTGAGATAAACCGGCACTTAACTCTTTACATCCTATACTGCCTTATTCCACCCAGCCAGAAGTCACATTTGTTTTCCTAATCCACCCCAAACGATAGCCTTTGTTTGAATTTAGTATTAGACATATTTAGCAGTCTTTGATTTAAGGGAAATAACAGGTAACTTTAAATGAAAAGGCCATTTTTAGCCATTTATTGATAACTCCTTATAGGAATGAGGTTCTGGACTTAGAAAATTCTCAACAGGATGTTAAGAGTTAATCATTTATAATTTAATATTATTAACAGTTCAATCAGTGTAACTTTAAAAAAAAAAGAAGAAATTAAAGAAGTAGAAAGAATCTATATGAATATTTCTTGCTTCTGTTTCAGATATAAGTTCGACCTCTACCCTTTTTATAGTTCTCTAGTTATTATTGTTTCTTTGTTATGTCTCCTAAACCGGCCACTAGATGATGAAAATAAGTGATGAAATAATTTATTTTTTTGCAGTATGAATAGGGCTTCTTAATATAATGACTTTGAAGACGGGAAAAAATCTATCTTCAAAATTAGGGATATTGTATATTTTTTCCATGTAACATTCATCAACCAAAAAAATAAGTATCGTGCTTTAAAAGAAAAAGAAAAAAATTGCTAAAACTCGAATGATACAGAATATTAACTAATAATGTTCTTTTTTTAAAAATTTCATTTTGTTTTTATGAACAGAATTTTTAAAAAATCTAAAATATTTTTTATTCAGTCTTTTAAATATTGCTGATGATGAAAAAAGTTATTAATCATTAGCAAAGGTATGTGTATGTGGGGTGGGGGAACTTGACTGGTGGGGGTGGTGTGTGAGATGGTGATTAAGATTAATTAAACAGGCACATGTGAAAACAGAACACTCCTTTCATATTCTTTCTTGGAGGTTTTTTTTATTTTTTTAATCACAATCTGTGTTAAGGACTTGATGAGTTTGGAGACAAGAAGATGGCTTCTTGCAAGATCATCTTTATTAGGTGACTTCGTAGACCCCACTTTTCTTCTCCTTCAGACATACACCCAAACATGCATACACACAACTGCCCTTTACATGTGTACTAGAAGTGGCTACCCAGCGAAGCCTGGGTAGAGAAAAAAAAACAAAAAACATGGTCTTGCAGATCCATTATTACTGAATAGCAAGTTTGATCCTCGCTGGATGCCCCATAAACATCCCCACGCAAAAAAGACCTTCTGTTAATCCACCCTGGTGGTGGAGTAGGGGACAGGGAATTTTTTGTTTTTGTCAGGTTAGAGGAAATAATATCACATATAACGATATAGTAAGAAATTTAAATTCAATAATTAACAATATTTAAAAAAAAAAATGATATAAATGAGGCTATTTGTTAAATTGATATTTTAAATAGAATAAAAAAACATACAAAAAAATTAAATAAAGTATCTAAATTTAAAATAATTCTTTCATTTTAAAATTTTTTTGTGTAATATGTAAAATTCAATAAATAATTTAAAAAATAACATTAATTCAAAGTGTAGTCCATCGAATATCAAATTATTATAGTAAAAACATTGAAACATATTCTTAAAAAAAAAAAGAATTTTGTATGTGCTTAAAATTTGAATATAAAATTACAGTACTGATTTTTGAACAAATGCAGAATATTGCGCAAGAGAGAATATCATTAGAATCGGATTTCATGTGTAAATAGCATTAGATTACAGAAACTCCTAAAGTAACCCTTATCCGAATGTCTCAAAGGTTTCAGGTATTTCTATGAAATGTAATTCATTTTATATGTAATCTAATGATATAATCTAGCGCGCTATTTTGCATTAGTAACCTGATTTTATTTTATATTTTAATATTAAGATAAATAAATTAATGTGATTATTTTATAAATTATTTTTATAAACTGCCACTAACATGAAAAATGAAAATGAATAAAAAGAAAAAAAATGCTTATTTCATGTTTGTTAACATTTTTGGATTGCCAGAGGCCAACATTCTTAAGTAGAATTCATTCAATTAATATCATATTTCAAAGTGAAAAAATGTTATATATAAACATTTTTGAAAGAATAAAACAACCATATTTAAATTTAGAATAATTTTTTAATTTTTCTTTTTTGTATTATGTAGAATCTAGTACAGAGACAATCTAATATCAAAATGATTGTATATTATTTTTAAATTAGAAATTGGGCAAACTTTAAAGCACTCTGAAAAGAAAATTGATGTTGCCTATTTAGAATATTTAAAAAAAATGAAAAATAATTGGAACTTATTTTAAAGAGAATTTTTAATTTGTTTTAAAGGTAAATAAAAAATGACTGGACTTATTTTGAGTTAATTTAGCTAGAAATGGCTGAATTAGTATTCTAATGTTATTTTACTGTAAATTTAATTTTAAGTGTTTTCGAAAAAATAGATCAAATCTTAATTTTCAACACAAAAGGGAAGACCTGGTGATAGTGAATGAGTATATATATTTACTTTGTCGTTAATTGTTTTATTTTTGTAGTTTCCTCCAGATATACATACACTCGCCCATACATACACACAACTGCCCTTTATATATGGATAGATTTATATATGAATTTATACATAATATTTAAAAATAAAACCTATCCAGATGTCAAATTTATTGTAGTTTGGCTGTAATACTTTGCTATGACAACTAAATTGAAATTAAGTTGTAAAAATGATTAATGAAATTTTATAATGAGCGTGTCCTGCTTGTGAATTTGACAGTAACATTTTTTATGAGAGTGGGGAATTATGAGCAAAGAGTTAAAATATGCAATTGTAATATTAAAAACCCCAAAAATAATGATAGTTTTGTAAAAATTAAATAGGAAAAAAAAAGAGAAATGGTATCCAGTCTGTGGTGAGTACCAATGGTCTCATCATTGAGAACCTCTGGTTTAGGGTCACATCTATGGGTCAAATAGATCTGTTTTAACATTATTAATGTTAGATAGTATCTAGGGTATGATGTTGAAATGCATCTACTGGTAAAGTTCTAATTCTGGAGCTGTGGGGAATATAGAATACCCCTTCATCTTCATTACTTCCAGGTCCACTCTGACCTGGACTGGTAGTCCTGTCTATGGGTTGAATAGATCAAAAGATGAGTTTTTAAAAAAAAAAGAGAATGCCCAACAAGAATGAATAAAACAAAATGTCTTTGGCATAAAATAACCCAATAGTTGACATGCCGTTAAGTCCAACCAACCTAGTCTTAGATAGGAATACTTGATATCACAAACTGTGCAAATTATTTGTATTAAGAATAGTTGTTTGAAGCTATTATTTATTGTTATATATACAACAATTCAGCCAATATGCCTTCTGGCTTTCTTTAGGTTTTTCTTGTCAGAATCGGAAGCCTTCATGGAACTTCAAACAGAAATACCTGAAGAAGGTTGGAGGACACATTTGCTGAAACATTGTGTATATAACACTAAAAATGATGACAACATTCCGAAAAATCTAAATAATGCAAATTATCAAGCCTCATCTCAAAAATTCCGACCAATAAAAAAGTTGATTACAATGAAATGTTGAAAATATAAATAATTATTGTAATTAAACATTTACAAATAAATAAAATTTTGGCATTATCTACCAACCAATTTGCATGAGCAGGATGTGACACAAGGTCAGTTTCTTAAGTGGAGTTTTAACAGTTTTGAATTCAGTTTTCCTTCTCCCAAACTGGTTGCCTCACCAAGGTTAAAGAGCTCAGTCTGCTCTACTATTTATCCGTAGCTGAAGGAAAATAATTGGATTCATACATTTCCCAAGGATATTAGCACCATGTGAAATGCAAACAACCATGACCAGGATTTGAACTCGTCTCTCCATGTCAGTTTCTTATGATGGTAACCATTACACCATGCACCTCCATTTGTATTACATAACACATAAGGAGTTTGTATGCCATTAAATAAACCAAACCAAATCATTTCAAATCATTTTTTGGTTCTCCATGTATTATGTCAATATATCAGGAAAATGTATCCATTCTTTTCACCAACTACACTTAGTCACATTGTTATAGTCTGCTCCATATTTTACCAATCTATAAATAGATTATGTCTGACCCATATTGATATCAGTGTGCCAAAAAAAAAATTTCCCTTTCATGTTTAAGTCTTTATATAACTAGCATAGTTTACATTAAAATCTCAGGATTATTTACTTACAGATCAGTGTAGTATCTGTGTTAACATAAAAAAGGGAAATGTCTAAATACTCTGTTGTGAAGACCAACTTACACAACTGTATGTGGGTTGTATGATCGTAACTGGAGAGAAAGATGTAAGATATTAATTAGATGGAGCTACCATTGCCACTTGTCTAAATTCACGTGCACCACACAGGTAGTAGTTTAAAATGTGGGAGATATTTCTACAGCACACTGTATAAATTGACATGTCTTTTATATACAAGTTGCTGTTCCTTGTTTTGTTATTCTTTGATTTTAAACATAAAACGATGTGTGATGTTACATTGTATCTAGTGGCGAGGTTCCAATTCTGGAGCACTTGAGAATGTCAAGTACCCCTTCATCATTATTACTCCAAGGTTCACTCTGACCTGGAATGGTAGTACCTGTTAGGGCTCTATCTATGTGTTAAATAGAACAAAAATGAGTTTTAAAAATGGATTTAAAAGAAATTTAAAACAAGAATGAATAAAACAACACGTCTTCGGCATAAAATAACCCAACAAGTGTTGACATGCCGTAAAATCCAACCAACCATAAAACAATTTCTCTTGTCTTGGTTATCTATTTTTTAAAAACGTTTTATTCAATTTGCTTTGCCTAACTTGGGATGTTTGGATGTAAGATGAATTAAAAAATGAATTCAAACACAAGAGAAAAGAGATTCACCATTTATACAGAGTGCAGCATCATTAGCTAGATAGAGCTACCAATGCCACTTTCCTAAATTCACTTGCACCATACAGGTGATAGTTTAAAATGTGGGAGGTATTTTTGCCGCACCCTGTATAAAATCGTCTTGTCTTTTATATACAATTTGCTGTTCCTTGTTTTAACATGTACACAAAAGAAACTCCAATTTAAGTTTAGTTATTCTTTCTTGGATTTTAAACATAAAACAATGCTGCTCATTGTAGAAACTTATTTCTCTTGTCTTAGTTATCTATTTAAAAAAAAAGTTTTATTATTTTATTTTATTTGCTTTGCGTTACGTTCCTTCTCCAGCCCCATCTTTCTTTCTTCCTTTCCAGTTCATTGTGGCAGAAATGGTAAATTCTAAGAAACTAGTTGAATAGTTTGAAATTAAGTATTGTAAAGACGACATGAAAATAGAGCCATCAGACAGACACTGTCTGTTGGATTTCTTGTTTTTCTTTTTCTTTTGCTAAGTGCGTAATATCACAAATTTACTTGGATTCAATAGTTTTTCTTTTTTTTTTTAACCTAATTATAACTTTCTTGCAAAACTATTGTATACGATATATGGTATTATTTGTGCATGTGTGTGGGTCTTGTGTTCATGTGTAGTTCTGTGTGTATTAATGTGTAGTTCTGCATGTATTAATGTGTAGTGTATGTGTGTGGTTCTGCGTGTATTAATGTGTAGTGTATGTGTGTGGTTCTGCGTGTATTAATGTGTAGTGTATGTGTGTGTGTTCTGCGTGTATTAATGTGTGTGTGTGTTGTGTTGTGGTTCTGCGTGTATTAATGTGTAGTGTATGTGGTGTGTGGTTCTGCGTGTATTAATGTGTAGTGTATGTGCGTGTGTGGTTCTGCGTGTATTAATGTGTAGTGTATGTGCGTGTGTGGTTCTGCGTGTATTAATGTGTAGTGTATGTGCGTGTGTGGTCTGCGTGTATTAATGTGTATGTGTATTAATGTGTAGTGTATGTGCGTGTGTGGTGTGTGCTGCGTGTATTAATGTGTAGTGTATGTGTGCGTGTGTGGTTCTGCGTGTATTAATGTGTAATGTATGTGTGTGTGTGGTTCTGCGTGTATTAATGTGTAGTGTATGTGTGTGTGTGGTTCTGCGTGTATTAATGTGTAGTGTATGTGTGCAGGTCTGTATGTTCATGTGTAGTGCATGTGTGCTGGTCTGCATATTTATATGTACTATGTGTGTGGGCCTGTGTGTTCTTGTGTAGTGCATGCATACGGGCCTGTGTGGGTCTGCATATTCATGTATAGTTTATGTGTGTGCCCACAAACCTGCTTGTGTCTGTATGTGTATATTTATATACTTATGTCTCTGTGTTGGTTTTTACAAGGATAGCATATTTATTTAGTTGTAAGTTTAAAAGTAAGATACACACATGTTTGAAAAATCACTTTTCTCTTGTTCTAAGCCTCTGGAGGTTTACTTGTTAGTTCCCAATTTGATTTTAAGCTTTTGTACTTTTGTATTATTTTTTTCTTTTTTAAACTTTGTTGTCTGCTAGGTAAGTAATTATCATTGTAGCTAGGAAGTTACTTTTATTTTTATTTATTTTTTTATGCGTATTTTTGGATGATGTGAATTGTTTTTTCTTTTTTTTTTCTTTTTTTTTTCATCTCCATTGAAGAATGTGTTACTTTAAATGCTTGTTTTAAAGTGATGCATTGGAAAGACAGCATCTTTCAATCAGAGAACTCATCTCTTTATTTATTTATTTTTTATTTTTTTTATTTTGTCGTATTTATTTATTTATTTTTTTTCTTCTTTCGGCAATTCTGATTAGCTTTACTGTTCTGATTACTGCTTTGTGGACTTCTCTCGCCATTAGTCATCTCACTAATGACTTCCAAGTACCATTGGTATCACTAGGAAAAACTATTTATGGGGAAGAAAATATCTAATTCCGTTCTCTTTTCTTATTTCTCCCTCTTTTTCTTATTTTCTGTCTTTTTTTCTTATTTCTCCCTCTTTTTTCTTATTTCTCCCCCTTTTTCTTATTTCTCCCCCTTTTTCTCATTTCCTCCCCTTTTCTTATTTCTGCCTCTTTTTTCTTCTTTCTCTCCCTTTTTCTTCTCCTTCTTCCTCCTCCTTTCCTATTGTTTCATCTTCCCCTTTGTTCTCCTTTCCTTCAATTATTTCTCTTCTCCTTTCCTTCCTCTTCTCATCCTCATTCTTCTCTTTCATCTCATCTTCATCTTGTTTACTTTCACTTCTTCCTTCTTTGTTTTTCTTCTCCTCATCCTTTTCCTTTTCATAGCATTCTTTTTCAAATTTTCCTCTTTGGTTGCTTACTCATGGAAAAACTAGGGTGTGCCAACGCATGAAATTTTGGTAAATTCTAGTTAAAACAAGTTTGCCAGCAAACATTTAGGTCTTAGGAAAATTTTAAAAAAAGAAGAAAATTGTTCTTTCATAAAGATTGTGTGCTAATAATAAATAAATAAATAATTATTAATAGTTACATTCTCTGGTTACTTACTAATTATAGTGACCTCTATTCTAAGTTTACATTTGGTCTTGGTATATATATATATATATATATATATATATATATATATATTATGGGTCCAACAGGAGGAAATTAAATATTTTATAAAAAAGGAGGTCCGCAAAGTAGATTATGTTTTTAAATTTTTTATTTTTTTTATTATCATCTTACATTAGCTATATATATATATATATATATATATATATATATAGTAAAGGAAAAGCTTAAAAATCAGTCATTTTGTGGTTATAGATTTATTACTACCCACAGGTATCAGTGTATACCTATGAGTATCATCAGACCGCTGACTTTATTGGAAATGGTACACAGAAAATTCATGAGGTTTTATATGCAATTTTTCTGGGAAATCCTAAAATGTTTCTATTACAGTTCTTCTCATCATCTTAGTGGGTGGTGTTTATGACTAGGGATTAGTTCGCCAGGTGGTCTCACTCTGGATGGTTTTGTCCCTTCAAGAAATAATTTACTAACCCCTTCATACAAGCAGGATGTGACACAAGTTCAATTTCTTAAGTGGAGTTTAACAGGTTTGAATTCAGAGTTTTCCTTCTTCTAGACAGGTTACCTACCCACGGTTAAAGAGCCCAGTCTGCCCTACTATTTACCCATAGCTGGATGCATGCCTTTCCCAAGGGTACTAACACTAAGTGAAATGCAAACAGCCTTGTCCAGGATTTGAATTTGGGTTGACAAGTCCATTTCCTCAAGTGGTTTCCCTAAAATTAAAGAATTCTAAATATGTTTAATACTAAATTTAAACAATGCTATCATTTGGGGCAGCCTTAGGCAGTTTAATAATATGGCCAGTTGGAATGAGGTGGTATAGGACATTTTAACACTTGTATCTGGTCAGAATGAGAGCAATCTACTCCAATGGATTAAATAAAGAGTTAGGTTTTTTGTTTTTATTTTGAACGGTTTAAGAAAAAGTGAGTTGACGTGGAATAGCATGTTTATCTTTATTTCATTGTTATCAATCATTTTGTTAAGTTCAAAATACTAGAAATACTGAAGGAAGATTTAACTTTAATTTTTGAGAGGATGAAATATTAATTATACACAGATTTATTCCAATTGGTGTTCTCATGTTGTTTTTTTTTTATAGTCACCAGTTCAAATTACTTAGTGTATAATAAGGATAATTCCTCCCTCTTAAAAATTAAAGTGGCCTTTACCAAGTATTTATTAACTCTTTTGCAAGCAATTTTAAAAATCCTTTTAAAGTGGGGGAATTATTTTCAAGCAAGTTAATTAATCTATACATATATAAAGGACAGTTGATGTGTATGAATGAAACTATGAAAATGAAACAATTAATGACAAAGTACACATTGAATATCCCCAGTTCTTGCTTTTTGAACAAAAAATTATGAAGATTTGATTTATTTTCAAAGATATTTAAAAATCAAGATATACATAGAAATAGCATTGAAATTCTACTTAAAAATGTCCTGCATTTGTAAATCTCAAAAGTAAACAAATCAATAGCATTTTTTCTTCACTGCTTCTACCAATTGACACTGGGTAGCTGCTTCTAGTCATATATATAATTTTAAAAAATACAAAGAAAACATA
>CM042157.1:56939220-56954220 GCA_023376005.1 Doryteuthis pealeii | reverse complement strand
AGGTTACAAGGTAGGAGTTAGACGGCTTTAGTTGGGACCCATAAATTTTTCCCGGGGACTCATTCAAAGCAAATTTGTGCGTCGCTGGACACACTAAATAAAAAAGCTAACAGCATTATATAGGATCAACATGGCATGACCTATATATCTAATTAATATATATAAAAAAAGTGTTGAAAACATTTAATGAATGTACAATTAAAGAATGTTTATTTATGTGTTATCAATAATATTTAAAACAAAAACTCAGTGTTTTACTGATAGTGTTCAATATCCAGGATACTCGCTTAATAGTTGAATATTGGGCAATGATTAACAAAACAATCATATATATATATATATATATATATATATATATATATAGTATTTGTGGAAAAGGTGACTTACCGGTGAAAATGGTCACAATGGTTGGTTGATGCAAGTTTCACAATGATAAGACAGTGATATAACAAATATAAAGTGCTCAATACGTGAGTAAAGCAAATTTATTATAATAATAGTACACAGTAATAACCTACTTGAGTTTCACCATAAGGATCTTCAGGGTTAAATCCACTGGTGCGTGTGTGTATATATTTAGGCAGTACATTTTCTTGTAGGCATATTTTATGATGACAGACAAGTATTTAGAGTTGTTTTTTTATTACCCTTTTTATATTTGCAAGTGAAATCTTGCAGCTGAGGGCCGGGTTAGAGTAAGGGCTGGGTTAGCTCAGTGGATAGAGCGTTCGGCTAGAAATCACAAGGTTCTTAGTTTGATACTGGGATTTGTGCGGTAAAGTGAGGAGCTGATGGTAGGTGTGGCGCTCCACCTCAGATGCTAAAACTCCTTGGTCTAGCGCTAGTGAAAAGGGGATAGACTCCCTTGCTGTATGGCTGATACCGACTTTAGGCCACCCCAATGACCTTACACACACACACACTGAGATAGATATGTCATATTGTTGGGTTCATTCTTCATTGCATATTTTTGGTTTATTAACGAGAATTCTTCCAAGCCGTGGCTGTGTCAGTACTGTTGTATGGTTTCCCTAAAACAATTGTTATTGCATTTTCCTGATGATGACCTCAGGTTGAAACTAATAGCAAAAGTATTAATGATTAAGGAGAAATTTATTCCTTAGTTTATCTTTAGTTTACTTTTCTCTATTTTATGTGTTAAATGATCTGTGAACCTTTTATCTTCCTATTCAAGCTGTGGCTTATGACGTTTCTATTTAGAAATGAGTGAGGCATTGTAATTAGCATTACAGAATTACCTAAGTGAAATACTATCTTATAACTAAGAGATCATTTGTTAACTACTAATATTAACTGATGCCAATCATTAAAAAAACAATCTTTTCATGTCACACTTATTTTGCTTTTGTGGTTACACATATTACTCTCAATTAGCTTCTGAAACCACTATGTTGTTAATCTGTTATATACCCGTTAATCTGCTGGGTATATAATGAGGAGAAAGGGGATGCGTTCTTACAGGTTCTGTTTCATTGCTGGCCATTTTCTTCTTCTGGGCTGATTCCTTCCTTCTGCTGGGCTGGGTTGTCTGTGCTCATTTTATTGTTGTAATAAATAATCAACACTTAATTATTTTACACAATGTCTTTATTCTTTATTAAGAACCAGAAGCCCAAAAGGGTTTTGAACTGTGCAGTGAGAAACTGGTATTTTAGGAGCAAAGGACCCTTGCATCTGCTAATTGCCAAAATATAACTAAGTCAGTCATGCTCACCTTCAGCCAATCAGTAATTGGTGTCTAGATCAGAGAAGGTGAACTGCGCCTGTCAATCACTTTTACAACTTCCTCTAATGGTCAATAATAACTTTCCATTTACCATACTGTTATTTGAATTTTAATACACTTGCAGACATGAATTGTAGGCTACCCACGAATTATGTAACAAATTCTATATCATAATGTCACTTTATCAAAAGCATTGAAATTATCTATTTATTTTTGAATGAGGAAGTAACGGTGAACACCTTTCTGATGACGTTACCATCTCGTCTTACAATTCAAATTAACATCACTGAATTAATGATTCACTATTGAGATCTTGTACACTGACTTTGCATGTGAATTTCAATCTTTTTGTTCACATCCTGTCATATTGTCATTTAATTAAAATCTAACATCATTGAATTAATGCTTTGTTACTGGAAAGTTGTGAATACTTATTTACCAACCTCTCTGCATGAGTAGGATGTGACACAAGGTCAATTTCTTAAGTGGAGTTTAACGGGGTTTAATTCAGTTTTCCATCTCCTAGACTGATTGCCAGGGGAGTCCCCATGGAGTAGTGACTAATGTAAGAGACTGTGACATTGTAGTAAGCGAGTTCCAACCCCAGTCATGCTATTAGTTCACTTTTGGACTAATACTCTTGGGAAAAGTATGAACCATTTCACCCCCCCCCTAGTTATGGATTAAATAGTACCACTACTGTTGTTTTACAAAGATGGCTTTGGCATTAAATAACCCATGAAAGTTGATATGCCATTAAACAAAGAAATCTTGGAAGAATTCTTGCTTTACTTATTAGAGAGATCAGATTTCCACATGATTGATTATAATAAAATATGAAAATAAAGAAAATAAAATATCCCACAATTCCACTTTTGATGAAAGTTTAATTTGTATTTAGGTGGGATTTTAATGTAATGCCAATTTCAAGCGATGGAAGAATATGGTTCACGTATTTACGGTGTTCGTCAATGGAACTGTGAATGGCTGGACATCCCAAGAGCTGATGTTGCTAATTATTGTGGTGATCTGAGATGTTGGGAATTCAACATGTGGAGCTGCCTTAATGCATATCGGGTGAATGCAGTCATAAACATATTGTAAGATACTGCTGGCAAGCTCTAGGTTAATGATAATGATCTTGAGATATATATATATATATATATATATATATATATATATATATATATATATGAGTTTTATAATTTGCTTGAAGCATTGTGTATATATTGGTTTGGAGGTTGATTTTGAAGGCTATCACAATGCAGGTGTAAAGAAAAAAAATAATAAGGTAACAATGGTGTTGTGTGTTAACCTGTAATTTATTCTTGAATTTTCGAGATAAAATCTCTTTCAGAAGATCACTGGAACTGATATATATATAATCAAGATCATATATATTATATAACCTAATGAGAATTTTCTGATCCCTCTTATAAAATAAAACTAGAATTCTTCTAAGCTGTATCTGTGTCAGTACTACTGTATGGCTGTACCACTTTGATTTTAATGAACTGCCTGGAGAAAAAGTTAGGTTGGAACTACTCAAGGATATCATGTGCTATTTTGAACAAATCCTGGAAGCAGTACAGTAAAACAACAGATGTTTGGTCACTTATCTCCTATCACACAAACCATCTAAGATGAGCAAGACATACTGGACACTGCTGGAGAAGTAAGGACAAATTCATAAGTGATCTTCTCTTATGGACTCCTATGCATCAAAAAACATCAGTGTTGACTGAGCAGCAAAAAATTACACTAATCAGCTCTGTGCAGACACTGGATGCCATCTAGAGGACCTACTTATAGGTTTGGATGGCAAGAGTGAGTCAGAGGAATCGGTGCTGTCGGCATGCCTTGATAGTGATACAGAAGCATTTTTCTAAGGGGTGGGGGGGTTCCTTTTTTTTTTCTTCCCCTCTCAGTAGGTACATATGGCCATTGTATATTGTCCTTAAGGGCATCCACTAAATAAAGGGATTTGTCTGGGTAATCATAGATTAATTTGTGCTGGGATTTCATTATTGTAATTGTTGATTTCAGGTTATCAGTGTTTTCTATGGCAAACTGTCCACGGAAAAATATTAACAAAATATTAGCAGTTGGCGGTGGGTGGTGTTGGTGAGCAATTATCCACACACACACTATTTTATGTTATGGAGATGAAGTATTAGTGGAAGAAGTTCCTTTGTGGCCATAGAAAATTAGTTCCTATTGTAAGAAGTATAAATGCATTTCTTCTGGATCCATCCATCAAATTGTGGGCGGAGGTGGGGGGGGGGCAGAGGTGTCGTCATTCTTAAGCATTGGAGACTAAAAGTCTCTGGATGGAGAAGCCTCTTCCAATTCTGTAGAATGCGATTTGGAAATTATTTGATTGTTCAGCTATCAAAATATTAGATCAATTGTCTATAATGCAAAGCATATGATTTCATTTGTGGTGCTGGGTTAGTGATGCTCATGAACGATATTGTAGTAAGGAAACAAGAAAGAATACTTCTCATTGTTTTCAAATGGCCAATGGGCTCATAAAAAGTAGAACATGAGTCTTGAGTGAAATTCTGAAAAGTCATTAATATATTTGTTTGGACTTAGTCAGTAGGATCTTCTTACCAATTTGTTTGACTGCTCTGTCAGTGGGGCTAAGAATATGCTGATTGTATCCCCTGCAAAGAAGTAAGGACATCTCCTCTAAAAAAAAAAAGGGTGTCTTAAACTGCATCTGATGGTGAGGTTCCAATTCTAGTAGCATTACCAGCTCGTTTCGTAAAATCGTTGGACATTTCTTGTTTTGAATTGGTCCGTGATTTGACATTTTTTAAACAAAATCATATCCACTTTTGTACCCCCAATTTCTGGGTTTTAAATTCTCATAACTTTTGAACCACTGGGAATATTTGCATAATTCAAACAGTTCTGAACTCCATTTACAAAGCTCTATATAACTAACATGATTAAATAACAATAATCTCAAATAAAAAAAATCAACTGGGAATGCTAATTCTAGAGTTCTGGAGAGTGTGGGGTACCACTTCATTGCCTGGAAGGAATCCTCGTGATGCAGTGGGTAATGTGCTGCACTGCGTCATTGCAATGAATTTGAACACCAGTCCCACTATTACATTCACTTTCAGACTAATGCCCTTGGAAAAGGTAGGAACATCTCATTTGCCCATGGGCTGAATATAGTGCCACTGCTATTGTTCTACAAAGATGGCTTTGTCATAAAATAACCAACAAAGGTTGATATGCTATTAAAACAAAGAAAGAAATGCTTAATTGCAATGTCTTCCAGGTGGACTCTGGCCTGGAGTGGTAGTACCTGTTAGGGTTCCCATTATGGATCAAATAGATCTGTTTAAAAATTATTTAAAATTGGAAACATTTGATTCCATATAACTGTAAATTACTTGTATTAAGTTACTTAGAAGCAATGATAGTTTGCAAAGATTACTATTAGTTACTTGAAGCCATATAACTTTGTATAAACAAATGACCATCATTAAATAGAAATAGTTACTTGAAGCCATACAAGTGTGTATAAATTATAAGTATTATACAGGAATAACTGAATCCATACAAATGTGTACAAATTATTTGTATGAAATAGTAATACTTGATATCATAACTGAGCAAAAAACAAAAACACCCACAAGAAATAACTACATGGAAATGTAAATATAAATGTACAATGAATGCAATTATCTAACCTAGCAAAGAATAATCCTAAACAGGTTGATATGCCATTAAAATCAATCAATTTGTTTGAAATGTATAAAATGTACAAAAAAACAAACAAACTGTGAATCTGTTGAGTTCTTGTGGTAACAAGGTCCACATTAATAGTGATACATTTAATGTAGGAAAGAGTGAATGATTCTAATTAGCATTTCATAGTTATTTTCAAGACTTCTGAAAAGGCGAAGAGGGGAGGCTCCTTCCCCAGATGTACTTTACCTTAAAATTTAACAGTCTTTCATACTAAAATAAATAGAATCTCTGTGTGTGTGTGTGTGTATTATATATATATATATATATATATATATATATATATATATATATATATATATATATATATGAGATGTATTTTTGTATTTGTATCCGTTGTTGGAAATACATATACCAGGTTTGGGCATAGGCTCTCTCTTTCAGTCTCTCATTGACCAAGCCCCTCCTGTTTTATTGAGCTAGCCTAGCCGGCACCAAGGGACACTTAACATATATATATATATATATATATATATATATATATATATTATATATATATATAATATATATATATATAATGTGTGTGTGTGCAATTTTATTTTTGATTACAGAGATGTTATACATTTTATTTTTTATTAGTTTCAGTGCTAAAGTTGTTTAATAAATAATACCTAGCCATAATTTTTGCAATAGAAAAATTCCAAACAATACAGAGTTTACATTTACGGAAAACTCTAAAAAAAGAAAAAAGTCACTATTTATTAAATGACCTTCGTATATTTTCTTAGTTTCAGCGCTGTAGAGTTTGGTAATAAATAATACCTAATGATATCAGTTTTTAATGTATAATGTTCCACTGGAAATAATAAAATCCTGGTATCTTTGGTTTTGAAAATAATTAACTTTATATATATATATATATATATATATATATATATATATATATATATTTTTAATTGTACTTATTTATGGGCAGTACTAATAATTGAAAATAATTAACTTTATATATATATGTTTTAATTGTACTTATTTATGGGCAGTACTAATAGCACCCGCCAACTCAGCGCATGAGTAGAACAACGTGGGTAATCTGATCTGTGCAGTAAAGTGGGGAGCTGGTGGTAGTTGTGACGCTCCACCACAGCAAAAAACAAAGCAAAACAATCTCCTTGCGCTAGCGAAAAGGAGATAGACTCCCTCGCTATCTAACTGATATTGACAATGGGCCACCCCACCAAGTTTACTTTTACGTTACATTATTAACGGCACTAAAGTTGTAAGAGTTTTTAATTACATTTTGAACTTAGCCAGGGTTCATTATTATCCTCAGATTTCATCAGATTTTTTTTTTATTATAAACGTACCGATTGAGGATACTAAGTATTCTTGTTGGTTGCATTACTTCCTATCTACTTAGTACAAAATGTGATAAAACTAACAAGGATGAGAATGTCTTTTTGATAGGGACAGAAAAAAAAATTCTAAAAAAGACTGTTAAGAAACTACATAGTCTGAAAAAGAAGGGACGAATTTTTATCTATTTTTTATTTTTGTTTTCATCTCTTCTTTCACTGTACTTAAAGTTTGACAATTGACTTGACCTCTCTCTGGTCATTTACTTGTCTTGCCACCCCCGCAGGCTTTCAGACTGTAGAAAGGGATTCACTCTCCTTCAATCTCTCTTTCATTGACCAAACCCCTCCTGTTTTATTGAGCTAGCCTAGCCGGCACCAAGGGACACTTAACATAAAAAGGAGCTTCATTCTATACCTCACTCCACAACTGAATGAATATACCTTGACCAAGGAAAGTAAGAGGCCATGTGGTAGGTAGTTAGAAAAAAAAAATCTGTATTGAATGTTAGGGCACTGAGGGCATTGCTTCTTCATAATATGTACTTTTTGTCCTCTTATTCTCACATCATGAATTTTTGTGAAATTGATCTATGAAAATACTAATTTTTTTTTTTTTTAGTTGGGAATTTAAAATGTATCTATTTTCTTTCCATGTGACCTCTTCACCTCCTACAAAAGTGTGTGTAAGATGCTACTTTGAACATCTAGACAGAATCTAGGACTTTTCCCCATACCATCAAGGGGACCTGAAAGTGTGAAGGTAATTCTATTTTTTTCTCCTCATATGATAGAATGAATCACGTTAGGGTTTATTCCTAGTTGTATTTTTGTGGCATATTCATTATAAAAAAATCGCTGAAAAAAACTAAAAAGTAGTAATGACAGAGAAATAGACATTCCTGTTTAGTGTTTAAAGTTAGTCTTATTATTTTTGTTCAACATTGACCATAATATATATATATATATATATATATATATATATATATATATATATATATATATATGTTCATTGGTAAATAGTGCTCAATATTGTAGATAGGGCATTTATGTCTTAGTTAGGATAGCGTGGTCATGAAGCCAATGACCCTTGGTTGGTGGCAATTTCTCGCCTATGCGATTTTCAAACCAAACTGTTAGTAACCAAACGCCATTGACTCCATGTCCTCGCTACCCTAACTTAAACACCTTGGCCATTTTCTTCGTTTTAAAGTTTGATAATTATTAATTTATAGATATACAAAAAAAAGTACAATAAGTATATTATTTATCTTTTTATTCTCTTCTCTCATCAACTTCTAAATCTGTAATTTTAAAGGTATTTTTATTTTATTCTTATTTGAAACAAATGTCATATCTTGTAATTAATACAAACCTAATACTTTTATTATAAAACCAATTCTTAAAAATGTCTCCATAAAAATAAGTTTTCATAAAAATATCTCTTTTCCGAACTTTTAATATCTCGGTCACACATTACCCTATATAAAGAATATAAGTTGTAGGTATTTCATTTATCCAACTCTGCTAGGATGCGACCATATACGACGAGGATCGAACTCGCTAATGAATGGATCTGCGAGACGAACTTGCTAAACATTACACTATGATGGGACGCCCCGAGAAAATGCAACTAGTATTTTAATTAAATTGTTTATATTTAATATCTTTTTTTATATTTCAAATTTCAGGATTTAAAAAAAAGTTTTTGTTATTTAGAGTGAAACAATGAACACGTGTGTAATCTCTGATAGTAAATTTCATTGTCTTTAAGCTTTAAAGATATTTCTAGAATAGTACACACAAAACATACTGCCTTTAAAGACTTTAAAGGCACTATGTTTTGAGTGAACTATTCTAGTAATGTAGAAATACATTTTTATGTTATGTTAAATTTCATCAATAAAATCGCATAATTATTAAAAAGTGAATAGAATGTTTGTCAATTTTTGAAGTTCGAACAAGACGGACAGATTTTGTAGGCTCGAGAAACACGTGGTTTCAAAATTGTTGAATTTCTTATTTCGCGCCTACTTAGTCACAAACCAGAATTAGTTAAATAATAATTGTAATGTTTTTACATTTTTTTTCTCGATTTAAAAAAAACAAAAAACGGGTGTTTAATCCGACAGTTGAAATATAATCAGCCGAGGGTGTCCTGTTTGACGTAAAAGTAACGTAGCAAATTGATTTCTCTTCCCTAAACTTTTCCCTATAAATTTGTTCTATAATCTGAAAGTTTGGTTTTTAATCGATGTTATTCCAAGGAAAATTGAAAGGTCCATAACAAAATTTTTAGACGTGGTTATATTGAACTTTCTCGATGTAATTTTTCCCAGTGTTTAATTTTTTTTTATATCGTAATTAAGAAACATAAATGATAATATCCAAAAGTAATTAAATTAAAAAAAAAAGTCTATTATAAATGAAATCCCTAAAAAATCAAGCATCATAATAATCGCGTATCCAATAGGATATTCAAAATTGCTTTGTATAACATTTGTATAATAACATCATATCCAATATAGGATATTGCCGAAAATATTGTCCAGAGGTTGTTTTTTTATTTTTTATTTTTTAAAAAGTGTTTGTAATCTTTATATACGAAATACATTAAAAGAAAAACAAAAACAATAAAACAAACAAAAAAATAAGCAATCAAACAAACTTTTATAATTGAAAAATTACTTAAATAGGCTGTATTTATTTTTTTATGGTACCGGTAAACTAGACTTATATATCTGCAAGCAAATAATACTAGGCACTGGGCAAAAAAAAAAAAAAATCGGATACTACGAGTTTAAAAAGCGAATTAAAAATAATTAAAACTATTATTTAAGGTCAAACTTCGTCTAAATCGATAAGTAGTAACATAATGACCATCATTAAAAAAAGAAAAATATCATATATGTAGTTTATTTTTAATACATTTAAAGGGATTTGTTTTGGTCAATTTCGACGCGGTCCGCCATTCTCTCTTTTTCAAGGGTTTTAAGCGCTTGTTTACAATTTTAATATAACATTCGCGATTGCAAAAAAAAAAAAAAAAAAAAAAAAAAAAAAAATACCGAAAAACCAGGTAATTATCCGATTTTTATGAAATTTTCAGTATTGATCTATCAATTAATGAATTTATAATGCATCAGTTATTTTATTTCAAAACTTTAATTTAGTATTTTTGCTATGAAAAATTAATATATAAAATTCATTTAAAATAAAAAATATTAGGATTTTAAGTTTAAAATGTTATATTTTTAGATTCTAGAAATAAATATCTATTTAATGCAAACCATATTTTAGTCAATCAAAGTTTTGAAGAAAAATTCTATTGAAAATGTAGCCCCTCTCCCTTTTTAAGCAGAAAAAATATTGATGTATAATTTTTTCTTTTATAAGATAATAGCCAATTAAATAATTATCGAAATGAGTAAAAAAGAAATCTCCAAAAAATTAATTTTCTATATCTTCTCACCAACTTTTAGGAAAAAAAATGCACAGGTATACACTACTAAAACAATAATTCAGATCAAATTCTCTTAATTCATCGATAGTTCCTCACTCTTAATTTCTTTATCTTACCATCATTTCTGAAATGAATCTTAATTTTTTTTCTTCTTCACTATTTGGTGTTTTTGATCCGATTAGGCAATTTGTTTCTAAAATGTGCCTATATTTTTGGTGGTAGAGAGAAACAAATAGCTGTTTTTTCTTTTTCTTTCTTAGAGCAAGGAGTACCTTTATAGAAAAATAAGTATCATTTTCTGAGTGTATAAAGTAGATGTTTTTTTGTTTTTTTTTTGGAAGTGGGGTGGGAGATATAAGTAAAGAAATTTTCTTGTTTAGTGCATATGTCAAGATAGTAGGTACATTCTTTTATGTTGTTAGTGATGACACCTTTATTTTGTAGTAGACCATCCCTAAACCCTCAAATGTGAAAGGGGGGTTGGGACAGGCAAACCTAGGTTGGGTTTCCAGCTAAAAAGATCTTATCTTGATGAGGGTACCACCACCTAAAGATTATGCCCCCAGAGTTGACGGTGAACCTTTTTTAAACAATTATCCTGAATCACTTGGTCTGTTAGAGATTATTGCCTTTACAAATTGAACAAATAGACACGTTGGGTGAAGAGGAACTTTTGACATTCGTTCCCCCCCACCCGGCCAAACTCTGGTCTTTTTGACATTAAATTCCAAAAAATAGAAAACACATTTTTTTCTCCATTCTTTCCTCCACCAAATTTGGTTAGTGGGTATTAATGTGGGACCATCCACGAGCCGGAAGCTCATGGGAGGCGGGTGCCAAAAAATATGTTGATCGCGTCGGCATTGCCCCTCAAGGGGAGCGCCTCAGGCACCGGGCAATGAACCCAGCCCTGCCCCTTTAAATCGAGGGGGTGTTGCCTATGGGGATAGCCCCCTGGGATTAACGTTAACTTCTGCGGTCCGGGACCGAGGCCACTGGACCCCCGCAGAGGTCAAGGATATAGGACACTTTATTTTTTTCCCCGTCTTTAAAAAAAAAAATATTTTAATTATGTTTAATTTATGCATGAAAATTACTTACCATCATTTTTTCCCATGTTCCATTCCCTTCTTGATCAGGCCACCTTGTGTGTGTTGTGTGTGTGTGTGTGTGTGTGTGTGTGTGTGTGTGTGTGTATACACATATACACACACATACAAAAAAAACAAAAAAAACCCCAAAAACAAAGACCCCAAACTAGTCACAATTTTGATTATCTAAAAAAATACTAAATATTGGAAAGTTGTCAATTCTGAAAGGATTTTCAGGATAATTCTTATATATATAATAAATCATTACTCATAATCACCTGATCAAGAAGTTGTCGAACTTAGTGAGTTGGGTGATTTTATTAATTCTTTGAAATGATCTTATTTTTATATTACTCTACAATATTTTTGTAATTTGGAACTATTGTATTTGCTCATGTTGGCACTGATGTTTTAGTTTTTAAAAAAGTATGTTTGTAATATATATATATATATATATATATATATATATATATATATATATATATATATATAATGGTGTATTTGTTGATGATGAAGATGAAGCATAAAGGAGATGGAAACATTGGTTTATAAAAACTAACTTGTGGACATTTCTTTTCCTTTGCTCTTCTTTAAGTAAAACGTCTTAATTGTATTTAATGGCTCTTGTTATTTTTGTCTGCAGTCTAAAATTAGAAAACACTTGCCACAATGGATGCAAACAATGTGGGTGTTCTTGAATGAGATGTGGGTGGGGAGCTGGTTGGGAGGGGATTAAAAAAAAAAAAGAGTCCACTTATTCATTTGGAGGGGAGGGCAGTAAACAACAAGATGAGGGAATGAAGAGTAATAAAACTGGAAAATTTAGAGCTTATTGTTTGAAAAAAAAAAATTCTTTAATATATATATATATATATATTATATATATATATATATATAATTTATTTATTTATTTATTTTTTGTTATGCTACTAACAAGATATGGAGATTGTTTTGTTATCTCTTGAAGTAAGCTTTTTCTTTTCTTTTCTTTTTTTTTTCCTTTTTTTTTCTTTTTTTTTCTCCTTTTTTTTTCTTTTTAAAAGTTAACTCTATTTTTTAAGATTTTTTATTGTAGCCTATTTCATTATTTTTAGTAGGATGATTAAGAACTCAGTTCCAAGGTTTAACCTCCACAAATGATGCATAAAAGTTTTTGGTTAAATATGCAAACAAATATTCTTTTGTCTTTTTATTGATTCTTGACTTTTGAAGAGTTATAAATAGTATTATGCTAATTTGTTTGCTACTACCACTACTGATGCTACTACTGCTATAAATATAATCAGTGTATATGTATTTACCCTCTGCTTCAAGCAGGATGTGACACAAGGTCAATTTTTTAAGCAGTATTTAACAGGTTTGAATTCAATTTTCCTTCTTGACCAGTTGCTATTCTAAGGTTAGAGCCCGGTCTTTCCTACTATATACCCATAGCTAGAGGGAGAATTATTGGATTTATACCTTTCTCAGAAGTATTTGTGCTATGTAAAATGCAAACAACTTCATCCAGAATTTTGGTCGCAATGTTCATTTCCTATGATAACCATTACACCTTCAGCATCAATATAATTAAGTATGTTTTACCATGTGAATTCCTTCCTATTAAAACTAGCAGATTTTTTGCCATGTAAGCCTTCCAAGTAGGATTGGCCAAATAGACCTTTATAAATGGTAAATCTACAAATTAAGAGTATAGTTATCTATATTAAAAAAAAAAAAAAAAAAAAAAAAGATCAAATATTATGAAATGTTCATATTAAAAATTTAGCTAATAACCATATGTCAGAATACAGACTTATTGTTCCCTTGATATATACAAAGTGTGTTCAAAAAGTATCAATCTTCCAAATTCTTACATTTAACTATTTTGAAATTTTACATTTACCAGTTCTTCTTGGATAACCTATCCAAGAAGAACTGGTAAATGTAAAATTTCAAAATAGTTAAATGTAAGAATCTACATAGGTGAATTGATAAGTCCATAACCCATAAGTGCTTAGTGAGAATTGAAATTGCAATAAACTGCAACAAATGGATTCATGTCCTCCCTAAGGCCATTAGCATTGTACAGGATTTGAACTTTGGTCATTTCCTACGATGACCCCCCCCCCCAAAAAAAAAAAAAAACCAAAACAAAAAAAAAAAACAACAAAAAAACAAAAAACAACAACAACTTAGGTTTGGCACAAAGCTGCAAGTATGGAGCATCTAGTGAGGATCGAACTCGATATTCAGTAGCAATGGATTTGCAAGACTAGCTTGCTAACTATTACATCACGATGGGATACTGAGCATTCCAACTACCAAGTGTAAATGTAAAATTTCAAATATGTTTTAAATTTAGGAATCTATGAGGGTGTATCAATAAGTTCATAACATGGCAAGTATAGTGCACCCAGTGAGAATCAAACTCACTTCTGTACTAATGAATTGTCAGTTGTCATTTACTAAGTTCAGTTCATATGGTTAAAAGCTATAAATATGAAACACCCATTGAGGATTGAACCCTCAACATGAGTAAGAGTCTCCACAGTTAGCTTGCTAATTATCTATTTGTTACTTTTTGCATTTTTAAGTATCGAGGTGGGTGGGGTCGGGTCATTCAATAAATAAGAGGGATTTTTTGAAAAGAGCAAAATCTACTTTTCCCATAAATGGAAACTGTTTGGAATTGGGTTATAGTAAAAATTATTTTAAATCTTGCAGAAATATTTTTTTGAGACTATTCAAAATTCCATTTGGTATGATGGATAGGAGGCTGCATACTGAAATCTCATACCTGTATAAGTAGGGTTTGTGATGAGTAAGTCATTGGGGTAGCCTAAAGTCGGTATCAGCCAATCGGCGAGGAGTCTATCCCCTTTTCATTAGCACTAGACCAAGGAGATTTGTTTTTGCATCTGGGGTGGAGCGCCCCACCTACCATCAGCTCCTTATTTTATCACACAGGTCCCTGTGCTACTCATATGCTGAGTTGGCGAGGATCGGTATTGAACTAGGGACCTTGTGGTTTCGGACCATATGACCTTTAGGCACCTTTTGCGATCTCGATTCATAAGTACATTTTTTCCATTTACACCGTCTACATCCGCTTGTTTGTTAACTGACGATTTTTTAAAGTTTTAATTATAAAACTAACCCCTAACCAACAACCAGATGTTGATAATGTAAATGAAAAAAAAAAAAATGCACTTATGAATGGAGGTCGCAAAAGGGGTGCCTAAAGGTCATATGATGTGTGGTTTCTAGCCAAACTCTCTTCCGACTGAACTAACCCGGACCTTTGACTTGTGATGAGTAGTAGTTAAAAAAATATACCTATATAAAATGTATTTTTTATTGACTAACAAATGTGCTATTATATTAATTCCTATAATGACCTAATTTATTTAGTATTGGAGCTTATTTAGATTAAATTGAATGCATTTTTCACATTTATTATTGCTAATTTCAAAGTAAATTTCTCCCACAACGTTTCAGCCAATGTGCCCGCTGGTCTTCTTCAGATATTTCTTGTCAAACTCTGGAACTTTCACATCGAACTCAGGAGCCTTCACGGAACCTGCTATTTAATTCATTGGGGTAGTATGTTCTCATTTCGTTACCCATGATTAGGTACAAATATAAAGCCAAGAT
>CM042157.1:56931720-56934220 GCA_023376005.1 Doryteuthis pealeii | reverse complement strand
CATAGTCAAATTTACAATCTGAAAACTTGCTTTTGTTTTCATTAAAAGCATAACAATTCAGCATACATTGACATCTCTCTCTCTGTTTCAAAATTTTATATAAGCTATTTTTATTCTTACACAAATCTGTTATAAATGTTTATTGGCTATAAGAAAAAAAATCTGGTTGGTTTGTGTGCATTGCTTTAATGTTGCCTCTGATATTACCTCTCAGCCAATGCCATGAACTTATGTATATATGCTGGGTGTTTCAGAAAAATTGGATATCATTTGAGATGTAAGTGTAGTTTCAGAAAAAATTGAATATCATTTTAGATGTAAGTGTAGTTTCAGAAAAATTGAATATCATTTGAGATGTAAGTGTAGTTTCAGAAAAATTGGATATCATTTGAGATGTAAGTGTAGTTTCAGAAAAATTGGATATCATTTGAGATGTAAGTGTAGTTTCAGAAAAAATTGGATATCATTTGAGATGTAAGTGTAGTTTCAGAAAAAATTGGATATCATTTGAGATGTAAGTGTATTTTCAGAAAAAATTGGATATCATTTGAGATGTAAGTGTATTTTCGGAAAAAAATTGGATATCATTTGAGATGTAAGTGTAGTTTCGGAAAAAAATTGGATATCATTTGAGATGTAAGTGTAGTTTCGGAAAAAAATTGGATATCATTTGAGATGTAAGTGTAGTTTCAGAAAAATTGGATA
This sequence comes from Doryteuthis pealeii, assembly GCA_023376005.1. Classification (NCBI taxonomy): domain Eukaryota; kingdom Metazoa; phylum Mollusca; class Cephalopoda; order Myopsida; family Loliginidae; genus Doryteuthis; species Doryteuthis pealeii. The sequence goes on along the minus strand of CM042157.1, from coordinate 56,933,515 downwards.
TCATTTGAGATGTAAGTGTAGTTTCAGAAAAATTGGATATCATTTGAGATGTACGAAGTGTTACAGAAAAATTCTATGTTTAATGTTTAAATGCTTTTTAAAGTGTTGATTCCCCATAATATCTAATCATCATCACACAAAAGAATGAATCTCTTCCTTAGAAAGAAAAAATACAAAATCAAAAACTCCAAGTAGATCCTTATTCTGGGCATGACGTTAAACTGCATCTAATGGTGAAGTTTCAGTTCTGGAGCACTGGGGAAATGTGGAGTACCCCTTCATCACCATTACTCCTAGATTCACACTGACCCAGAGTAGTAGTACCTGTTAGGGTCCCATCTATGGATTAAATAGAAAAAATGAGTTAAAAAAAAATACCATCAAGAATGAATTAAACAAAACATTTTTGGCATAAAATAACCCAACAGGGGTTGACATGCTGTAAAATCCAACCAGCCAACCAAAACCAAAATTGACAAAATCCGCCCAACTCTACCTTTTAATATGTAGACTCATTTTGACCATTGACTTGGTGTTTATAAAGAAGAATGGTTCAATTCCACCCAACTGTAAGAGTAATCTCTAGTAAGTTTACACAGTGTTCAATAGTATCATACAAATTCTGAGCTGCCCAGTAGTGCAATTGTGTCAATAAATTGAACTGTTTAATTTTATAGCACAAAACCTTCGACAATCAATGAATTAAGAGCAGAAATTGAATGAGAATGTACAATTGAAATGATTCATGAAGTTTTCAATTCCATCTGTTTGTATTCTGCTTTAGGCATTGCGTTGTTTCAGTGTCTTTAACAGAAGAATGGTCATCAGTTTTGAACACCTGTGATAACTCTGTGATGTTTATACTTTCATCTGTTCTTATTATCAGCATTGGCAGGGCCACAACTATCTTCAGTCCAAACACCTGCAAAGCCTCAAAATATCATACACATGACTTCTTTAACTTGGATTATAAAACTGAAATATATCTTAATAAACTGTATTTGTAATAAATCAAAATGTGTGTACATTGGGGGGGGGGGGCATCTTGTGCATATCAGCAAGGCTTAGAATATGCTGACTGTGTTCCCTGCTGAAGTTTGAAGAGTAAAAATAAAATAAAAATATCCTGGTCGTGAGGCACCAGTTCTGGATTTATAGGGAGTGTGGAGTACCCTTTCATTGCCATTACTCCCAGGTTCTTTCTGACTTGGACTGGTTAGTACCAGTTAGGGTTACATCTATGGGTCAAATAGATCTGTTTGAAAATCATTAGTATTAGATAGGAATACTTAATGCCACATTAAAAATAGGGTTATTTCCTATAAATCTAACATAAACAAAGGGGAACCACTCTTGACTGATAAATTATTTATTTATTTATTGATCTACTAGGAAAAAGGTTAGGGTTAGTTTAATGGGAAAATAAATAATTTATCAGTCTAGAGTGGTTCCCCTTTGTTTATGTTAGACTTATAGGAAATAACCGACAAATGATTATCAAATATAAATTATTACTTGAAACCATATAATTCTGTATGAATTATAAGTATTAGATAGGAATACTTGAAACCACACATCTGTGTATTAATTATTTGTATTATATGTGCAAAAAATTAAGAAACTACACACAAAATTGTAAATGTACAGAGTAGCCCAAAATGCTTGTCAAAATCCAACTCCTAATTATAATCAACTATGATTAAATGAAATAAGCAACTGGAAATGAAATAGAGAAATATATTATTATTTCACTCCTTGTGAGTTGTTCACACCAGTGTATGCTGTGATGGTCTTT
>CM042157.1:56856720-56926720 GCA_023376005.1 Doryteuthis pealeii | reverse complement strand
TGAGTATGTTAAAACAAAAAAGATATGATAGTACAATAATAAGATTATTAGTTGAATTTAAGTGCTTATTTAGAATTACTAAATTATCATCCATTTTGTGTTTGATAGACAAAAGCCTTTTTCAATTCTTTCTGTCTTGACCTTTATTGTGCTAGCCTCTGCTCTGCTTCTATCACTAAACTTTACTATCTCATCTCTCCATCATAATCATTCTATTATGCTTTTTATTTCTTGGGCACCTTTTTATCAGATTCTTGCACAAAACTCTAATAAGACCTTATATAGAATATTTTACTCTGGCCTCAGGGAGAGTTTAGAGAAATTAGGATCAATTACCTTATTAGAAAGAAGAATGAAAGGTGATCTAATTGAAACTTTCAAAATAATTAATGGAATTTCTAATTATGGTAGAGAATTTGTTTAGTATTTCTCCTTGGACTGGAATTTTACTGTCAACGCAGATTTCAAAAACTAAGTTTATTAACTAATTGGATTTTTTGTCCTAATAGATTGAGGTTATTTCCTATAACTCCAACATAAACAAAGGAGAACCACTCTTGACTGATAAATTATTTATTTTCCCATTAAACTAACCCTAAATCCTAACCCTAAACCCGTCTTCTTTTTTCCTAGTAGATCAATAAATAAATAATTTATCAGTCAAGAGTGGTTCCCCATTGTTTATGTTGGAGTTATAGGAAATGACCATATTGATATATTTTTGGAACAAATTGCCTAATCAGATTAAAAAACAGCAATAGTGTAAATATTTAACAAATTGATTTGGATGATTTCAGAAATAAGAAAAATTATTTAAGAAGACATTTTGGGGAACTATTCGATAAATTACTTAAAGAATTTGATCTGTATTGCATATGTTCAGATTTTTCTTTTAAAGGTTGATGTTAGAAGATAGTAAAAAAAACAACAAAAGAAAAAAGATAGATGCTCAAAGAGGGATAAAAAATAAATAAATCTGATATCCTTCTCTTGTTTTGATTTGGCTTGTTTTGTTTTACGGCATATCAACCTCAGTGGGTCATTTCATGTCGATAAAGTTTTGAAATAAATCAATTCTTAATGGATAATACAATTTTTTTATAAATACATTTTTCTATTTAACCCATAGATGGGACCCTAACAGGTACTACCACTCCGGGTCAGAGTGGACCAGGGGGCAATGGTGATGAAGGGGTGCTCCACATTCCCCAAACCTCCAAAACTGGAACCTCACCATCAGATAGAGTTTAACGTCATTCCCAGGACATGTAGACCCACAGCCGCCTTCTAGCACCCATATGATAAAAAGGGATTGGGGCTTGCCATAAGGGCAATAGAGTTGGGAAAATCATATAGGTGCTAAGGCTTGACGTGACCAGCCGGTTGATCGGAGGGGGCCTCTCTGGCCGCCCGTCTAGCCCAAGGTTTCTCTTGTTTTAATCATTTAAAAAACTTTTTTCAAATGCACTATAAAAGAAGATAATTCTTTTAATTCACCATGAAAACTTATTTGGGAAAGGTATGCATCTAACTATTCTCCCTCTAGCTATGGGTGAATAGTGGGGCAGATTGTTAGGCAACCAGTCTAAGAGAAGGAAAACTATGAATTCAAACCTGTTGAATTCTGCTTAAGAAATTGACTGTCATATCTTACTGGTGCAGAGGGTTTGGTAAATATGTATATATTCAAATAGTTATATTAAAACGAATTCTTATATTAAATAATTTATTTTTGATTAAATGAATAGTTATATATTAAAATGATAATAATTTTTTGTGATTAAATGAATAGCTATATTAAGTAAAGTCGTCTGGGTGGTCTAAAATCGGTATCAGCCAATCAGCGAGGGGTTCTATCCCCTTTTCACTAGCGCTAGACCAAGTTTTTATGTCTGAGGTGGAGCGCCAAACCTACCATCAGCTCCTTACTTTACCTCACAGATCCCTGTGCTACTCATACACTGAGTTGGCAAGGGCTGGCATCGAACTAGGAAGCTTGTGGTTTCTAGTCGAATGCTCTACCGACTGAGTTAACCTGGCCCTTAATATAACAAATAGTTATATTAAAATGAATTGTTATATTAAATAATTTATATTTGATTAAATGAATAGTTGTATTAGAATAATTGTTTTTGTGATTAAATGAATAGCTATATTAAATAATAGTTATTATTTGAAAAAGGAAAAAAAAAAAAAGAAACTATATCTAATAAAATTATACTTGTGAGGTTTAATACAAGTGAGTTAACACTAAGTAGAGTCATTAAAAATAAATCTTTTTTTTTTTTTTTCTAAGAATATATTTGATGTTTGATTGATTAAATAAAAAAAAGAAAACTTCACTGAATGAATATTGATGACAGAAAATCAAAATGTTTACTTAAGTAAATAATGCTTATTTCCATTTTTCTGAGTGGGAAATAAAAGAACAAATCAGATTGTTGCATTTCTGATGTAGAGGGGGGTGGGGGGGAAGAGGAGGGGGTGGTGATTAAAAATTGATGGCTCTTGTTGTAATTATTGATTATGGGCAAGAGATTCAAGAATAGATTGACAGGCAGAGCATTTTTGGAGTACAATTTGCAACAATGTAAACATCTTGAAAAGTCAAAAACGCTGGGGATTAATGCAGTGTGGGAGGAATGTAAACAAGTATTTCAGGAACCACTTACAGATGTGGGGGAGGGGAGCTTTTGGGCTAAAACTATGATTCACGTGCACAAAGACTTTCAAAAACATATTTTGTATTGATGCATGTGCACATACATATGCACACTTCTTTGTACTGGTACATAATTATGTACAACCATTCTTTTTGCACCGGTGTGCACACATACGCTTGCACCTGTGCACATGCAGAAAACACTCTCGGGCGGGGGGGGGGCAGTCCCTGTGGTGTAGTGGCTAATGTGCTGGACTGCGATAGCATAGTAAGCGAGTTCAAACTCCAGTCACACTATTGTGTTCACTTTCAGACTAATACTCTTGGGAAAGGTACTAACACACTCGTTCACACCAGCTTATGGTTTAAATAATATTACTTCTATTCTTCTCCAACGATGGATTTGGTATTATCTGCATTGTCCTCATCTTCATTGTTATCTGTACAATGTTTTGGCCGATGTGCCCTTCAGCCTTCTTCAGGTATTTCTTGTCGGACTCGGCAACCTTCTTTTTGAACTCGGGAACCTTCTTGTCGTAATCGGAAGCCATCACGGAACTTTGAACCTAACCCTTTATTTTAAGTCCACGGGGTTATCCTGTTCTCATTCTGCTAACCATAGCTAGAGTAGAGGCGTTAAGCTGTGTTAATTTATCATTAACAATGAAGATAAGGATAATAGTCCAAATAACGCAGATAATACTTATCATCAAGCCTCATCTCAAACATTCAGAGAGATGGATTTGGTATTAAATAACCCATGAGGGGTTGATATACCATTAAACAAAGAAACCAAACAAACACCCCATTGCACGGGTGCAGATGCATATGCATACTCCTTTGTACTCAAACATACATGTGCTCAAAAACTTCAATGGTGAACTGTTATGGTGAAAGTTTGGATAAGTTTTGATTCTCCCTCGTACATTGTAAATTCTACTCGTTTATCAAAAATTGATAAAATCAAAATAACTTTTTGGCTTTTTCTCATAAAAATTATACACAAAACTCTTGCTCATGTATATATGAAAATAAAACAATAAAATTATAAATGGATATTGAATTTATTTATTTTTGAAGAGTTAAATAAACTTGGGAAACAATGTGCCAAGTGTGTTGCAGTGATGGGTGGATATGTTGAATAGCATGTATATCCCATGGCTTGGGTTCAATCCTTTCTTGGGAGGGAGGGTAAAGAAATTTTCAGCACTTCCTCATACTGGCAAAGACACATTACATATTTTCTTACAATATGACACACACATATACACCTACTCTTGCACACACAGTCTGATGTGTGTTTATACATGTACACAGTTTTACATTTTTGCATATACACAAGTTGGTACCATTATAGTATGTGGTCTACAAAATCATGTCTCTCTTATAGTATGTGGCCTACCATTAAAAGCATATTATAAGGTTATAATACTAACTGCTAACCCTAACCTTTACCCTATTTTAGAATTAAATAGATCTCTGATTCAATTATAAGTAAATTATAGATAAATTCTTTTTTAATTATTCTTAATTACTATATACAGCTTATGACTGAATTGCATTTCTTGAACTTGAACATATGTGAAAAATGATTAGTTTCAATAAATTGCCTACTACTTATATCTATAAATATACTCTTACTGAGGTAGGACACATTCAAACCGGGTAAGCCAGATACTATAACAGAATCCAAAAAGGTAGGCCAGATACTATAACAGAATCCAAAAAGGTAGGCCAGATACTATAACAGAATCCAAAAAGGTAGGCCAGATACTATAACAGAATCCAAAAGGTAGGCCAGATCTATAACAGAATCCAAAAAGTAGGCCAGATACTATAACAGAATCCAAAAGGTAGGCCGATACTATAACAGAATCCAGAAAGGTAGGCATACTATAACAGAATCCAAAAGGTAGGCCGCATACTATAACAGAATCCAAAAGTAGGCCGCATACTATAACAGAATCCAAAAGGTAGGCCGCATACTATAATGCACCACAAGTTCACATTTCAACATACACCTATATACATTTTACTTCTCTCTCTCTCTCTGTGTACGTTAAGTTCAACAAGCATGAATAGTTAAGCGTGGATAGCTGGCCTTCAGTCTATCAAGCATCTTGGAGTAACCATGTGTGAGAAACATCAGCCGAATGTATTTGAGGCTCTTTGCTTCACTAAGCTCAGCTGTCACATACAACAGATGATATAACAAATGAACAAAACATTGAAATAAAGTTTAAAAGTTTCCGTTAAAAGTCGAATCAGGAAAACAAACTACTAGTATTGGTAGTGTATGTGTTTATATATATATATATATATATATATATATATATATATATATATATATATATATATAAGGTAGTAGACAAACACATATTGTAGATTCATATACATATATATGTGCAATAGACACACACAAACATATATATTTTAGATACATATACACACACACACACATATATATGTATGTTGAAAAATGAATAAAGGAAAGAAAGTATAAAATGGATAACATAGGATATTTAAATCAATATTACTTACATGTGTTTCAGTCAGGAGTTTATCCATGTGTACATTATTCAAACTATTATTATTTTTATAATAATGTACACATGGATAAACTCCTGACCGAAACACGTGTAAGTAATATTGATTTAAATATCCTATATTATCCATTTTATACTTTCTTTCCTTTATTCATTTTTTTTTTTTTCAACATACTGTCGGATTCACTTCCAGTTTCAATTTTACATATATAGTAGACACAATGGAATTTAAGAACTTGTGTTCAAACATTGAATATAGAATTTTGTATTGTTTCTACCCACGCTGTTAAAATGAATTGGTCAAGTTATTACATTAGGAACTGATAAAGATTTTTGCTGAGTTGTTACCTAGTTTTGTAATGTTAGTCATATCTGAATTGGCATCTATTTTTCCTGATAGAATCTTAGCACATTTTGGTTATACATTCAAGTAGTTTATTCACTTCTACATTCCATATTGAATTAAATAAATACTTTATACTTTTATTTCTTAAACTCATGAAGAAATGACGTTTATAAATCAGTTCTAGAGAAATTTAGTGATACAGGTGAGGGGGACCCCCCCCAAAAAAAAAAAAAAAGAAAAGAAAAACAAACAAACAAAAAAACCCAAAACAAAAAAAAACATAGCACGTGAAGCATTTTGATTATGTAGATAGTGAAATTGAACAGAATCCTAATAGATTCATGTTAGGGGCGGGATGAAGAAGAAGAAGAAGAAGAAAATAACAGTCTTGTATGGTTCACCCAAAATCCAATTTGTCTATTTTATGCTTTTTTCTTTAGGATTATTAAGGGGAGAAAAAAAAAGAACATATAGACAGGCCTTGAGGTTATTTAGTGCACAGATTTGGTTATAGTGATGCTGCCAATACTGTTAAATCCATTGACCTAATCTTGTGGAAGACATGAAAAGTATGATAACATGAATATAAAAAAAGAAAAGAAAGAAGAATATAGACTGGATCTTTTTTTATTATTTTTGAACTATTTTAAAACTAGACTGTTCAACCTATATATTTATTCAAATTGGGTCTATTTACTTGTCTTTTTTTAAACCTTTCCTTCAATTTCTCCATTTTATGCTATCTCTTAACAGTCATGCTCCAATTTTTTTTCCCTTTATAATTTTCATCCTGCTTTCTACTTTTAAGCCACTACTATCTCACCTGTCTTTCTTTGGTCTAGAACCTCTTTGTAATTCTCTTGTTCTTTTTCCTTTACCTTGTCTCTATCTATTTATCCATTGATACTCTATTCCATCTCCTCATTATGGTGTATCCTGCCCTGTCCTTTCCTCCAATGCTTATTCCTGCCCTGTCCTTTCCTCCAATGCTTATTCCTGCCCTGTCCTTTCCTCCAATGCTTATTCCTGCCCTGTCCTTTCCTCCAATGCTTATTCCTGCCCTGTCCTTTCCTCCAATGCTTATTCCTGCCCTGTCCTTTCCTCCAATGCTTATTCCTGCCCTGTCCAATGCTCATTCCTGCCCTGTCCTTTCCTCCAATACTTCTCTACACTCTTTTATTCCTTCCTCCAATGCTTCTTTGTACTCTTTTCCTTCATGCACCCCCCCCAATGCCTCTTCATTCCCCTCCAATGCCTCTTTATACTTTTTTTCATTCCTCCAATGCCTCTTTATGCACCCTTTCCCCCCCTCTCTAAATACCTATTCACTCCCTTCCTTTTCACACTCTTTTTTTTCTTCATTATTTTCTCTACTTAAAAAAAAAATCTAGTATTAAATAGTTGGTTTGTGTTTAGTTACTTTGATTCAAGAATTTTTAAAATTCTTATCTTTTTTATGCTTTTGTTTTTATGTCTGTCCAAAGTCTGAAAGGATGGAGATGTTACTATCCAAATTTAATTGTTAGCTGTAAAATATGAAGTATAACTAGCCATTTTTTCTTTCCTTTTTCTTTTTCTCTTTTTGTGTTAATTTCCCAGGTTCTGCAATTATCACATAAAATGGTGAAAATCATTTATCCAAAATGTTTAATGTTGTAAAAAGGATAAGAGAGCACAGTAGGGGGTGGGAAGAGGGCGGGGCGGAGAGCACCTTTGTCAGTAATGGATGATCAAAGGCCACTCTAAATAAAAACAGCAAATAATAAAACAGTTTAAATATTTGCACTTTCTTTCTGCCTTTTTAGTTTCTTTTTTATCTGCCATTTTGCCGTTTTGTTTATTTTACATTTCTTTTTCTTCTCTTTATGAAATTACTTGAACATCAGATACTGTTGAAATTCAATAATCTGACTCTATTGTGTCCCAAGGAGTGTTAGCCATGTTAGAGGAGCTTAGAATATGCCAACTGTAAACCCCCCCCCCCCCTCAAAAAATAAAAAATAAAAAAAAGGGTGAGGTGTTCTGGGTGTTGTAACTTGGTTCTTGAGTTTTAAGAAACTGGAAATACCATTTCAGCCAATGTATAAAGAAATCAGAAATACCTTTTCTTGCCCCCCCCCCCCCTACACACACTGTTGACAAAAAGGTAGCAAGTGTCTCTCTTTGGGAGTCTTGTGTTAAATTTATTATAATTACTTTCCCAAGCAGTTGTGACACTAGGCATGACTCTAAACTGCACCTTGAGAATATGAAGTACCCCTTCATTGCCGTAACTACCAGGTATATTCTAACTTTAAGTGGTAGTACCTGTTATGGCCCCATCTATTAGTCAAATAGATCTATTTGAAAATGGTTAGTATTGGATTGGAATGTTCAAAACTATATAACTTTGTGCAAACAAATTATTATTATTAAATAGAATTATTAATGTTAGATAGGAATAGTTGAAACCATTTAACTGTGTGCAATTTTTTTTATGAATAATTACTTGAAACTATAATTGTTTACAAAGGATTATTAGTTAATTGAAACCATATAACTTTATGCAAACAAATTATTATTGACTAATAAAAAAATTGTGGTTAGAGAAAAAAACTATTCTATCAGGATGTTGAAAATATAAATAGTTATGATTATAATTAAACATTTACATATAAATAAAATTTTGGCATTAAATAGCCCATGATTAAACCTAGCCATATAATCGTGTATAAATTATTAGTATTAGATATGCATACTCTATACCATGTAACTGTGTGCAAACAAATTATCATTATAATTATTAAATAGGATTAAATCATTAAATATTAAATAGGAATAATTACTTGATGTGTAAATTATCAGTATTAAATAAGAATACTTTATACCATATAATTGTGTGCAAACAATTGATTATTATTAAATAAGAATAGTTACCTGAAGCCATATAATTGTATATAAATAATTAGTATTAGATAGGAATACCTGATACCATATAAATGATAACAAGTTATTATTTAGAAAAATATATAACATTGGGAATTTAAGTAGTAATCAAACGATTAGTAATGAATCAAATATCAGCATTAAATAACTGGAAAAAGGAATTAGTAGTGCTTGATTAATGAAAATACTGAGTTACAAGAAGGTTATCTTTAAACAATAGTTTAACTCTATCAACAAACCTTTAAAATATGTAAATCAGTTTTAGTTAATAAGAAAATAGAAACACTAAATAAAAATCAAGGGAAATTTCAATGAATTAATGTACTGTAAAGGCAGAGATAGAATATAGCAGTCTTTTTTTCTTTTTTTTACTTTCTTTATATTGTACTTTGTGGAAGAAGCAATGTTTTCACACTTACACAAACTTTTTTACTGATCCACCACTGTCTAGTGTTTTTACTGCACACAGCACAGAATACACTTGTGTTACTCACTTGGAGTCATAACTGGTGTTAAATATGAGCAAATGATATTAAATGCAAGAAAACAAGCAAGAATCTCTTGTCTGTATTTACAAGTGTTTCAACAGATGAACAAATCTAGTGCAATAAAAACAATTCTAAGCAGTTTGGTGCAGTGGCAAGGAAATTTGAAATTGGGGCTGAATTAATGCTGTCTGTCTGGCTGGCTGGTTGTTTTATAGGCACATCAACCTTTCTTGGTTTATTTAAAGCCAATGTCTTATATTTTTTTATTTTCAAGCAGTTATATAAATAATAAATAACTAATTGTTAAGAAGACCTAACAAAAATAGAGTTGCTCCCCCTTTGATCAGTAGGGGACTAATGGCAAACCCGGAAATGGGGTTTCTGCTATGTTACTTTTGGATTGGGTAGAAGCATTCTCTACCCTGTGTTAAATAAAACCTTGTTAATTTTCCAACAACCTGGTCTTACATTATCATTTCAGTCTTCGTATTTTATCTGTATGTAAAAACATAAGACTAATCCTATTTATTAATAGTAATTTGTTTACACAGCATTATATAGTTTCAAATATTCTTATCTAATGTAGTTTTCAAGCAATTTTATGGTTTCATGTATGTATTTACCCAACCTCTCCACCACAGCTAGGATGTGACACAAGGTGAATTTCTAAGTGGAGTAAAGTTGGTTTGAATTCAATTTTTCTTCTTGACTGGTTGCCTTACCAAGGTTAAAGCACCCAGTCTGACTGACTACCTATAACTGGAAGGGGGGGGGGTTTACCAATTACACTTCCTGCAATAACAGGTTAAGTGCACCTCCGAATATGGTTTCAAGTAACTGATAATAATAATGCTTTTTTGACATTTCTACCGAAAATTTCCACAAGTCAGCTCTGTGTGGACACTGGATGCCATCTATACCAGTGTTTTTCAAACTTTTTTTTTAAATGACCCATTAAACTAAGTGTGATGATATGAAATTCATAAAAACCAAAGACAACACTAATCACAATTTTTTATTTGGGACCCAATTGTTAGGTAGACACTTATACCTGTATAAGTAATTTTTTCTTTCTTTCATGTTTTTTTTTGTTTTGCTTGTTATATATATGTGTGTGTGTTGTGTGTGAAGTCTGTAATGAATTGTTTTTCCAACTTCTCATTACTTGAACTGTAATACTTGTCTTCAACAATGTGCCATTTACAATTTCATCTTGACTTTCCAAATCAGGCACTCTTAATAGTTGGCAACCTTATAGGTATTTACCAAGATTAACTTGGTAGGGTACTGTAATATATATGTGACCTTTCCCACATTATAGTATCTGGCACTTAAAACAACTAAAGGTTGCATATATCCTAAATAACCTTCACTATATGATATAATAGGCCATTAAGTACAGAAGTGTGTAACGGTTTTTGATCGGTGTGGGTCATAGATCATCCTTCCAGTGTGAGAATCTAAATCTACCATGATGAGATAAGGTTTTTTTTTTGTAGAAATCTGGGCACTTGTTGGTTGGGTGATGTCACATGATGGAAGAGATGGAAAGAGTTAACTTAAGTTTTAGATCAGTTTAAGCTTCAGCACCTACGTTGACGGTTTAGGAACTGGACGCTTTGAGGTCTATGGATAGTAGACAGTGGAATTTCTTCTCTTCCACAAAACGACCCTTGGAAATTTTTTACTCTTTTTTTTTTTTTTTTTTTTTCCTTTCCTTTTGAAAAAAAAAACAACAACTTTACTGTTTAGTTTGGAGAATCTCTGCTGCATAGTGGATAACATGCTGAACTGCAACATTGTAGTAATTCCAGTTGTGGTATTTAATTAATACTGATAATATTATGTATTAATATATATGTATGTATGCATATATATCCCAATATATTACATATATACTATATATGTTATATAGTATTACATATATATTAAATGAACTTTAATATATATGTATATATAATGTATGTATATGTATAATATATGTATAATATATATGTATATATAATGTATGTATATATGTATAATGTATTATAATTCAAGTTGTGGTATTGCATTCACTTTTAGACTAATACCCTAGGAGAAGGTATGAAACCCCTCATCCGCCAGATATGGGTTAAGTAGTACCACTACTGTTCTTTTACAAGGATGGCTTTGGCATTAACTTTACCTACCAAATTTTCTTGGTATTTTTTACCTATATGATGGGGTATTTCAAAGTTCACTATCTATTCACCTCAAAACTAATTCTATTCAAATAAATTCTTATTATTATCGTGATCTGAGTCTTTCTGCTCAATTATAATAAACTAATCTACAGTTTTTGTTCTTTGCTTGGGTGTGGTATGTGTAGAAACAGTTCTGGTGAGCGAGCTGCTGTGAGTGGTTTAAAGTAGATAAAGAGTTGAATAACCCATGAAGGTTGATATGTCATAAAACAAAGAAACCAAACCAAACAGCAAATCCATATCATTAAATAATGGCAAAATCATTGGAATGCACTCATTAATAACAAACTCCAAGACATTAAACTACCATTGGAGAATAGAACTTAAAATACACCAAAAATAGAAGAGAACAGGTTGTGCTGACCTGCCTTCACATAGGCCACACCTACATCACCCATCACCATTTACTAGAGGGCACAGAATCCCCAATATGCACTACATGCCAAGAGAGATTTACAGCAAAACATATACTACTAGAGTGTGTTGACTTTGATCTAGTGCGAACAAAATACTACCAAGCAATTAATTTGAAAAAACTTTTCACAAAAATAAGACCATCCAGGATTCTACATTCCCTAAAAGAAGTGGGATTGTACTAAAAAATATGAATAATTAAACAATAGTTAAAATCTATACATATATACATTTGCTTTCTACCAAACTACCGCTATGAACCCAAAATTTAGTCTGCATTAAATGACCCACCGAGGTTGATATACCGTAAACCAAACCAAACCAAACCAAAAACCGTACAAAATTGGATTTCCTTCCTTCCAACATTCTGATGAGTAAAAAAAAAAAAAAAAAAAAAAAAAAAAATCATAGAATCCAAATTTACAAAGTTTAAGCTTTAAAATAATTTGCTACATGTTGTTTAGCTAATGATTTTCAGCCCTGTTAGCTGGGTTTTAGAATACACCGACTGCACCTCTGCAGAGGGGTAAGAGATCAAGGGGGCCACCTGTTGGCCATGGGTGGCAACCAGTCAAGCTTAAGGATGGAATCCTGGTGGATGAGCAGTCCATGACATGTAACACCCCACTTGGGCTCTGATTGGAGAGACCCCCTCCGATCAATTGGCTGGTCACATCAAGCCCTAGCACCTATAGGATTGTCCCAACCCTATGCCCTTATAGCAATCCCCAACCCTTTTTATCATATGTGCTAGAAGGCGGTGGCTGAAGGTTTTCATGTCCTGGGAATGATGTTGAACTCTATCTAATGGTAAGGTTCCAGTTCTGGAGGTCTGGGGAAGGTGGAGCACCCCTTCATCACCATTGCTCCCTGGTCCATTCTGATTCTGAGTGATAGTACCTGTTAGGGTCCCATCTATGGGTTAAATAGAAAAATGTATTTATAAAAAAAATTGAGTATCCATTAAGAATGAATTTATTTTAAAACTTTGTCGGCATTAAATGACCCACTGAGGTTGATATGCCATAAAACAAAACATACATATATACATACACACAAAATGCCCTTTATATATGTATAGATAGTTTGATTTGAATAACTGTAGGCAGCTGACATAAAAAGCAGGCACCTCCCAAGGATACATGATGTGTTTGAATCTCACTAGAGGCTTATTTTTTATTTTTCATTGTAGAATGGTTACTTGGAAGTTGGGTTGAATAGTAAATAAATTAAAAAGAAAGTGTTCAAAATTGATAAATGATAATAATAATAATAATAATAATAATACTAATGATAATAGTTGTTAATATATTTAAAATTATATTCTGATTTTATAATTTGATATTAGTTATTAACTCTTAATGTCCTATACCACCTCATTCCACCCAGCTGGAAGTAATATTAATTTTTCAGATCTACCCCAAATGATAAACTTGTTTAAATGTAAATTAAACATATTTAGAAGTCTTTGATTTAAATCAAATAACAGGTAACTTTAAATGAAAAGGCCATTTTTAGCCATTTATTGATAAATCCTTATAGGAATAGGGCTCTGAACTTAGAAAATTCTCAACAGGATGTTAAGAGTTAACGCAAGAAGGAATTGGGTTATTTCCTATAAGTCTAACAAAGGGGAACCACTCTTGACTGATAAATTATTTATTTATTTATTGATCTACTAGGAAAAAAGAAGACAGCGTTAGAGTTTAGTGTTAGTTTAATGGGAAAATAAATAAATAATTTATCAGTCAAGAGTGGTTCCCCTTTGTTTATGTTAGACTTATAAGAAATAACCAGGAATTGTCTTTTGGTGCAGCATAGTTCATATAGTTGTTAATATATGAAAACATAAAACATATTTTTCTTAGTCAATGCTTTTTTTTAATGCTCTATTATACTGACATCGTTCTCTTTCTGATTTATTGACTTTTCTTTATCTTTTTATTTTCCCTTTTCTCTTTAAAATTATAACTCTCTATCTCTCCTGGTTTTCAACATCCTTTCTTTTCTATATGTTCTGTTTGTCCTTGGTATTTGTATATTATTAAAATTCTCATTATATTCATGTGTATATAAAGAGAAAAAGAAAAAAAGGTGTGTGTGTGTGTATAATAAATATATATATTATATATATATATATATATATATAAATATATAAATATTTTTTTTTTTAATAAAAACATTCACATCTTAAAACGGTCACAATTATCATTATCCTCTGATGAAGATCTTTTGATGAAATCGAAATAATGGCAATATTAGCAATGCAAAAGTTGTAAAAATAAATTCAATTTAACAATATATGTGTTTTTCCATACCATTTTATCTATCTATATCTATATCTATCTTTCTATCTATCTATCTATCTATCTATCTATATATATATATATATATATATATATATATATGAGATAGAGAGATAGCCAAAATTCAGCAAAAATTGCTCATCATAACCAGATTTTAATTATTTTTGATAAGTGTGTATTGATTCTTCTATTTTAGAAGTGAACAGTTTTTACTTATTATTTGATAGATAATCAATTACTTGAGAATTTAAATGATTAAACTAATCATGAATACAAACTCAAAATTATCATTAAGTTGAAAAGTGGACTGGAAATTGCTTTATTCTTGGAATGCATTTTAAACTTTAAAGTTCAGAATGAATATTGGCATCAACCTTTACAAATAATTATTATCAAGTCACACTAAAAGTACCTTTAGATCATTAAGTTAAGCAGCAATGAGCTTGTTCAATACTTAATTGACCACTTAAGTAATTGCAGGTACTGTAAATAACTTGAAATCTTTGTTTATCAAAATGACTTGATTCAGCATTAATTGACCCGAAAAGGGTTGATATGCTGTAAAACAAAACAACCAACTTTTACAACTATATTTCTTGGTAGTAAAAGATGATGTCTTTGAATAAAGATGGTCAGAATTCTGAAATGGCAACAGTCAATTTCTTCATGCACACACATATACACACACCCACCCTCCTCCTCCACAATATATATATATATATATATATATATATATACACACACACACACACACACACACATATATATATGCACACACACACACACACATCCTCCCCCTCCTCCCCTCCAATACATTGAAACAAATGATAACTGGATTACTGGGTTGCTTTCATAAACGATAGGATGAATCTAACTTCCTATTCTGTGCAGTTTCCGCCCAGAAGAGGAAATGAGTGAGGGTGGTTGATATGCAAAGGCTTGGGAAGAAGGTGTGTGTGTGTGAGGAGTGGTATGTGAAGAAAGTGGAGGGGATTGTGGTGTTGAGGGATGGTGGGTGGGGGTGAGTTTGGAGCGGTCATAAGTGCAGGGATATGAATATTTATAGATGCCAGTGAATGACTTAACCTCACAGAGGAAGCAACTGCACTGAAAACGTAGAATATTGGCAGAAGACCCAAAGTTGTGGTGGAGATTACATAATTATTAGTGAGGAGCAAGACATGTCCTAATACTTTACAATGGTCCAAATGCAGACATCAACTATCAATTTCTCTCTATTAAAGTTACATAAAAATATGTTGAATACATTGGCCTTTCTATTATATACAGAGGACAATCAGATTGTTCAAAAAAGGAAGAGATGTGTGCATTTAGAGAGGAAGCAATGTTAAAAACCGACAGAGATAGAAATATAAAGTCAATAAAACAGAGAAGAATGTAAATACAAGAATAGAGCATTAAAAAATATTGAATAAGAAATAGGTGTGTGTGTGTGTATATATATATATGTATATGCACTTATGTATGTGCACTTATGTATGTGCATGTGTGTGTGTGAATATATGTGTGTGTGCATGTGCATATATATATGTCTGTGTGTGCATGTATGCATGTGCATATGTGTGAATGTGTGTGTATGTGCATGTGCTTATTTTTGTGTGCATGTGTGTGTATGTGTATATATACATGCATGCGTGTATGTGTATATATATATATGTATATATATATATTTTGACCAGTAAATACAATTATTTTGGTTTATTCATTTCAATTAAGTGCTCTTTTATGGCAACATATCTGTTAACCGTGTGTGTGTGTGTGTGTACGATTTGCATTTCACATTGCGCTTAATACCCTTGGGAATGGTATGTATGCAACTATTCTCCCTCCCGCTATAGATAAATAGTAGGGCAAACTGTGTTCTTTAACCTTGATTAGGCAACCAGTCTAAGAAAGAAAACCTTGAAATGTGGAGGGATTGTTGAATGTATGTATGTATGTATGTATATATATATGTGCGTGTGCGTGTGTTTATGGACTCTTACACATAGGTGACAGTTTTTGGTAAAAATTCCTATCTGCTCTGTGAGGACACTGGATGCCATCTAGATGACTTAACCAAAGCCAAAAGGGACTGATGGTGAGAGAGATTCAAGGAAATGCATGCTAGCAGCATGCTTTGATGATCATGATGATAATGATAATGTGTCTTTTTTTTTTTCTTTTTTTTTTTCTAATATTTTTTGTGCTTCCTATCCACCATTAATGTTAGTTTTATTTGCCTGAAGAAGATGTCTGGAGATGAAACATCCAAGGTGTGGGGGAGATAAAGATATTTCAAGATAAAATAAAATAAGAAAAAATAAAAATATTGAATTATAGCAACTTGTATTGTCTGTCTGCAATATTTGAAGAGGGAAAAAAATGTATTGGCATTTTTCATTAAATTTCAGATAAACATTTATTGGAACATTTTTATATTGGAAATAAGCTTTATTTATGCATTTATTCAATTGTATGTTTCAGCTGCTTCAAGTGTGTTTAAAGTAGTTGTGTAGTGAACTAAATTGACTTGTTCGCATAACATTTTAACTTGGAGTATTTGATGGTATAGATCAAAACATCTCTCGGATCTTGTATGCAAATTTGAGGTTATCTGGTAGGCTAATATTTACCCAGACTCCACAGACTATGAGTACTTGTACCTAAATCTAACTCTCCAATACTGTGATAATAAAAGATAATAAAATATGTGTGTGTTTGTTGGGTGGGGGTATGTGCTATTCAACTAAGTTCAAGCTTTTATTTTATATTTTTTGAGGACACATACCAGTTCTGAACTCTTTGCCTACTTTAAACTGCTCACAGCAGCTCTTGCACCCCTGTAATCCTACTGTAATTAAAGTACAAAAACTGATGGTTAGTTAACTCTTAACATCCTGTTGAGAATTTTCTAGGTCCTGAGCCCAATTCCTATAACCATTTATCAAAAATGGGTAAAAATGTCAGTTTAATTAAAAGTTACCTGTTACCCTTAGATTAAAGACTTCTAAATATGTTTAATATTACATTTAAACAAAGGCTATCATTTGGGGTAGATTAGGAAAATTAATGTGACTTCCGGCCAGATTGAATGAGGTGGTATAGGACGTTAAGAGTTAATTATAATTGAGCAGAAGGACTCGGATTACAATAATAATAATAATAATAATAATAATAGACTTTATTTGAATAGAATGAGTTCTGTGGTGAAAAGATAGTGAACTTTGAAATATCCCATCATACAGGTAAAAAAAATACCAAGAAAATTTGGTACAGCTGTGGGGGAAATTTGGTCAGTAAAGAGATAATTTTTTTCAATACTTTCTTTTATTTACATTAGTTAAATATATAGGCCATACAATTTTTGCCCTATAATTATAGTTCTATATTTTCAAATGTAAACAAAGATTGGTGTCCAAGCTCAGATGAGTTAGAATTTCAAATATAGCTTTCTAATTATACTCCTCCTAATCTGTGATCTACCGAAGGTTTGTGATTTACTATTGATGGCATGTGATCTACTAGGAAAAAAGAAGTTAGGGTTAGGGTTAGTTTAATGGGAAAAATAATGGGTAGTTCACATATTGAAATGTGAACAACTCGGTAGATCACATATTGGATTAGAAACCATTCGGTAGATCACATATTATCAAAATAAGAATAAAGTGTTCTGCTACCACTACCATTCACATCTATATTTTCTAATATTTTTCAATAACTATATTGGTAACTGACTTGTTTCTTTCACAAGTCGCGTGAACGCTGTGTCCTTTTGCCACGTCTTTGGATCAATTGAAATATCTTCAGCAACCGACACACAGAAAAGACGCAACTCCAATCTCTCAATAGCTGAACATCTTGCATGCTAGAATTAATTCATAAAAAAATACCAATTTCAGACAAAATTCCAATTTAAATCAATTTAAAAATTTGGTCAAGTCACACTAAAAGCACTGGTTCCACCTAGATCACTTAAGTTAAGCAGCGATGAGCCTGTGTAATACTTAATTGGAGCAGCAGGTACTGTAAGCAATCTGAGTCCTTGGTTTATGAAAATGGCGATTCAGCATTAAATGACTCTAAGTAAGTAAAGGAGTCTATCCCCTTTTCTCTAGCGCTAGACCAAGGAGATTGTTTTTGCGTCTGAGGTGGAGCGCCAGACCAACCATCAGCTCCTTACTTTACCACACAGATTCCTATGCTACTCATATGCTGAGCTGGCGAGGACTGGTATTGAACTAGTAACCTTGTGGTTTCTAGCCGAATGCTCTACCAACTAACCCAGCTAAAAGAGTTGATATGGTGTAAAACAAAATAACCAACAAAACAATTTAAATTAAACCTATAAACTCATCCTGTATTCTCTCAATTTCTCTTTGTGGCATAATACTTCTTTTTTTATTAGATGTAATTAATATTACCTATTTATTTTGAAATGAAGTATTGTCAACCCTTATTAATTTTGAGGGGAGTCCCTCTGGTGTAGTGGTTAACGTGCTGAACTGTGACATTGTTGTGAGTTTGAATTCCTATTGCATTATTAGATTAACTTTTGAACCAATACTCTTGGGAAATGTATGAACCACCCTCTCCACCCCCAGCTATAGGTTAAATAGTATCACTACTATTCTTCTTTTTTTTTACGGTGGGCTGGATAATTGAAAAAATAACAAGTGCAGGCCACATTATTATGAATGAAAAGTTCTGAGAAAAAGATGTAAAACAAAATTTATCTTTCCATGTTATATTCATGGATGAATGGCGTAAGATGCACAAAAACAAATTTAACCAACATATTCATTTTCAAAATATTATCAAAGAACGTAACATTCAAATACCGTTGGTGGGCCTGATGAAATGCCTTCGCAGGTCGGATCAGGGCCATGAGCTGTAGTTTGGTGACCCCTCTTCTACAAGGATGGCTTGAGCATTAAATAACCTACAACGGTTGATATGCCACTAAACAAAAAAACAAAAAACAAACCTATTAATTTTGATTTGTATTTTCTTTTATCTTTTAAAAGCATCTAAGAATTAAAAACTGAAAGACAATAACTGACAATAATTCATCTCAAATAAATAATAGATTTGTTGTTTTTATTAAATATCCTAATCTTTTTATTTTATTTTTATTTTTTCAAATTTAAAAAAAAAAATCACACTGGAGTTCAGTTTAAACAATTTATTATTTTTGACATTATCTTGATTGAATAACATTTGATAAAGCACAATATATTTTCTATAAATTGTTAACAAAAAACAAGAAAAACAAACAAACAGAGGGGGTGAGTACGCTAAAGCGATAATGTTAAAACAAACCCAACACATATTTGAGCCACATTTTCATCTTTATCAAAATTTAGAAAAAATATACAGTAAATATTTTTCTTTTCTTTTCTTTTCTTTTATCTTACATTTCTAGAATCAATAAAGAAAAAAAAATCCAAATTTTGGCCAATTTCATTTTTCAATCCAAAAATACATACTAATAACATTTGTCACGATCTGAACAGAAGCTATTCTTTAGTTAAAACTAAATGCTCCAGGTGCCATCTAATGACAAAAAAAAAAAGCAGAAGGAACATTTTAGCCAACTTAATATTATCTTATCTTCCTCAGTATATGATACATCTTGTAACCATCAGGAAAATTTCAAATACACCAATCCACCAACTCCTGGACAGTTTACAACCTTGATCTGAGGATTGAAGAAACAACTGATTTTAATTATTGATTTTTAAATAGAAAAAAAAATTGTTCAAATAGACTGATTTGGCTATTTATTTATTTGTTCTTGTTTGTAGTCAATGATTTTGACTTTGACACTGTCAAGTAAATTTTCCTCTTCTCTCATCTAGAGGAATCCAACTAGTGTTAATTTCTAGCCATGTCTCAAGAAAAAAAAGAAGACACATCAATATTATAAATATAATACTTATATTCTTAATTGTACAACCGTTATCATCTTGTAACACCCTCTGGTTAAAAATGAGACCGTCCAAGATGAAAATGCAAAAATGTAAATCCTGATTATCTGGTGTTGCCTATATGCCAAATTCATATTTCTTGTGAGTATCGTCACCTCAGCTAAATAATGGACCACTTCATTTTTATTATAAAGAAAGGGAAGAAAAAGGACATGCTACACAGAAAAATATAAGAAAGAAAGAAAGGAAGAGAGTAGGGAAAATATGCTGTTAAAGAAAGAAAAAAGAAAAGAAAAAAATTCAAAGGGAATAATGACCATTTTCTATACTTTTTCAATGTAAGCAATTAAGAAATAACACATACTATTCTTTAAAAAAAAAAAAAAAATTGTATTATATAGTGTTACCCAGGGCGCAAAAGCAAGGTTTGAAGGGACTAATGGCCATTTTCTGTACTTTTACAATATATGCAATTAAGAAATAGCACATAGTATCCAGAAAGAAAATTTGTGTTACATAGTGTAATTATGGCTGCTGCTTGGTTTCTTTTCTATCTTTGGTGTACCTTTTCTATTTCTTCTTTATGAATATAAAAGTACTATTAATGGCTTTAGAGTTGCTGAAGTTCTGAAAGTTTTCTAAGCAGATAAGAAACCTTTTCCCTGTCTACCAAATAATAAATTCCAAATTCAATGATACTTAAATCAATAATAAAAAAAAATATTGTTGTCTACATTTATAGAAGATAATGTTGAGAAAAACTCATAAGAACTAGACCTTTTCATAATGTGTGAGATCACAAATGGGAACTTGTTTACTTTATATGTGAATGTGGTACTGTGTATGTGTGTAGATATACACTAAAAGATTACTATTTATGCCCTTACATACGCACACATTATATAACATTGTTTATATACACACACAGCTGCTTTCTCATCAATCACTTCATCATTTACTTGTGTATGGTGTGCGCGTGTGTGTGTTTAATATATATATATATATATATATATATATATATACACATACACGTATATCTATTTTAAGCTATTCATCATTCACATATACATACACAAAATCTATCTCTACACCCATCTTTAGATATCTACACATGTGTGCACACATACACACTTCTCTATCTCTGATCTTGGTTTGCTGGGGTGTTAGATATGCAGCTTGTGTGGCTAGCAAAGTTAGCTTTATTGTTAGTGTCTAGTCAGCATGTCTCCACTTTGTGCTAAGCAAGAAGGGGGTACAAGAACAGTGGCAAGCTATATATATATATATATATATATATATATATATATATATATATATATATATAATAACGTGGCTCCCATTAAACTCATTCATGATTGACCAAAAGAGAGGGACCTAGGAGCCAGCCTTGACTCCTTCCCTGCCCTGTACTGGTCCCAGGCCTGTTCTTTATATATTAGAAACAGTTTTGGAGACTGGGTCATGTATAATATATCAATGTGCACATGAGATCGGCCATTTAATCTGATTTTATTTTGAATTGGAGTGGAAAGAAGAGTCTCCAGGCGGTTTTATGAGGAAGAGTACCTGGTTTTGCTGTGTATGAATATACAATCCTCTGTGTCTTATTATTCTAAAAGAAAAGCTGTTAAATGGACACAGAAGGAAATGAAAAGTTTGTTTGAATTTGTTCACGCCTGTAAAATCATTTTGAATTGGGAAATAAATTAAAAGAAATTTTTATTTTTATTTAATGTAATAACTTAAATGATGTTGTGTCTTTTGTTGCTGTTAAGTCTCACTACTTTCAGAAAAGAATGTCAATAGTGAGCTTTATAATTTCATTTTTACAGAAAGTGGATCTATATTATAAGGAATAGCAAAAAAAAACAAAAAAAAAACGCCGTCTGGGCAGTGTAAAAATTATTTTTTTTTGAAAAGGGTTGGAATTTAAAAATTCAATGCCAGAGAGTGTGTATCATAAATAAGTAAAATTATCGAATTTATAAATAGAAAAAAATATATATATGTTTATATATGAAATGATTTTCAAAACATCCCTCGAAACAAAACGCCGCACGGGATCTAACGAAGTTTCACTATCTTTGCCGAGCATAACTTTACATCTTTGCCGAATGTTTGCATTTACATTAAAACATTCAACGGATTAACATCACAGTTGAGTTTATCAAATACAGATGAAATTTAAAAAAAAATTTTTTTCAACCCTCTGAAGATAGGCATAGCCTGAAAATATTAAGGGACCAAAAAAAAAAAAAAAAAAAATTAAATAAATATGTTTTTAAACATACATTTGCATTATTTCGCCTTCAAAAATATATATTATTACATTTTAATTAATGCTTCTAACTCACTATAAAAATGATTAAAAAAAAAAAAAATCTTTATTTAAATAGAAACTTTCTTCTGATAAGTTGAAATATATATTAAAATAAAACAAACTATATATAAATATATAATACCAGGCATGTATTTATTAAAACTTGTTTTAAAAAACAGTGAGGACTGTCTAAAGTTGTATGCTCAAATTTTGAATGTATATAATACAAAGTTGTTCTTTGTTCTATGTATTGTCAATTTTGGGTAATGTGATGTAAGCAGTGATGTAGTTTCACTTACAAATAGAGGCCGAATCTCCATTATTAATAGACCTGACTTTTGTATGTGTGTTAAACAGCGACAAAATTAAGATAAAAGAAAATTGAAACAAATTTATTTGATCCTATCTATAAGTCAAATAGATCTGTTTAAAAATGTTTATATTCAATATGTAAATTACTTGTATGAGCAAGAATATGTGCCCTTGGGCGTAAGTATTTGATTTTTAATGTAATAAAATATATTAAATTAGAAAGAGTAACAAAATCAATAATAATGATTTAAAAAATGACACTTATTTTGAGCATATTTTAATTGGTTTCTGTATACAATCATTCATTGGATTGATTTTAATGTGTAGGAGAATAAAACAATATTAGAGATCAATAAAATTAAGTAATTATTTATTAAACTTGGTTTTGTTAAAACCAGTATGCAAATTAACCACATCATATATTATTTAAACCTTTATTTCTTAGTGATATATAAGGATTTTAAATGCACTAATTACATACTGTTTTAAGGCAAATTTAACTCAGATTTTCATAGACATTGTTAATAAATAAAATTTGTTCTATGTATTATTGATTTTGACTATACGTACTCATTGATAAACTTACACAATTCCTGAGCATATTGTGACGTAAGCACTGAGATAGTTTTGGTTACAGACAGATAAACATCAAATCTCCATTATAAAAAGATTAAGAATGTTTACTTGAACCTATAGTTGTTTACTATCTGTGTGCAAATTACTTGTATTAGATAGGAATATTTGATGTCGGATAACTGTGTAGAAAACAAAATCTTGTAATGGGTGTATATATTTACGCATAACTGGAAAGGTAGGCGGGATCCATACCTTTCCCTAGGGCGTTATTGTGAAATGAAAAAGCAGACTCGTTCAAGATTCAAATTGCAGTTCATAAAGTCCATTTTTCTATGATGAAAGCTGTTGAAATAGTTGTGATGAGAAATAATGATAACATCTCCAAATGAACATTACTTTCATTGTTCATAGAATTTACTTCAGTTTAGGGAGAGGGGCTGAGTAAAAGAAATATAAAAAAAAATAAGTTTTTCTTTTTTTTTTTTTTTTTTTAAACATTGATTTGCTTTCTTTGTGTGATGTGAGTAGATGATAGTGCTAAAAAAAGAAAAAGAAAAAAAAAAAAGAAAATTGATTTATTAATTTTACCTGAAATCAAAGAGAATAAAAAGTTATGAAAAAAAAAAAAAATGTTTTTTCTATTTTGCTTTATAATTCTGTGTTTGATTGTAAGTTCTCGTATTGTACACACCTTTTAATTTTCATATCCTTTATTCCATTGAACTTGAAAGGAAAATTGAAGAAAGAAAAATAAAATAAAGACTTTATTACACAATGGAAATAATTAAGTAGAAAAGAGACAGGAGATTGTATCTCACCTTAAAAGTTCTATTCAAGTTCAACCCAATGGAATATTCAACATTAATTTGAAGATTTAAAAATACGCCAATGCAGAGTTAAATGCATAAAATGTCTATTTCAAGTTAATGTGTAAGTTAATATGCAAAATGGTTTTTAAAAATATTCTGGTAGTTTAAAAAAATATTTATCATTTTTTAAGTTAGATGAACAGATCAGAAATTTATCTATCAACTCTGTCTTAGGGTGCACTGACTAGATTCCCCGCAGATGAGTAAGACTCACCCCAAAAGTCCTGGGTATGATACTAAGGGTAAGCTTTACTTTACTTAAAAATTGGCCTTGTGTCACATTCTGCTAAAGGTGGAGGAATTGGAATCAAAATTTGATAATTTTCATAAATATAATCTGAACTATGAATTGAGCTGTTCTCTAGAACAGGGGTAGGGAACATGCAGCTTGAGGGACACATACTGTCCCCTAAATAAGCAATATTGGAAAAAAAAATGTCATTAAAAGGTTTGTTTTTCATTTATTTTAAAAAGTCCAAATCTAATTGATATATATTATTTTGATTTTTTGGACTGTTGTCCTCATCTTTATTGTGGTTTGTAAAAGCACAACATTTTGGTTGCTGGTTCTTCTTCTGGTTTTCCCTGTCTATCCTAGCATTGCAATGACCCAACCTGGGAAATCATTTTGAATAGTTTGACTGTTGATCAAACAAAGTGTTGAAGATTTTTGAAGATCTCCTTCAAATAATGATGTCATTGTTTTTGAATGCTTATCAATCTGAGAAGCATCACAATCATTTAGGAAGAAAGAAAAAAATTGCATTGTTTATTGGCATTTCCTGTGTACAACTCAATATTAAAATCCAATTGCATCAGTTATTTTATATCTTTATTTTTAAAGTAATTTACTTCCAAAACAATTTGATTTAGGCTTTTCAATTATGGGTTCCCATATTATGTTTATCGCTATATTCGGTCTACTTAAGAGGTCACTACAGCCCAACTGCTTCTGTGAGATATCTTTTCCAATATCTTTCTCTTTCTATTATTTTAACGGTTCTGTTATAGTATGTGGCTTAGCCGGTTTGAATGTGTCCTACCTCAGTAAGAGTATATTTATAGATATAAGTAGTAGGCAATTTATTGAAACTAATCATTTTTCACATATATTCAATTTCAAGAAATGCAATTCAGTCATAAGCTGTATATAGTAATTACTATATTAGGTTTTAAGAATAATTAAAAAAATAATTTATCCATAATTTACATTAATCAGAGATCTATTTAATTCTAAAATTCTGAAATAGGGTTAGGGTTAGCAGTTATTATTATAACCTTATAATATACTTTTCATGGTAGTCCACATACTATAGAGAGACATGATTTCGTAGGCCACATTCAAAAGGTAGGACACATACTATAATGGTACCATTTTAACTTTATCCCACAAGGTTAGATGGTTTCCCTTTTCTATTTCCCCTCTTATTCAATTAATATATACTATATTTACTAAAAGTTAAAATTATTTGTCTGAATTTTTAAATGAGGCTTGATAATATGCACTGTTTTGCTTTTTTGGTCTCTTGTCCTCATCTTTATTGTGGAATGTATATACACAACATTTTGGCTGATGTACCCTCCGGCCTTCTTCAGGTGTTCCATTGTGGCAGACTGTTCTCACTCTGATACAAGTGTCAAGACTTGGATTTTATGTTTCAAATTATACAAGAAACATCAATAAATAATATAATTCTTTTTTTTTTTTTTTTTTTTTAATGATTGTGATGCTTCTCAAATTGATAGGCATGCAAAATTTCATTATTTAAATGAAATCATAAATTCTTCAACACTTTGTTTGCACAACAGTCAAATTATTCCAAATGATTTGAATCATTGCTATGCTTGGATAGACAAAGTTTTGACACTTGTAGCAGAGTGAAAGGTGGATTACAAGGAACACCTGAAAAAGGCAGGAGGGTATATCGGTCAAAATGTGTATGTATATTGCACAATATAGATGGGGTCCATATCCTTCAATGACAACCATTACACCACACACATCTATTATATTTATTATTATTATACAAGGGTGTCAATATACATTCACTGGATTTAAATGAACTGGTATTACACTTTGATCCTTTAAGGTGTTTGCATTGCACAATTAAGGATAGATATGCATAAAAAGTATGATTATAGCCAAATATTTACAAATGAATCCAATTTTGGCATTAAATAGCCCATAAGAGGTTGATATGCCGTTAAACAATTAAACCAAACCAGCTTTTTATTTATGTAAGTCTCACCTTTTTCTTTAAGATGCTTTGATCTGTGTATCGATGAATTGGTGTTAAATATTGGCTTATGATGTGCCTGCTGGCCTTTTTGTTTCTTTTTCTTTAGAAAGCTTTCATTCCACTTGACTTTAAAAGTGTTAATAATTGTTAAATCAATACTGTGGAGTTGTTGGATGATCATGACAGACTTACAGACCAACTCAGCAAAATAGTCTAATTATGAACAAGTGAGGCAATAAAACAAAAAAAAAAAAAAAAAAATACAATGTAATTACTCTAACAAACAGATGCATGTACATTAAATCAGGTTACTGCTGCTGCTGCTGCATATATTTTATTCATGCTTTTTGAGGTCAACATAAATGTATCTCAACATACACTTCCACGGAAAAAAAAAAAAAAAAAAAACAAAGAAAAAAAAATTGCTTTTATTGGTTTTATTCTAGTGTCAGAAACTGGTTTGAATCACCACATTAAATGGTAATCCGTCCAATTTTTTTTCCTGGGCTAGCATGATTAAAATAACTAGATTTAATTTTAATCATGATGTATTACAACCAAACAAAATATAACAAAACAAAACAAAAACAATTGTTGATTATGCTACTTGTATTTTCTTTTTATATTTTGATAGATATTTGTATATTTTATTTGGCTGTGACTTGTTGGGTTAAGAAGTGCTAATGTTTATTTAGATGATTGATTGTATAATAGATATATATATATATGTGTGTGTGTGTGTGTATATATGTGTGTATGTGTGTGTGTATATATATATTGTGTGTGTGTGTGTATATGTAATATTATATATATATATATATATATATATAATGTGTTATTTAGATGTGTGTGTGTGTGTGTGAGACACTAGGTTAATTTTTAAGTTTAGTAAAGCTAGTTGGAATTTAATTTTCCTTCTCCTAGACAGGTTGCCTAAACTAGGCTAAAAAGCCCATGCTGCCCTACTATTTACGTATAGCTGGGAGTGAAGAGATAGATCCTGCCTTTCCCAAGAGCATTAGTGTGAAGTAAAATGCAAACAGCCTCATCCAGGTTTTGAATTTAGGTTGCTAATTACATTTCCTACTATGATAACCATTACGCTAAGTGTGTTTCCACATTCCTGATATATGTATGTGAATCATATTTTGTCATGAGGTATTTTTATATGCCTTTTTATGTGCGTGTATATTCACATACATACACACAATTATAAATTATTCATATAATCATTGTGTACAAATACATACATGCATAATGCATATCTGTATCTATTTGTATACAACTGTTTGTGAAGAGATGAACATATAGTTATTTTATCCCTACTTTAGTATGAATTGAGGAATATCCTAAATATCTGTGTATCTAATTATATTATTTGAATATGAATATCTAATGTGTGTATGTGCATGGACAACACTCTTCATATATACTTTTTTATCGGTTGAATTTTGAAGATGTAATTTTTATATAAAAAAAATTGCCATTTGCCTTTAGATGAGTAAATACTAGGGACAGTCCTTAATTTTAAAATGAATTCTGTAATCTAATGACTTGGGTTAAACTATGAGATTAGTATATTTGGTATGTGTATGCGTATGTTACTCAGATATGTGTGTATATATGTGTGTATGTATGTATGTTGTATGTATGTTATGTGTGTGTGTATGTATGTGTGTATGTATGTTATTTAGTGTGTGTGTGTATGTATGTTATGGTGTGTGTGTGTATGTATGTATGTGTGTGTGTGTGTGTATGTATGTGTGTGTGTATGTATGTTATGTATGTGTGTATGTGTATGTTGTGTGTGTGTATGTGTATGTGTGTGTGTGCGTAGTATGTGTATGTTATTTAGATATGTACATGTATGTATGTATGTATGTTTGTTATTTGTGTGTGTTTGTATTTAGATATTTTGTCATGGGTGTTTTATATACCTTTTTATGTGCATGTATATTCACACACACACACACACACACACACACACACACACACACACACACACATGTATGTGTGTGTGTGTGAACATTATTAAGATATACATGTGTACACATGTTATTTAGGTGTGTGCATGCATTATTTAGATGTACATGCACGTTTTTAGGTGTGTGTGTTGAGAGAGAGAAAACAAAATTCTAGATACATGTGTGTTTGTGCATATGTGTTACACACACACACACACACACATTAATATTTTCAGTGTCTATTTGTACATCCAATAATATATAATGTCTGTATTTAAGTAAATCATATTTATGTTGTTTAATTTGTTATTGGTAATTCTATGTACTCTGAAATATATAAATTGTTATGAGTAAAGTGCATGAGATTTGATCATATTGCATTTCTTATTCTTGTTTTTTTTTCTTCTTTTTTTCTTCTTATTTTTCTTCTTATTTTTCTTTTTGTTGTTAAAACAGTTGTTCGTTTTAATTGATCTTGATTTGTGCTTCAAGAATTAATTAGTTTCTTGATTTACTAAAATTAAGTGCTTGTTGCAAAGAAGAAAAAAAATACAAATGAATGGAAAAAAACAACAAAAAAAAACTTGACATTATTAAATTTTTTGTTACACACACTCTTCTTAGTTTCTGCTTGCTTTAACATTGTTGAGATTAAATTTCTTTTCTCTTAAGAAGAAAAGAAAATCATTTTTATTTAACATTGAAAATGAACTATTAAGAAATAATTGCATTTCGAGTAATGAGCAATTAGAGTATTGGATATTTTGTTAGGAATAAAAATATTTGCAGTTTTAGCAAATGATGGAAGGAACTGTCAATCAAATGTTCTTTGTTTTTTATTTGAGAAGATTTTTTATAATAATGATAACTAGCAGGACCTGTGGATATACCATAGTATGATAATTTAGTTATTACGTTTGATTTTTACTTAAGAGCTATTGCGGAATAGTTCAATATGTAAAAAGTATAATAATCTTGATTTAACTCTCTCTCGTTCTTTCTTAAAAGTTGATTGTTGTAAAACATTTATTTTGATTTGCCAATAAAAATCTGGATGGGAGGCGTTTAAAATATCTACATTAATTTGCCGACAAAAACATGACTTGGAAAATGTTAAGTTTGGCGGGAAATTTGCCTGATGCTGGCTCGCTAAAACATAGCGTAAATTAAGGCAGGAGTCGAGATTGCATAAGATTAAAATTGCCAAAATATATTTCATAATTCAAAAATTCAATATTACAAATAAAACAAACACGTAACTTTTTTTTCAATTCATTTTAACTTTACGTTGGTCATTTAAGCAATGCAAGAACATTTGGAATGTTTTATTTTTAAAATCGTGTCAAATAAAATGGGACAAATAAGAAAGCTGCGATTAAGTGACACCAGATAATCTGGATTTATATTTTTGCATTTTGAACACTTTGGATGGTCTCATTTTTAACCAGAGAGTGTTGCAGGATGATAATGGATGGAAGATTTAGGAACAGGTGTATTAATATAATAATAATAATAATAATAATAATAATAATAATAATTCTTTATTCAATATTTAATTTACAAATTATAAAACGCTTTAACTGGAGCGAAAACTTACCTATATGGTATTATTCTGCCTAACTGCCTTGGTTGTTTATTCAATACATATGCTTAAATGGGAGGGGGTGCGCCCCCACATCCCCACAACATTTTTAATCAATATTTAATATTACAGTCAAGTCATGCAGAAACCACTGGTTCCCACTAGATCACCGAAGTGAAACAGTAATGGGCCGGTTTAGTACTTAAATAAGCAAGTCCTTTGTTTATCAAAGTGACTTGATTTGGCATTAAATAACCTGAAAGGGTCGATATGGCGTAAAACGATCAACCAATCAATATTTAATTTTTATATACAAACTATAAAACGCTTTAACAAGAGTGAAGACTTACCTATAAGGTATTACTCCACCTAACTGCCTCATTCATTCAATACTTATGTTTGAATAAAACAAAACAAAAAAACAGACCCCCCAAAAAAAAAAAAAAAAAAAAGCAAAAAAAACCTCAACAAAAACAAACAAAAAATGCACGTGTCTAATATTGCTTTTTCTCAAAACAAACTGTCTAATGATTTACTTGTTATGAATGAGTTTAAAAAGTTTTTAAAAAGTCACAAATATAAAGTACCTAGTGAGGATTGAATTCAATTTATAAGTTGACCATGTCATATCCTATTTGTGTGGAGGGGTTGGGTAAATACATATATATATTTACCAACCCCTCCGCACGAGCAGGATGTGACACAAGGTCAATTTATTAAGTGGAGTTCAACAGGTTTGAATTCAGAGTTTTCCTTCTCCTAGACCGGTTGCCTAACCAAGGTTAAAGAGCCCGGTCTGCCCTGCTATTTACCCATAGCTGGAGGGAGAATTGGATTCATACCTTTCCCAAGGGTATTAGTGCTAAGTGAAAATGCATTTACCGCGTCCAGGATTTGAACTCGTGGCGACGAGTCCATTTCCCATGACTTTAACCATTACACCACGCGCTTTGGGTAAATACATATAAATCATCCTGACACCTTCCATAAATGTTGACTAATCTCCATATTTTGATAAAAAGGTTAGAAGAAAGTTTCCAGTTATGATCTCTTCACAAAATTTTATATTGAAAGAATTGAAACTTCTTGATGGACCACAGCCTACTAATATTATACGGCCCCACATGATACATTAAGAGGCAAAAAATAACAGGCCGATTGGCCTAATAGTCAATCTGTAGGTTTAGGCTGGAAAATGTTAAAAGTATACAAAAATACACAAACTGTTTTCTTTTTTTTTCTTCAGAAATGTAATATGAAAAGATTAACCATTTTTGTAAACAAATTATCGCGAAAAAACTTAAAAAAAATCAATATTTAAATGCAAAAAGTTATGCGTTAGTAATTTTACCAAACTAGCGTCTTAGGCAAAACAGATCGTATACGTGATGGAAAAACATAAAAACAAGGTAAATCACAGCCGTTTATAATTCGTAAATTAGTGAAAGACAAAGTATAAATAACGTATTTTAATTTTGAAAAGAATTAAAATTAAATTAAAATAA
Source organism: Doryteuthis pealeii (assembly GCA_023376005.1). NCBI lineage: Eukaryota > Metazoa > Mollusca > Cephalopoda > Myopsida > Loliginidae > Doryteuthis > Doryteuthis pealeii. The sequence goes on along the minus strand of CM042157.1, from coordinate 56,895,510 downwards.
TGACTAATAAATTCTAGCGGTATTATTTTATTATTTTCTGTTAAATTTTAAAGTTACCTTCCTTTCTGCGTCAAGTTTATAAGCGACCCAGAATGAGTTAAAATATAATCGGCCTGTTATTTTTTGCCTCTTACTGTATCATATGGGGCCGTATAATACTAGTAGGCCATGGATGGACTTGGTCATATTATGAGAATGAATGACACCAGGATAGCCATGGATGGATGATCAATGGATGGTATGCAAAGTGTAATACAGACATTTGCTTCAATGCAGGAACTTGTTAAAATGCAATCTGTAGCCGACTGATGCTGCTCAAATCATTTGGCTTTCTACAACACTTGAGGGGGGGGGGACAATAAAAAATATAAAAAAAATAAAAAAACAAATAAATAAAAAAAAACTCCCAAAAATAAGTGTAAAAAAATGGAGATCTATTTATCATAATGGCATTGCTCATTTAAAAGAAGAAAAAGAAAAAAAGACAGCTTTAAAGATCTTAAAGAGAAAAGAATGTATGTAAAATCCAGAGAAATGTCTGTTCCAAGTCATTATGCTAAATATGTTCAGTGTCGCTTGGTGTGTAAGTCAACTAGTGTCACATACAAGCATAATAGTAATAATAATAACAATAATAAAAATTAACTAATTAAACTTCATATGCTGAAAGCAACAAGAGAGTTCATCATCATCTCTCTTAGATAGACATCCACCCACCCACATATGTGTGTGGGTGGGTGTGTTTCAAATATAATCTATGTTAAAATACTACTGTAATTATTGTATAATTCTCTCATTCTTCATTCTGAATTTGCTGTGTCACTGTAACTATATATGTAATTATTAGAATAAATAAAAGATTTGATCTATTTAAATCCTACTTGTGATATCAATGATTATATAAAGGGTTTGTTGTGTGTGTGTGTTTATTTATACATATATACACACACATACACACACACACACATATATGTGAATCAATAATTATCTGTACTTTTTGGTATAATAATACTAGAAAACAATTATTGACTCTGCTTTGTGTGCGTGCGTATATATATATATATGTGTGTGTGAAAATAATGTGTGTTTATATAAATATGCTTGTATATGTGCATATATATGTATAAATGTGTGTGTGTCTACGCATATATATATATATATATATATATATATCAGGGAATATAAAATATTGTGTTAGTCACAACTTTAACTGTCGATAAAATAATTAACTGATTAAGTCGGAGTTATATTATATGACTCATATATATAATATATATATATATATATATATATATATGAGAGAAAGAGGTGTGTTTATATAAGTGTGTGTGTGTGTCTGCATATCATTTTTAATTAATTATTTTTTAATCTTAATTAAAAATAATATATATAAAAAGAGAGAGAAAATAGAAAAAGTATTCTTAAAAAGATAAATTTATTCTCGATGGTGAAGTTATCAGTAAAACGTTTCAGTTTTTATCAAACCTTCATCAGGAAATTAGGATGGAAAAAGTGTTGTCTGAACAGTGACTGATGTTTTTTGAAATAACGTGAGAGGAAGTTTCCTTTTAGAAAATTCTGATGTGATTGGTACAAGTGAGGATATTCAAAATATGTGCCATATTTCTTAGAGATACAATAGATTAAAAGATGAGAAGAATATTAATTGTCTGAAATTTTGAGAAAAGTAAAAGGCAAAAAAAAAAAAAAAGGAATTATATTTTATCGTGTGTGTGTGTGTGTGTGCATATATATATAACCTATTGGGCTTTTGGAATGTCATGCTGATTAACTTTCCTTCAGGGCAATGGGAGTTAACTTTCCTGACTTGATATAATTGAAATAAATCAGTCCTGACTATTAGTATTATTTGGATTATTCGGACTATTGTCCTTATCTTTATTGTTCTCTGTATACAACAGTTCGAATAATCCAAATAATACTAATTATCAAGCCTCATCTCAAAAATTCAAAGAAATACTCCTGACTATGTTGCTCTCACACACACATTCACACACACACTCACACAGAGTATCCTGACCTCTCTATACACAGTTCTGCCTAGAAAATGCTCTCCCCCATTTTACATACTGTTTTTCTCCTCTTCCATATGATGCTGTCCTTGTCTGACCCAGTGCCAGTTTCCTGCTGTGTGGAAATATTGTAATATATTTTGCCAAAATTTTTAGGTTTATAACTTTTATTTTACTATTTCTCGGAATTTTTGAGATGAAGCTTGATAATTTGTATTACATGGTACAATGAATATAGGTGTTAATACAGTTCTAAGTGACAGTAATCTCTGGGCTGCAGTTTCAATCCTGGCCAAGGCAATAGTGACATAAAATAATTAACACAGCTTAACACTTGTACCCAGTCATGGTTAACAGAATGAGAACAGTCTACCCCTGTGGATTGAATAAAAGGTTCAAGTAAAAAGAATAAATCAAAAGGTTTCATTTGCATTTATTATATTTTTCGGACTGTTGTCCTCAACTTTATTTTTATATACACAACGTTTCAGCTGATGTGCGCTCTTGCATTCTTCAGGTGTTCCTTGTAAATCTATTGGTGCAGACTACTTTCACTCTTTGTCTATCCAAGCATTCTAATGATTTATCTAGGAAGACCCTTCCAAAAAGAGGAGGAGACCCGAGTATGACACGAAACTGTATCTAGTATATGTATTTACCAACTCCTCTGCACAAGTAGGATGAAACATAAATCAATTTTTTAAACAGAGTTTAACAGGTTTGAATTCAGAATTTTCCATCTCATAGACCGGTTGCCATACCAAGATTAAAGAGGCCAGTCTGCCCTACTATTTACACATAGCTGAAGGGAGAATTGTTGGAGGTATATCTTTCCCCAAGGTATTAGTGCTATGTGAAATGCAAACAGCTTCATCCAGGATTTGAACTCGTTCATCTGTATCCATTCCCACTGACAATAACCATTACACCACAAACACCTTATTATAGATGTTATTAGACTTGTTGATTTTTTTTTTTTTTTTTTTCTTTCCCCTTGTCTCTAAATGTACCTATCCTCACCCCATTCAGCCACTGAGTCTTTACCCCCTGCCAATTTCTCTTTTCCTTTATATGTTTGTGTCCATTCATAAATTTTCCCCTAAAGCAAACTAGTTTGTTATATTGAATGTGTTGGAATGTTTCATGTTAGGCCAATTTGCGTACTCAGTTGTAAAGGAGAATCTTAAGTGTGGGGCTTGCTTTAATGGTGTAAGGTCTTTGGTAGGAACAGGTCACACTTGAGTAAACTTTGAATAACAATGTAACCTTCTCAGACCTTATGTCACCAACCTTTCTTCTTTTTTTGTGTGAATAAAAAGCTGGTGCCTCTGCTACTGCTCGGCTGATGGTGATTGTAGCTGTAGTTGTCTGTTTCTTAGAGATATTAGTGTCACAGGCCTTTTTTTCTTGGAGTTGACATTTTTATTTGGGGGAAATTTGAAGAAATTATTTTTTTCGTATTTTACTTCTACCCCACTGCCAACAATACAAAAACATGAAAAAATACAAACAAACAAAAACACTCCTTTAGTTGAAATACCAAGTTTCATCAAAATGGGTCCATAGGTAACAAGCAAGTGAAATATATATATATATATATATATATATAGTATGTGGTATTTGAGATATCCTAATTTATCTGCACAAGCAAAAAATAAATTAATAAACTGAAAACAAATTGTAAAATAAATATCAAAGTTAAATCACAAGTAACAAATTTTGGGGCCCCCCCCCCAAAAAAAAAAACAAAAAAAAACCGATGAAATTGAAAAATACATTCACACATACAGATATACACTAGAAATTAAACAAAAAAAATCATGAAAATTAAGTGTACATGTAAATGTATATGTAAATGTATGAATATGTGTATGTAAATGTATGAATATGTGTATGTAAATGTATGAATATGTATATGTAAATAAATATGTAATATGGGACACTGGGATATGCACAGGATTTATCAAAACAGTTCTTTTTTTTTTTAAATTGCAGGTATAGGTGTATCTATGAACTGGCATTTTTAATAGAATAAATGTTAAAAGGAATTTACATAGACCTAATATGTAATTCTTGTCCATTATGAAATCATATTTGGTATAATATAGCCAAAATATATTTATTTCTGATAAATTAAAGTACACAAGCACACACACACACACACACACACACTCTCTCTCTCTCTCTCTCTCTCACTCTCTCTCACTCTCTCTCTCTCTCTCTCTCTCTCTCTCTCTCTCTCTCTCAAGTTATTAAGCAAATCACATAAACTTTAATAATTAACATTTAATTTTAAGGGATCAATTTAAATATTAAAACAAAAAGTTACAATTCTAAGTATGCTTGATATGTTTTATTGAATTCATTTAATGTATTCTAAAAGAAAAAAGAAAAAAAAAACGTCTGAAGTTATTAGGCAAATAATCACATTTTACTTCAATAAAAAGGTAATAAAATCATCAAATAATGATCAACTCCTATAATAGAACAAATAATAAATACATATTATAAGACTTTGAATACTTTACATTTTAATAATAGTAACCCTTCTCAATAACAGCAAGTAATCTATTATCCATTGATTTTGTTAATTTTCTTTTTTTTTTTTTTTTACCTCAGCAAGTTTAATTTCCGACAAGTTAGTTTTAATTGCTTCCTATTGGTCTGCTTTGCTGTTGTATTTTTTGCCACCTTTATATAATTTCACATTCTCAGTTGGCCATAGATTTTCAATCAGATTCAGATCAGGACTTGATAATAGTCATTCCATTATCTTCTCTCCTATAAATCTTTTATGTTCAAAGAATTCATAGGTATGCTTAGGTACTTGAGAGTATTGTTGTGCATAAATACACACTTCACTTTAAAACTGTGACATTGAGACTTGTACCAGGCAAAGAGACTCTTGTCCATAAAATTACAATAGCTCTGTATAGTTTAACACCTTCATTGACTTTGAATGGTCCAATTTTGATCCAGGGAAAGGAGGTTGCCTAGGAGATTTTTTTTTTTAGGATTATACACCTTTCGTTCTTGACCCCAATTCCAAGCTTTTTTCAAAGATCTGAGTGCTAGTCAAAAAGTGGTTTTGCTATAACTTGTTTAGTTAATGTTCATCTCAAGGAAGCAAGTTCTTAAAGCCTTTTCCTTTGCCTTGATTTCTCAACTTAGTTATGTTTTCAACAACCTTCTTTATCATTTGATGATCTCTACAAAACTCATTTGATATCTCCAATGAGGACATTCTCTCACTCTCTAACTTTATTTTCTGTTTTTCAGGATTTGTTAGATCCTTTACTCATATTTCAACATTTACTCAATTTTTCAAGAAAAAAATAGTTTTAATTAGATTTCAGAGGTCTTAAGCTAATATTAGTTTAATCTGGATGATATTTAAACATGGCAGGTTTTTAGAAGAACTGCTTTTTGTCCTTATGAGGAACTTGGAGGAGTTCCAGAAATCAATTGATTTTTAATCACTGAATTGTATGATTTAATCAGAAAAAAATCCCAACTAAATTTTCTACTTTTTCTTATTATAAAAATATTAAAGTGTATGCATGATTTTGATGCTCAATGACATCTCATTTTTTTAGTCATAAGTTGACACATACATACCAAAACAGATGTGACTACTTATATATATATGCACATACAAGGGTTATGTTTAAACTTTATGCACACACACACACATGTATGAACACATATCAGGCTTATGTTTTAGCAATATATATGTGTGTGTGTGTGTGTGTGTGTGTATGCATGCATGCAAGGGTTATGTTTTGGCTATTTGGGTCATAAGGATATTATCTTAGTCATGTGCAGGAATCTTTTTATTTTATTTTTTAAATTGGTCTCTCTTATTTGATTTATTTATTTTTGATTATCCATATTGTGTTTCTCTTCTTTTCCATTTTTCTTTCCTTTTACTATTTATTCTTCTGTATAAAAATACCAAAAGTAATGCTCTAAGATTTCTTGAAAAATCTTACTACTCTGTGAATCAAAAACAAAGAATTGCTGTTTCATAAAGGCAACATTGTTATTTCTGAAGAACCAAAGTGAAGCCTTCCCCACACACCCCAATGTATTTCAATGTTTAGATTTTTTGAATATATATTTTTTTTTTTTACTAGTTCAAATATTTTAGTTGTAGGCATATTGCTTGCACAGACCCCCACCCCCTGCTGTGCTGCTGTCTGGTAAAGAATATCTTGGAAACCATTTCAGCACAAAGAAATAGATTTATTGAATTATCCATACATAAAAAAACATGTGTATCCTTTATATATATATATATATATATATGAAATATTCAGTGTATGCATTTTTTTTAATATATGTTATATGGCAACAGTTTGTTTTTTATGTATTTTTTTTTTTTGTAAAGAAAAGAAAACTCTTCAGGTTTATTTGATAGATGTTAAATGTTTCATCTGAAAAATATTTTTAAATGCAAAATCTTAATTTGAAAATATTTTTCAGATGAAGCATTTAACATTTATTACATAGCCCTGAAGATTTTTTTTCTTCTTAAATGAAATGTTGACATATATCATTTATGAAAAATACATCCTATGAATATTTTTTCTTCATATTCTATATTTACATACCACTAATTTATTTTGATTTATCTCTAATATTATATATATATATATATATATATATATATATATATATAGGTACTCGTCCTGTATACAAAAATCTAAAAGGAAGCAGTAAAATCAAATCCATCGTCCCTGTGTTTTTCATTTTTCTTCCTTCAAGCTAACTGTAAATACATTTCAATAGTTTCTTAGAAATGAATTACACAGGATAGTTTACAAGGTAGGAGTTAGACGGCTTTAGTTGGGACCCATATATTTTCCTGGAGACTTATTCAAAGTAATTATGTGCACTAAATCAAAAAGCTATCAGCATCACTATATATATACACACACACACACACACACACTTACTTATAGGTAAGTGCACCTCTTCCATTTTTCTTTTAAAACTACCAATTTTTTAAAGTAAAGATAAGTATTTATTATTTATAGTGCAACATATAATTAGGGATTATTTATTACCAAACTCTATATCATTGAAACTCTAAGATTGTATAGATATATATAAGAAGTGTACTTATTTTTGGTTATAAAATTTGAGTGCTGTAGTGTTTGATAGTAAATAATATCTAATATCTCTTTGGATTGTATACAGTGTGCTTATAGGTGATAATCTTTCAGTGTGTGTGTATAATATATATATATATATATATATATATATATATATATAATCACCATAAAAGTATTTACTTAGTAATTTGGCACCTAATTGAACCATGTGATAGTCACATGACTTAAAAAATGAATTCATATTTGTTTTGTGGAATATAACAAAATCAGATGTACTAAATCACCTGAGGATTGATAAATGTGAAATTCAGAGTTGTGAATTTTTATCCTGTTTTGTTATTTTATTTTTATTCTTGAAATGTAGTGTGTGTGTGTGTGTGTGTGTGTGTGTGTGAAGAGTGGATGGCTTAACAGAGAAGGCAAAATATATTGAGCCAGTTTCACTGTGAGGATCATCAGGACTATTCTTATAGTGAAACCCAGGTAGACTTATTCTGACTAGATCGGTTTACTATATATATATATATATATATATATATTATATGATTTTATATGAAAATGGTGACTTACCGCTGAAATTGGTCACAATAGTTAGTTGATACAAGTTTCACAATGATAAGACAGCGGTATAACAAATATAAAGTGCTCAATATGTAATCAATATCTTGATTAATTCAGTGGATTTAACCCTGAAGATCCTTATGGTGAAACCCGAGTAGGTTATACCTGTGTATACCATTATAATAATGTGTATGTGTGTGTGTGTTAAAAAGGGTTTTGTAATTTTCTTGAAGCATTGTGTTTATATTGGTTTGTTGGTTGGTTTTGAAGGCTATCACAATGCAAGTGTGTGTGTGTTCCAATATCAATGATAGATCATGTATATCTGTTAGGATAGAATAGGCATAGTCAACAGCACTCAGTTTCTCTATATGTGATCATTATATATATATATATATATATATATATATATATATATATATATATATAATCAATTTATTTGTGTGTGTGTACACGTGTGTGTAAGGTTCTTGTGTTGGGAAAAATAATTTTAAATATCTAAAAAAAAAAAAAAAAAAAAAAATAAAGATATTGTAACAAGTATTACCAACCTGGTACTATGTACATTAATGAGAATATTTTTCTTCTATTATTCTGTTGAGAGCCACGGTTGGTCTTCACTCTTCTTGATTACTATTCTCTCCTGTTGCTCTCCAAGATATTTCTATACAATCAACCACTAAAAATTTAGGTTTCTCTTTCTATTCCATACCTTTAATAAGACTATTATAACCCGCATAATGAAAGTACATTCCGCAAGATAACTGTTATTATATTCCTAATACATCATTATATTATGGCTTGAAGCATTTTATTGAGAGGTCAATCACTTGTTCTTGTCTCTCACTAGACACCCCCTATTCCATCCCTCATCATCATTGTCATCTACATTATGAAACATATTCTTTATTATAAGGCTATATCATTATTATCATTATTATGCTGCCAGGAGTATATCTTAATGAACTCAGTTGAGAAAGTTGGTTGTGACTATATCGGAAAGGAGCTGGGCGTTGAGTGTGGGGTGTCGATCTCCTTATCCCGTGGGCTTGAAGCTTGTAGAATCCTCATGTTTACAAATCTGTAATGAGATGAACTTTTAGTATTAAGAGGGTCAGCTTAGCTTTATTCATCCAAGAGGTCATAAATTGACCCCCATTAGTCAATTTTCTTTTTCTTTTTTTTTTTTTTTTTTATTTGATGGGGGTTGATCATTGTGGGGAGTAGGATGTTATAGGTAGAATAAGGTGAAGTAGATTAGAAATAAACAGGTGACTTGCCAAAATGAATATAAATGTGCTTAAAAAAATTGGAAATCAAGAATTGGAGCAAAACATTTTGGCAGAATTACTTTTTCCAGTTTCACCAATTTGTCTATAATTTGTGTTACATTGAAATAGGGGTCTGTATTTTTCCATTACATTGACTGTATTTTTCATTTCATTGATATAGGGGGTCTGTATTTTCCGTTAATTGATATAGGGGGTCTGTATTTTTCCGTTAAATTGATATAGGGGTCTGTATTTTTTCGTTAAATTGATATAGGGGTCTGTATTTTCCGTTAAATTGATATAGGGGGTCTGTATTTTTCCGTTAAATTGATATAGGGGTCTGTATTTTTCCATTAAATTGATATAGGGGGGTCTATATTTTTCCGTTAATGATATGGGTCTATAATTTCCTTCTTACATTGATATCAGGGCCTGTATTTCCACCCCCCTACTTTGGTATAGGGTCTATACATTCTCATGAATTGATATAGGTTCTGTATTTTCCCCTTACATTTATATAGTTTGTATCTAACCCTTGCATTGATATAGGGGTCTGTATTTTCCCCCTTGCATTGATATAGGGATGTGTGGTTTGTTCCCCCCTCCCAGTTTTGTATTTTATTTTTAAAAAAGAAGAGATTTTCTCTTCTTATTTTTCCATTCCATTGATATAGGGGTAAAATGGAAGTGTTGTATTTATTTATGGGTGATACTGTATGGGTAAAACTAGTAATTAAAAATGATTCTTATTTACTTTTTAGAAGTTCACAAGGATTTTAAAAGCTATTTCTGCTACATTCTTTTGCACTTTTCAATATATTTTCATTGAAAATTTCTTTTTTTCGTATACAGGAATTAAAATTGTAAACAAACCTGGTTGTTGTTTTTAATTTTCCCTCTTTTTTATAAAAAATAAGAGCTTTTTGGGTGACAATGCAAATGTTTATTTTGGTTTGGCAGTAGAACAATAGCTGAGAAGATGAGTACATTTTAAGTTGTTAATTGGTAGGACTTGCCACCATAAACTCACTATGGAAAAAAACAAAACAAAACAAAAAAAAAAAAGAAAGAAGAAAGAAACAAGTTTAAACAAGGCTGTTTCTTTTTAATGATCAGTATGTAATAATATAGTAGTTTTTGTCCAAGTTACATGTTAGAAGTCTCTGTTAGCTCTTATAACATTTTGAAAACTGCCATTAAAAAGGAAAATAAATGACATGGATGAAGTTATCTCTACAAATATCTGAAGCTTTCTGATTGGAAAAGAGAAAAGCATATGGGAGGAGATGGATTCTCTAATTAGTGTTGTATAGTCAGGTGATCCAGGAAAGAATGGATGAAAACAAATTTGTAAGGGTGGGTGTGTAATGTAATGTAATGTAATATATATATATATATATATATATATATATATATAGTTGTCGGTATCAGCTAGGGAGTCTATCCCCTTTTCACTAGTGCTAGACCAAGGAGATTTTTTGTGTCTGAGGTGGAGCGCCACACCTACTACCAGCTCCTTACTTTACCACACAGATCCCTATCCCTATGCTACTCATACGCTGAGTTGGTGAGGGCCATTATCGAACTAGGAACCTTGTGGTTTCTAGCCGAACACTCTATGAACAAAAAAGTGGTAAGACAACAGGAATATTAATTTTATATTGTTTATGTTTGAATTCTCAACTAGTTTCAACCTTAGGTCATCATCAGGAGAAAATTTCTTGTGAAATAAATTGTTTTTAGAAAGTTTAAAAAATTTTTTTAAAAATGATTGACAAGCCACAAAAGAAAGGGTGGAAAAATGTACTGGTAAAGTGACAAGTTCATTTGTTCAATGAAAACACACAAACACACACGTGTGTGTGTGTGTGTATTATGAAAAAATACCAAAGAAAATTTAGAGTGAAAGCATTATAGACTAAATCTTTATTTTTTGATAATATATGTTTGCTCTGTGACTCTGATAATAAGAGGACACAGTGAGTTCTGTAAATTACACGTTTCAAATTTCAGTAACTTCTTCAAGCTTGTAATCCATAGATTTGATTCTGTGTCTGTAGTTATTTAGTCTAAAGTAAAATAGCCATTTTGGCTTTCTAATGTGTTTTTTAGGGGTGGGGGGTAGTATAGTTCTGTAAATTACAAAGTCCACCCTATAAAAATATACTTGCTACAGACACCATAGCACTAATGCTGATGTGGTAAGCCTACAACCCTAAGATTCACCAGCTGACAGCTTATATCTAAGATGTATCTACAGATAAGATATCAAAGAAAACAAAAATTAAAAAGAAATATGTGTATAAGTTGTGCTGAAAATTAAGTAGAGGAAAAAATTTGATTACAAAGTTGGTTTGGGTATATATATATTTTTTTTCAAGATTTAAACCAAAAATGGTGATTGGTTTGGGTAAATGGCCTGGGGGTGCCTGAATGCTAACCTGATAGGTAAATAGAAAAGTGTGAGTTTTCTGAGTGAGTTTGTGGCGGGTTGTTGGCCAAGTAGCAGGGAAGATGACACTGACATTGACTTTGCCAAGTTCCTTCAGGCAACCATGAGAGCATTATCAGTCATTATCTAGTCACCTGTGTATAAACTGGGTTGGGTAATGGCTGCTGTCTTTGTTGTGGTGCTGGTAGGTCTTTTCAATTACTCTTATATTCAAGGACATGTTAAACAGTGCTTTGTTTTAGTTGTAACAACACACACACACACACACACACACACACACAAGGATAATAACAAAATATTATTAGAAATGATTTAGCTCTTTTTTGGTCAGCCCCCTCCCCTACGTCACCAAATTTGTTGATTGTCAATCTTCTTTTAGATTCACCCCCCCCCTTTCCTATTTTTGTTTGCTCTCCCTTCCTTCTCTTTGACTTTGCTTTAATTCTTGCTTATTTTCTTTCTTTTTTTTTTTTTAATTCTTTCTCTTTCTTTTTCGTTTTTCTCTTTCGTTCTTTCTCTTTTCTTCTTTCTCTTTTTCTTTTCGTTCTTTCTCTTTTTCTTTTCGTTCTTTCTCTTTTTCTTTTCTTTCTCTTTTTCTTTTTTCTCTTTCTTTCTTTCTCTTTCTTTTCTTTCTTTCTCTTTTTCTTTTCTGTGAGGCCTCATTGCATAGTGGTCGACATGCTGGACTGCAACATAATAATAAGCGAGTTCAAACTCCCCTCACATTATTACGCTCACTTTCAGACTAATACTCTTGGGAAAGGTATGAACACCCTAGGCTACTATGGGTTAAATAGTATAGTTTGTCTACTAAGTTGGCTTTAGCATTAAATAACCCACAAAGGTGGGTTGACACAAACACGTTGAAGGTAGATGCAAAAAAAAAAAAATAGAGCGGCTTGGTGCCTTAACGTTAAGCAAGGCACGGAGAGGGGTGAGGCGGAAAGGAGAGTAGCCTCGACAGCAAAGAGATCTAGAAAGAGGGAGAAAAGACAGCTGCCCCAGAAAGCATCACAGTTTGTGTGCATTCAGTGCACCAAAGACTGTCACTCAAGAATTGGCCTGCAGAGTCACTTGTGCAGATAATTTTTTTTTTTTTTTGACTCTATGCCATCGTCCTTAGTGGACGGAAAGGTGCCAACAAAAGGTTGATATGCCATAAAACAAAGAAACCAAACCAAAACCTACAAGGATGGCATTAAATAACCCATGATGGTTTTAATGTTATTAAACAAAGAAAGCAAACCAAGATATTACTCTCTTGCTGCTGTTTCACCATTGTTGCTCCTTGTCTGTGCAGATTCTTGTAATTTCCAAATTTAGTTTTCAAATTCCATTCCTAATTACTTCTAAAATGTTCTTATTTTATCAATAATTCCCTCTCTCCATTATTTATACGCCAACTTCCACCTTTAGTTTGGATCTCTTTCTCCCCCTCTCTCTCTCTCTCCCGCCCCCTCTCCCCTCTTTCTCTTTCTCTCCCACCCTCACTTTCTTTCTCTCTCTCTCTCTTTCTCATTTATACGCTAACTTCCACCTTTAGTTTGCATCTCTCTCTCTCTCTCTCTCTCTCTCTCTCTCTTCTCTCCTCTCTCTATTATTTATACACCAACTTCCACCTTCAGTTTGCATCTCTCTCTCTCTCTCTCTCTCTCTCTCTCTCTCTCTCTCTCTAATGCAGAATTTCCACTTCAACTCTAACTCATGTTATGATACTTGTTAATTGTTTGATAAAGTGGTTTGAAAAGAATCAATACCACAATTCATTGTGCTTGCGTGAAATCTTTCTCTAGATACCAGCAAATCTCTCAAGTTTTACAAATATTAGATTACTTTCAGGAAAAAGAAAAGATTTCTGGGGCTCAGGGAAGTGTGGAGTACCCCTTCATTGGCATTACTCCCAGGTCCTCACCCAGAGTAGTAGTACCTGTTAAAGTCCCATCTATGGATCAATAAAAAAAGAAAAAAAAAGAAGATACATCTTTGTATCAAAGTATTTATATTGCAGAATAAAGCATAGATGGAAAGATAATGTTCCCTGTTGAATCTGAGATCATTTGGGAAGATGAATGTGAAGGCATAATGTCACCATTGCTAGTGACTACCTCAAACACCGGGATATGAACTTAGTGTAGAATAATCATACTAAGTCCAATTACTGTTGGATTGGCAAGACAAGACAGCAAGCAGTCGTAACCCAATACAATTCTGGTTTGCTGCAAAGAATACTGCAAAATGGCAGGATATTTATGAAGCCTCAGAGGATCATACAAACCAAGCAGCCAATCAGGACTCAAGGAATGGAATCACCCAAATGCATGAGTGGACTATTCTGAATTCCCATAAGTACCAGTTGTCTTGACCAGTCACATTGTTTATACCAATAGTAGACTGGCTGACTGACTTCAATACTTAGTGTTTGCTGTTTATCACTATCGGTACATTGGTACGAGTTCATCATCTGATCCTGTCAGAAATTTATCTGAGAAAACCCAAAGCATGTGAAGTTGGAGATGCTTGAATTTGTTCAAAAGTGTTGCAGTACGGTCTTTTCTCTTGTCCTTTATGGCCTGTGATAAAAATTAACTCATTCTCATCTTGTATGAGAAATACTAAATATCTTCATGTACTACCTGCCTGATAAGAAACATAGCCACTCCCATGTCCCTACCATCAACTCCCCACTTTACTGTACAGATCCAAGCCATGCTATTCGTGTACTGAGTTGCCGAGGGTCAGTATCAAACCAGGAACCTTGTAGTTTTGAGGTGTATGCTCTACCAACTGAGTTAAACCTGACCCTAATTTTAAAATCAAAATCTAATTTGGTTATTTCCTATAAATCTAACATAGACAAAGGGGAACCACTCTTGACTGATAAATTATTTATTTATTGATCTACTAGGAAAAAAGAAGACAGGTTTAGGGTTAGTTTAATGGGAAAATAAATAAATAATTTATCAGTCAAGAGTGGTTCCCCTTTGTTTATGTTAGACTTATAGGAAATAACCTCTAATTTTTTACGGACATGTAATACTTTCCTAAAAAATTGAATTTTGATTTTACAATTATTAAATTTTGAATTAATAAAGATTAATTTAAAAATTAATCAATTTAAAAATTTTTTTTTAAATGTGTCATAAGAATATGATGTTAGTAGTTGTATTTTCTGTTGTTCTTAAACTTAGTATAATTTATTAAAACTTGTCTTATTGTTCTATTTAATCCTCCTTTCTTCCCAAAGTAATAACAGGTGCACTTTTTTCTTTTTTTTTTTAATATAATGCAAAAAAAAAAAAAAAAAAAAAAAAAGCATATGTAATAGCGAAGTGTGACGTTCTGGTGGCTTTTATAAATTTATGATAAATCAGCTTAATTGCTTTGTTTTGAACACAATTCTGTGCAGCAATGACTGTTGCGACAATAGGGGGTGGGGCTTTTCAGTAACAATATCACTCATTATCAATAACAATGTGGGTGTATAGCTCAATACAGGAGGACCAATATTTTATTTTTATTTTCTATTGACATATTTTTCTAATTTTTTATTGTAGCCATAGGTGTGGTGCAAGGAAAAGATAAAATCTGTCACACAATACATTAATTAGGAAATCGGGTTGACGGATAAAAGTAATGATAAATAAAGACATGATTAAACCATATTTTGTTTTTAACTACACAAAAAAAATCTAATAGAAACAAAAAGTTTGAAAAGTTTAATATAAAATTCTACATTATAGAATAATCATACTAACTTCCAATTACAGGACTCAAGGAATGGAATCACCCAGATACATGAATGGACTATTCTTGAGTTCCATAAGTACCAGATGTCTTGGGCCTTGTTCAGTTGTGCTTAGCCAGTTGCTGTTGTCGAAACCAACAGGATACTGACTGTCTTCAATATACACATTCATTTATAATTAAAATTCTGGTCACCATTTTAGGGGTTTAGTTCTGTTAGTAAATCCAAGTTGGTATTGAATTAGGGTTCAGTTGGTTAATCCTTATAATCCTAGTCTTTAGTGTTCCTTGAAATCCTTGGTAGAAAGAGTGTAGTATCTGTAGGTCTCCTTATAATCCTAGTCTTTAGTGTTCCTAGGTAGAAAAGAGTGTAGTATCAGTAGGTCTCCTTGTAATCCTAGTCTTTAGTGTTCCTAGGTAGAAAAGAGTGTAGTATTAGTAGATCTCCTTATAATCCTAGTCTTTAGTGTTCCTAGGTAGAAAAGAGTGTAGTATCAGTAGATCTCCTTGTAATCATCATCTGTAGATCTTGCTTGCAGAAAATTCAATTAGCAATTGATTTCAAGATAGTTACCAACGATCTTAAATGCATTCAGTATATGTTTCTTATTGGCTAATTTTTACTGGAAGTGCCTGCTGCTGATATTGGGAAAGTTAATAAATAGGAGTGGCAATTTGGTATACATCTTATACCCCCAAAATAATCCAACATGTACTTGGACATTAACATTTTGGTTATACAACCATGTTGATCCCAAATATTGTATTTGATTGTATCTAATTTACCTATTTACATTGTTTTATTGGTGGATTTTAATGACATGTCAACCCTTCTAGGGTTATTTTATTCATTGTACATTTATATTTACATTTCTTGTATACTTCTTTCTTAAGAGGTTGTATGGTTTAGAGTATTTCTATCAAATGCTATTAATTATATGGTTTCAAGTTATTTCTATTTATCATAATTGTTAGTACACTTATATGGCATCAAGTAACTAATAATAATCTTTAGTAAACAATTATGGCTCCAAGTAACTATTTTTAATACAAATAATTTATAGTTATATGATATCAAGTATTCTTATCTAATACGCATAATTTGCTCATAGTTATATGATATTAAGTATTCGTATCTAATTCATATAATTGGCACACAGTTATATGATATCAAGATATCTGTAATACTAATAATTATGATTATAAATGGTTATTTTTATTTAATAAATTCTTTTTAAGCAATAATAGGGTTTCCAGTAACTAAGAATAATAATCTGTAGTAAACAATTATGGCTTCAAGTAACTGTTCTTAATGCAAATAATTTGTTTATGATTATTGAATATTGATATTTTTAAAACAGATCTATTTGACTTCTAGAAGAGACTCTAACAGGTACTTCCACTGCGGGTTTAAACTTTGAGAAGATTTATTAACGTATTAAATTTTAATTAACTTCTTCTTTTGTAATGTTGATCTTCATACAACAATGTTTTGACTTGCTCTTCATGTAATTCTTTTTTTTTTCTTTTTCTTTTTTCTTCAACTTTATTATCTAATTTGTAATGATTTAATGTGTTTACTTAATCCTGCTACTTGTAATCTGACAAAATGACTAATCCACTATTCCTTAAGGCTCAGTAATATCAGATTAATGTTACAGCCTTTTCTCTTTTCCTTTCTCTCTCTTTTTCTTTCTCTCTCTTTTCTTTCTCTCTCTTTTCCTTCTCTCTCTTTCCTTTTCTCTCTCTTTCTTTCTCTCTTTCTCTCTCTCTCTTCCTTTCTCTCTCTCTCTCTTCCTTTTCTCTCTCTCTCTCTTCCTTTCTCTCTCTCTCTCTTTCCTCTCTCTCTTCTTCTCTCTCTCTCTCTCTCTCTTCCTCTCTCTCTCTCTCTCTCTTCTCTTCTCTCTCTCTTCTCTTCTCTCTCTCTCTCTTCCTTTCTCTCTATTCTCCGTTTCTCTCTCTCTCTCTCTCTCTCTCTCTCTCTCACTCTCCTTTTCTCTCTCTCACTCTCTCTCACTCTCCTTTTCTCTCTCTCACTCTCCTTTTCTCACTCTCTCTCTCCTTTTCTCACTCTATCTCTCCTTCTCACTCTCTTTCTCCTTTTCTCTCTGTTTTTCTCCTTTTCTCCCCCCCCCTCTCTTTTTCCTCTAGTTTATTTCTTAATGAAAATGATGTCTCAAAGGAATCAGATATTATTAACTGAAATTAATGATATAATTATATTTATTTCAGTATTTGAGTTGTTTTTTATTAAACATATATTATTTTTATTCTTTTATATTAAAAGTATTTTTGTTTTCTCTTTTCAGTAAAACATTTAGGAGATACCACACACACACCTACACACACATTTTTTTCCTGGTAAGTAATTTGATATTTTATTATAATACAAAATGCATTAGATGGTAAAGATATTTAAAATACTCCCAGGTTAATAGTCATAGCAATTTTCTTTTCTTTTTCTTTATTAAAGAAAAATTATTGAATTTTTTCATTTATTTCGTTTCCGGATTTTTAACTAGCTTTACAAATTTAAATTCATTATTGTTACTTATTAAATCATGGATTGATTTTTTTATTTTTGAATTTTTTTATATTTTTAATTTATCTTTCTTTCTTTCTTCATCTTCATAATTCTATGATCTGACATTAAACCTATATATAAACCAAAAATAATTCATTTTGTAGGCAGGTATATATTGGTAATTTCTCTCTTTTTCCTCCTTCCTACTCACCTTCTTCCCTCTTCCTTTTCCTCATCATTCATTTACAGAAAGCTTGATTGTATACATTAACATTAATACATTAAGTTCATTTTTTTTCTAGTTATTTTTGTTATTGTCTTCAATTAATCTCTAATTCAAATAAGTATCTCATTTAATAATATCTCTTAAAGAAAGCAACAACTTAGATTATTCCATTAAAAAAAATGTATGTATCTTCCTGTTTAAAAGTTTAAAATTTCTATTAATGCTAAAATTGTATTCTATAGTTGAAAACATTTGAAAGTAAAGTTTAATCTAATTTTTAAAAAAAAAGTTTGTAAATGAAATGTTAGCAAGGTTATCTGGTATTGCCTTGGTTAAATAGAAATTATGAACCTATAGTGTTGGTTGGTTGTTTGTTGTTTATTTTATGGCACATCAACCCTTTTGGGGCCACTCAATGCTGAATCAAGTCATTTTTGATAACACACACACACAAACTGATAATCATTTCCTAACAAAAACATTGCCAGAAATACCAAAATTATCATTTTTTGCTACAACTAATGGAATTTTGACAGCAATAATCAAGGAAAATAATCACTTCCTATGTGTTTCTAAGCCATTTAAAATTTGTTGCAATAATTTAAGGGGGCGCAGTGATGCTGATAGCTTTTTGATTTAGTGCGTCCTAGTATGCACATATTTACTTTGAATCAGTCCCGGGGAAATTTATGGATCCCAACTAAAGCTGTCTAACTCCTACCTTGTAACCTATCCTGTGTAATTTGTTTCTAAGAAACAATTGAAATGTATTCACATTTAGCTTGAAATGGTGAGGGAAGAAAAAAGAAAAACCCATGGACTCATAGATGCAACTTTACTGTGTCCTTTTAGATTTTTGTGTGTCAGTGATGCAGGACACATACTTATCAGCATTTCTTGGGGTGGTTATTTGCGTTGAGGGTACCTTAACCAGGGGTGGGGGATGATAAGCCATTAGCTAGATACAGCTACCTTTAGCACCTTGCCTAAGTTTACTTGCACATGTGACAGTTTAAATATGGGAGATCTATTAAGTGGTACATCTCTTTTTACTTTGGTTTGAATGAAATCTTATAAATATTACCCATATACAGTGTGTTGTATATTTGTTGGTTAGTGATTTGGTTTGGTTAAAGAAGAAAATTTATTCTTGTCAACATGCTTCAAATTTTTATGCCAGTGACGTTTCTGTCTATATGTTTTTGAATTTGCATACTAGTGATCTCATTTCATTTCACTCATACTTATGCTCAGCCCTCCATCCCAATGCCGCGGGTGCCCCTTGTCCAAATTTGGCACAAGGCTCCCTGTTCTGCAGATCTCAGCACACAAGTTATATAACAGTGTTTTGCAAAAGAAATAAGCCACCTTACTATTTGGGGGGGGGGTAAAAAAGAAAGAAGAAAAATCATGTTTAATTTTGATTAAGAGACTTTAAGTCAGGAGTGTCCCAAATTTTTTTTTGTTTCACCTGAACAAAAAAAAAAAACCCAGCTAAATTAACAAGGTTACAATCATGATTTATGAATGAAATATCTGATATTGTTTGCAGTCACAAAATTTTGTTGAAATTCCTTGAAGACACTCAAAATTTTAGGACAGATGAGGCTGACTGGTTTTCTCCTTCGTTCAAAGGAGTACTGATCATTCTATGCCTCATTGAAAATACAATTCTCTGCCTTTAATTTTTCTCAAATATTTGGTTCTACAAAGGAAAAAAATACTGTCCATATAAGTAAAAACTTGAAACACAATGGGATTTTGGCAGGCCTCATCATATTGTCATTAAAGGAATTGGGTGAAGGGATGCACGGATAGGCTTTAAGTTAGAGACACCTGATTTAAGTGTTTCCAAATTTATTTTCAGTCTCTTAATTTGGGCAAATCATTATATCCATCTAAAAATTGAGGATGTAACTTAATCTTACATTTTGTTTTGGGCGAAATGAGTTAGATTTGGAGAACAACAGTGACAAGTAAAAGAAATAAAATACTTAACCAAAAATTACTTTTGATTTTTATTTATAAATTTCAAGTGTTCCAAAATGTATTTTCAGTAATATCATGGACAATTCAGGTCTCTAGTGCAAGTTGTATGATTCAGATTTGCAGAATATAGGGTTTAGCATTAGATAACCCACAAGGGTTGATATACCATTAAAGAACCAACCAACTATATGAGAGGTGATAAAGATAAAAATGAATGGTGATGTTGAAAATAGGGTTTGAAAATGTTCTGAGCCTTTTGAAAAAAAAGTAGCATTAAATTAATTTCTGTGTTATTTGGCTTCTTCAAACAACTAATTGTAGCAACTACAAAAATGCAATGATGTGCAAAAGAGATTAGTTACCTAACACACACACACACACACACACACACATATATATATTATGATAAAGAAGACGACTTACTGGGGAATAGAATACCGAGTTAATCACAACATAGTCTGTCGTTACAATAAGAATGTTATAGATATATATAACCTACTTAAGTTTCACCAAAAAAATGGATCATCAGTTAATTGTAATGAATTAATAAAAAAAAAACCCAGATCTGCTGCGAAAATGAACGCTAGATAGTTGTCCGTATCACACAAAAATCAAAAAGTCAAAAAATTAAACAAATTGACTGCTGATATTAAAACAGCTGGTTTATATATATATATAATATATATATATATATATATAATATATATATATGATTTTTACTTTTTGTTACAAAATGCATTTTCAGTATTAATATCCATCTAAGATGGTAGTGTAAGTTGTTGCATTTACATTATCACATATAGATATAAATGAATGGTGGTGCTGATAATAGGGTATCCAAATGTTATGAACCAGTTGAGAAGAAGTATCAGTAAATTCATTTGAAGTGATTTTGTGAATGTTAAGCTACCTTCACATCCTTTATAAATGATAATGAGCAAAAGAAATGAGCCACTTAACTAAAAAGATCAATGGTTAATTTTTTTAATACAAATGATTAAATTTCATTTTTGTTCCAGAATGTATTTTTACTCATAGATATTAGTACTACATCCAGGTCTGTAGTGCAAGTTATCACATTCAGATTAACACATAATGAGGAGTGATACAGATATGAATGAATAGTGATGCTAAAAATAAGACGAGAAAATGTTTTGTGGCATTCAAGAAAAAGTTGCATTAAATTCATTTATTGTTAGATTATAACAAAACCTAGTTTTTTTGTTTTTTTGCATGAAATTGGGTGAAGGGCCACACAGATAGATCTTGCTGTTCCAAAATGTATTTTTAGTAGTTAATATCTATAGTTATCCAGTCTGTAGTACAGTGTCATATTCACATTGATACATGATGAGGAGTCTTACAGATATGAATGAATGATGTTGAAAATAGGGCAAGAAAATGATATGAGCCATTTGAGAAAAAGTAACATTCAGGGATTTTGTTAATGTTTATTCATATCATGCTTTAATTCACATACTTTATAATGGTGACAAGCAAAAAAAATGAGACACTTAACAAAAAAAAAAAAAAAAAAAAAAAAAAAAATCAGTTTCTTTAATTTTTACTAAGAATCTGTAAGTGTTTGAAAATCTATTCCCAATAATCGTACAATACATCTTGTGAATGCATACAGGGTGGTTGTCAGGGATGCATATTTTCATCGCCGATTACGGGTTCTTGTGCATCATATCAGCTCCGATAGCAACCTCAACTTGAATATTGGCATCTTCAAGCTGCCACCCTGTAAGCTACGTGCTGCTAGTATTGACATTTTGCTTCAAATAAACTACACAAGAATTCAAACTCTTTAATAGGAAACCACAGTCAGTATGAGCCAATGAAAAAAGTCCACCACCCCCTACCACAAAATGGAATCATCTGTTCATCCCGGTTTCGGTCTAATTTACTCTTTACGTAAATATCTGTTGTCATTCAGGACTGTAGTGCAAGTTGTCACTTTCACATTAACCCATGATGAAGAGTGACACAGATATGAATGAATTGTGATGCTAAAAATAAAACAAGAAAATGTTTTGTGGTATTCAAGAAAAAGTATCTCTAAATTCATTTATTGTTAAGATTAAAACAAACTTAGTTTTTTGCATAAAATTGGGTGAAGGGCTGCATGGATAGTCTTTGGGTTGGAGCTTTATGTATTATAAAATGTATTTTTTAGTCATCCAGGTCTGTAGTGCAATTTTTTGTATTCACATTGACACATGATGAGGAGTGATACAGATATGAATGAATGGTGATGCTGAAAATAGGGCAAGCAAACTTAGATTTTTGCATAAAAGATTCAATATGAACTGTCACACACACACACACACACACACACACACACACACACACACGTCTGTGTATAAGCAACAGTTATACCAAAAGAATTTATTTGCAATAGCATTGATTGATATTATTGAAAATTTCAAATTATAGTTCAATCAAAAGTGATAGAAAATTAGTTCTGCTTGTACTAAGTCATTTAGAAGAGGGGGGGGTAGGAGGATCATTGCTTTGACCATGACAAAAAGAGCATAGCCTACCTCCCTCCACTTCCACTATATATTATATCTTTATGCAATGGAAGCAGTTTAAAAATTCTGATCATATGAAGTTTCTTTTATAGGATAGGTACGAATAAACATTGACATTAAATAGCCCACAAGGGTTGATGTGCCATTAAACAAAATAACTAACTAGTCACGGAGAATCTTATTGTGTAAAAGTAAATAAATCCTGCAGAGTGGCCTATTGTCAGTATCACTTGAACAGCAAGGGGGTCTATCCCATATTAGACCAGGAAGATCATTTCTTTTCTGAATTGGAGTGCCACACCTACTGTCAGCTCCCAGATGCTTTGCCACACAATAAAATTTATTTGTAAATGTTTGATTGTTATAACTTTATATTTTCAATGTTCATTGCATTTTGTTGTCTATAACCAATCATTGGCAAAATCTAATATGAATAATCTATATGATAATATTGTTTCAAGTAACAAATAGATATTTCATGAAATTGCACTTTGTTTGATTTAAGTTTCTTACATAATAATGTACATAATGATTATAGTCTTCAGCAAACAATCATAGCTTCAAGTAACTATTCTCAATAGAAATAATTTGCCCACAGTTATGATTTCAAGTAATTAATAAGTATAATCCTTAGTAAACAATGATAGCTTCAAGTAACTATTCTCAATACAAATAATTTGCACACAGTTATATAGTTTCAAGTCACTAATAATAGCAAACCTACTAGTAATTGCCATAAAGAGGTGATTCCACACTCCCCAGAGGTCCAAGCCAAAGAAAAGTGTTTCAGAGTGTCAGTTGCCTAAATCTCATAGAAAATCATGGAACGAGTTTAAACTCAGAGGAATCCCCCAAAACATGAGCAACTTTAAACTCTGATTTGAAAATCATATGATTAAAGTATAAACTAGTTTTCTCTACTGTTAGTTTGAATCTCATTGGGTGCTCCATAGATCAGCCTTGTGCCACAACTAAGCAAAGCTAGTAAATAACTAGTTTCTTCTAGTATTAGTTTGTATGTTAGTAAATAACTAGTTTCTTCTAGTGTTAGTTTGTATCTCATTGGGTGCTCCATAGAATGGCCTTGTGCCACAACTAAGCAAAGCTTAGTAAATAACTAGTTTCTTCTAGTGTTAGTTTGTATCTCATTGGGTGCTCCATAGAATGGCCTTGTGCCACAACTAAGCAAAGCTTAGTAAATAACTAGTTTCTTCTAGTGTTAATCTCATTGAGTGCTCCATAGATTAAGCAAAGCTTAGTAAATAACTAGTTTCTCTACTGTTCTCATTTAAGCAAAGCTTAGTAAATAACTAGTTTCTTCTAGTGTTAGTTTGTATCTCATTGGGTGCTCCATAGATCGGCCTTGTGCCACAACTAAGCAAAGCTTAGTAAATAACCAGTTTCCTCTCCTATTAGGCAATTATTTTTTTCTTTTTCCATTTTGAATTCTAGCAAACACACCTTCTCATCAGCAATTGTTTTTTCTATTTCCTTCCTTTTTTTTTCTTTTTCTCTTTCAAAGGTGGAAAAGAAAAAAAAGAGCGATGGGGGGGGGGGGGGTAGTTTTAGTTTGTTAATATGTATAGATTTTTGATGTTTTTTGAATTTTAGCACTTAAAAAAATTCTTTTGATTGAAAATCAACTGTCACTTGGAATATGTCATAGTTTTTACTACATATTCACATATATTAACACAGGAGGCAAAACATATTAACGCAAACACACGTACACTTTTATAAATGTGTTTGCATTTGAGTTAGGCTTGGTAATATATTTGTTTTTCATTGATGGGATGGCAGAATATACGAAAAGGATTGAAATACATAATTCATAATTCTTTTTTGCAAGAATTGTAAAACATTTGACTCTCTGCCCTCCCCGCCACAACAAAATCAACAACAAAACAAAAAAAAAAAGAAAAAGGGGGGGGAATAAAAAAACAAAGAAAAAAAAAACAACATTAAGAATATCTACAATACTTATTTTCTTTTGATGTTGCTAGTTTTTTTTCCTTCTTTTTATTATTTTCCGTTGTGTTTGGTTATAGAAATAATGAAAAGCAGCAAGTCAACATGGCTGGACATGTAATTGAATAAAAGTAGATTGATGCAAAATGCATTTCTTTTTTGTGCAAATTTATGGCATTAAAAAAAAAAGAGGCTGAATATAAACGTACAAAAAAGATACAGACTACCTTACTTAGGCTAGACGGTCGGTCGTAGAGGCCACCTCCGATCAATCGGCTGTTCACGTCAAGCCCTAGTACTATCATTGCTCCAACCCTATTGCCCTTATGGCAAGCCCAACCCTATTGCCCTTATGGCAAGCCCAACCCTTTTGCCCTTATGGCAAGCCCAACCCTTTTGCCCTTATGGCAAGCCCAACCCTTTTTATCATATATGTGCTAGAAGGCAGTAGCTGAGGGTCTTCTTGTCCTGGGAATGATATTAAACGCTATCTGATGGTGAGGTTCCAGTTCTGGAGGTCTAAGGAATGTGGAACACCCCTTCATCACCATTGCTCCCTGGTACACTCTGACTTAGAGTGTTAGTACCTGTGAGGGTCTCATCTATGGGTTAAATAGGAAAATGTGTTTATTAAAAAAACTTGAGTATCCATTAAGAATGAATTTATTTCAAAACTTTGTCGGTATTAAATGACCCACCGAGGTTGATATACCATAAAACAAACCAAGCCAAACCATCTTAAAAGAAAAGGGACAGGGGGAAAGTGAATTTTTTTTTTATGTATCTCTGTCTAAATTTTTGGGACGAGGAATTGTTCTTATATATTTACCAACCCCTCTGCACGAGCAGGATGTGACACACGGTCAATTTCTTAAGCGGAGGTCAACAGGTTTTAATTCAGAGTTTTCCTTTTCCTAGATCGGTTGCCTAACCAATGTTAAAGTGCCCGGTATACCCTACTATTTATCCATAGCTGGAGGGAGTGTAGGATTCATACCTTTTCCAAGGATATTAGCGCTAAGTGAAATGCAATTACCACATTCAGGATTTGAACTCAGGGTGACGAATCCATTTCCCATGACTTTAACCATTACACCACTTGCTTCCAGGAATTGTTCTTATTGTCGCTATTTACATGTCTTTGGGTTTATCAGAAAGAAAAGCAATGTTACAAGAGCAAAATAACTAAGAAAGCAAATTAATTGATATGAAATATTCCAAAACATGGAGAGTAGAATAAGAAATGTCTATCTCAGTTTGAAATTTCCTTAAGGTTATTGACTTTGACAAAAGACACCTGAAAAAGACAGTTGGTTGTTGTGTTTTTATGGCATATTAACCCTTTCAGCCCAAAAATACAATTGGTTAATAGACTTTGTTTTTGAAATCTGCCTTGACAGTAAATTTCCAGTTTTGGGAGAAATATTAAAACAATGTCTACCATAATTAGTAATTCCATTTATCATTTTGAAAGTTTCAAATAGATCACCCCTCATTCTCCCTTCTAGTAAAGAAGATAATTCTAGTTTATCTAATATCTCCCTGTAACTGTAATCTTTTATTGTTTTTATTAGTTTTGTCACTCCACTTTATATGCCCTCCAATATCACCATTATACTCCAATTTCCATGTCTAGACCCGGAGCCTAGGCCTGGCTACAATATTCTATATGAGATCTTATTAGGGTTTTGTATATTTTTAAAACAACATTTGCCCCCTTGAAATAAAATTCCTCACCATCCAGCCAATCATTCCATTTGTTCTTATATTAATGAATCCTAACTGTACTCCCCACATACATTTCTTATTTTAAATAAAATAAATTTATTATCATTGGTATTTTATAAAGTGTATGAGAATAATGTTAGATTTTTTTTATTGATATCAATTCTTTGGAATAGTGAATTAATCAAATATTGATTTGTCTGTAAGTGATTATTTATTTATTTATTGAGTATGTGTCCGTATTTTTGCTTGGAAATTCTCACAAAAATGTTTAAAAAATTTTTTTTTTTTATAGAGTATCTTGGATTTATTCCTCAGTTTAGAATTAATTATGGTTATGTGCTAGTTTTGATTTTGTATAAATATCAAATCCTTTTCATTCAGAAGTAAGGTTTCTATTAATAATAATAATATATTATTATCATCTAGGCAGGCCAACAGCATGGATTCCCTTGACTCTCTCTTCTAGATAGCATCCAGTGCCCGCAAAAAGCTGAACAATAAGTTTTTGCTAGTCAGCCAACACTGATGTGTCTATGTGTAGGAGTCCACAGGAGAATGTTGCTTATAAGTTTGGCCTTGCTTCTACAGCAGTGTCCTTACTTGAATGGTTTGTAAGATGGGAGGTCTGTGGCCATAGAGCTGCTTTTTTGTAGGGTGCTCTTTTTCAGGATACACAAAGATGCAACGTGCTGTTTGAACCAATCTGGTAGATAGTATTTACTTTGGAGTAATATGCATTCTATGAATATCTTTCATGAATTATATAAAGTAATTGGAAAAAAATATTTAGGTGGGAAAAAAGATTGTTTTCATACAATTAGATTAAATTTAATGCAAATGCATTCATATTTAGATTCAATATATGAACTTTTTTTTGGGGGGGGGGGTAAAAAACCTGCAGGGAATTCCAACCTGCAGGTGAGAAGATTTTTTGTTTGTATTAATTTACCTTTAACATAGTGTACCTGTGTAATAATGTAATAATTTCTGAAAATGCCTTATGTCCTATTTGAAATAACCTATAAGATCAATATCTCACAGCAGAACCAATTGAGTAAAAATGATCATAATTTGTATTTTAACTCAACTCCAGTTGATTCAACAATTTGGCCTGAAGATTAAACTTAATGATTAGAACAGATCAGTTTTCTTTCATTGTTTCTTCTTCTTGTTTCTTTCATTGTTTCTTTTTCTTGTTTCTTTTTCTTGTTTCTTCTTGTTTCTTTCATTGTTTTTTCTTCTTGTTTCTTTCATTGTTTTTTCTTCTTGTTTCTTTCATTGTTTTTTCTTGTTTTTCTTCATTGTTTCTTCTTGTTTCTTTCACTTTTTCTTCTTTCTTTCACTTTTCTTCTTGTTCTTTCTTTTTTTTTTCTTTTTTCTTCTTTTCTTTTTCCTTTTGTTTCTTTCATTTTTGTTTCTTCTTTTTTTCTTTTTTTGTTTCTTTCATTGTTTTGTTTCTTTCATTGTTTTGTTTCTTTCTTTTTGTTTCTTTGTTTCTCTCCTCTCTTTCTTTATCTTGCACATTGTTTTTCTCTCTCTTGCTCATTGGCCAACCCCTTCCCCCCTGCTCGTTTTCCTCTCTTCTCTCCTTTTTTTTCTTTTTCTTTTTCATATTTTCTTCTTTATTAAAATTATATAAAAAGAACAATCCATTTACTTACTTTACTTACTTTAAATATTGAACTTGATATTTCTTAAATTATTATTTAGCTTAAAAATGTTCTGAACAAAAATTAATAAGTGCAAAACAAAACAAAAGAAGAGAAAGAATTTAAAATCTCCACAACTCATTTCTATAATATTGTCATTTTAGTAAAAATGTTAACATGTCCAAAAATGTTCTAACATTTATTATTTCTATTTCTTTTTCTTTGGGAAAGCATACCCCCCCCCATGACATTATTTCAGTATATGTATATTTGTATGTTCAATAGATATTAATAAATTAATCAGTAGACATAGACGAGACTAAGGCCATTCTATACAAAGTGTCTATGCAATAGCAGCATTGTGTGTGTAAATATATATGTGCAGGTGAGTGTATACATAGGTGTATAGTGTATACGTGTGTGTATATATAGGCGTATACATGTGTGTATAGGTATAGGCATATACACGTGTGTATTTGTGCATGTATATATGTTTATGTATATACATGTGTGTGAGTATATATATATATATGTGTGTGTGTGTGTGTGTATGCACACATATACATGCACACACACACACTAACAAATTAGCTATAGTTTACAGGTTATTTGTGCAAATTCTTTGAAAGTATATGGGACTACAGCAGGTCTCAAGAGCCACATTTGTGTGTGTGTGTGTGTGTGTATATATATATATATACACACACACACACACACACACACACACACACAAATTACAAGTAATTCATGTCTATCTTTTGATAAAGTATGCGGGTTTAAAACAGGTCTGAGAATCTATGTGAGGGTGCACAAGGTTAATGTCAACACCAGAAACACTGTCACATTTGTGGCAGGGTCTGTAAGGATGAATTTGGCCTGAGGGGTCATATGGGCTCCCATTGGTTCTTTGTGTGTTTGAAGAGATGGCCTTTTCACACAATATAGAGACACTATGCTTTCATTCTTAGACAGATGTGCTTAAGGGATCAACATTTTGAGCCAAGGCTGAACACTGAAAGAATTGACACCAACAGAGTACTGGGGAACAGTACTTGAATTCTTGATCCCTATGTAAATGATCCTATTATTTTTTACAGGTACTATGCTTCTAGTAGTAGTAGTAGTAGTAGTAGTTATGATTTTAAAAAAGAAAAAAAAAAAAGAAAGAAAAATGTGCACTTTTCAATTCACAGGTGAATCTGTTCTTTTCATTTGGGATTATTAATACTTTAAACTTTGATAGTTTTAATAAACTGTTATGTTCACCCCCCGCCTCTGTTCCTCTGCAATATAGTTAACCCTTCTTGTGTTTGTATGTGTGATCATACTCTCTGAAGTACCTTACCCCCCCCCCCAAAAAAAAAAAAAAAAAAAAAAAAATCTTGTGATTCTTCTTTGTGTTCAGTGCAACTGCTACTGGGTAAGCAAGCACTTTACCTCTTTGCTGTAACTGGCAGTGATGTTCTGTTAAAGAAAAAGAAAAAAAAAATCTGAAAAAGTCCTGGGCATTCCCTACTGTAGTGGGGGGAATAAATTTAGATTTAATTTTTAGTTCTACCCAGCTGTTATGTTAACCTTTGTCCTGTCACTGAGAGAAAGCCAAAATAAAATGTCCTGATAGACAATGATGATGACATCATAGCAGTCAGTGGCATAAACAAGTACCTCCTCCTTTTATTTCTATCTCATGCTCACACACATACACTATTTTCCTTTTCTTTTCTTTTTTTTTCTTCTTGTCTTTTTTTTTATTTTATTTTTTTTTAAAGCTTGAGGTACTGAGTTAAGCAGTAGAGAACATACCTTTGCCAATAGTAGACATATCAAGTCAGATCCTCCAGCTTATTTGACTATTGGGCACTTCCTGTGATTCGCCAACAGTTTTGATTGTTGGTAATGAAGTGTGTCTAGAACATTTTTACAATTGAGTGGCTCTGTTCTCCTAACAGTTGTTTATTATTGTTTTTGTTTTTATAGGTATGTGTGCTATTCTTGGGCATTATACAACATCAGTTTGCCCATTGTCACGTGAGGGCTTTACCTTGCTAAAGAACCTCGCTTACCCTGATTTGAAGATTTTGTTCCTCCAAGGTGAGTTTCTAGTTACTGAACTTCACTTACCCAGCACTGGCAATTGAATATTGTTCTTTATCATTGGTCTTTGTCCAGTGCTAAAGCCACTGAACCAAATGATTATTCTGTCTTGGACATTTGGTTGTCATAATATTTTGGTCATAAGTTTGAATATTAATGGTTATGAAATTATTAATTTTTAACGATGCGTTTAGAAGAAAATTCAAAATATTCTAAGTTTTAAAGCCACTGCCAAAAAATATCCAAAGATTTATTGGAATCAATAAAATTAAAAGAATGTAATTGTTTTCAAACTTTTTTCATGTTATTGTTATAATCAAATCTTGAATTATTCTATAGAAATCTAGATAGATTTGTTATAAAGAAATCTGGAGAGAATTTTTTTTTTTTTTGGTATGTGTGCGTGTTTGCTTATATATATATATATATATATATATATAATATATAAATGCCGATAGAATTTTATAGGTAAGCTTATGAATGGGAAACGAACTAA
This sequence comes from Doryteuthis pealeii, assembly GCA_023376005.1. Taxonomy (NCBI): domain Eukaryota; kingdom Metazoa; phylum Mollusca; class Cephalopoda; order Myopsida; family Loliginidae; genus Doryteuthis; species Doryteuthis pealeii. The sequence goes on along the minus strand of CM042157.1, from coordinate 56,865,121 downwards.
GTGCAACAAGTTTAAAACTTTGTTGATATAATCTTATGAGTTTAGTTTAATTGTTTTGTGATAAATATCTCTTAATATTTAAATATTGTAATTATCAATGTTCTTCTTTTCCTTTTGTGCTTTATTTAAAAAAAAAATGTATCGTTGGTTAAAGTAATAAAGGATTCTTTAAAAATTTAAATTATTTTAGTACAAACTGGAAAAACTTCTTTTAAATATAAAAGTTTCTCACGAAAAATTATTAGAAAATACACACTAATAATATCAGGTATGCAAAGAAAATGCGTTGCAAAAAAAAAAAAAAAGTTTATTGAATAAAACTTAAATTCCAAAAGTTAAAGTAAAAGTAGCTGTAACGAAGTTGATATGCAGAAAATTTAGTATTTTCTTTCCATAAAATATTTTTGTTTGCTTCTTTGTTGTTTAAAAAAATTTTTTTTTTAAATTTTAGTACTTTAGTATCTATAATTTTAAAAAAAGTAGAAATTTTGTTTGTTTGTACAAAGAAAATTTTTTAACTTCAATAGTATTTTAATGTTTATAATTTGGGGGGGGGGGTGAATCAAAACTTTTTTTTTGTTTTTGTTTTTGTTTTTGTTTTGAGAAATTTCAAAAATTGTATTTAATTATAATTTAAAAAAAAATTCTTGAAAATTTCTTTATTTTTTATTTTTTTTTTTTTTTTTAAAATACATTAAAAGTATTTTAGTGTTTATAATTTAAAAAAAAAAAAATGCTTCTTCAAAGAAATATGTTTTTAACTTTAATAGTATTCGAGTGTTTATAATTATCCGCCTTCAAAAATTATAGATATTTTGTTTCTCCCCCCCCCCCCCCCCCATTCTATTTATTTTTATTTTGTGTGTTTATTTTTCCCTGATTTCTAAAACTGCATTGACAATTCTACTCTGGTGACACGTTTTGTGCACTGTTAGTCTTTTCAATTATCCACTTGGTTTTCATGTTGAGCACTCAGTAGTCACTAGGTGTAGGTGTGTGTGTGTGTGTGTGTTTAGACTGGAGAGTATTAGGGTGTAAGTCACTAAGTCACTGCCCTCCAGTAAACAATGATTAACATCGCTTTAAAACTATGCAGCCAATTGTTTGCACTGTCTTTATTCACTGTCCGTACCAGGCTATTTAGCTTTCGGTCTTGGAGGAGTTAATTATAACAGGCAAGGAAAAAGTGCATCTAACATTAAAACAACAACAACAACAATGACAACAGAAAGAAAAGGAAAAGAAAAAAAGAGAGAAGAAAACTGCTTTCGTATAAACAGACAAATAGTGAAAAAGAAAACAAACAGAAAAGCACTTACACATATGCGTGCGTACACACACAAGTGTATGTGTATGTATGTATGTGTGTGTGTATATATATAATATATATATATATATATACACACACAACACACACACTTTTTTTTCTCCCCATTGCTTAATTACATACAGTGGTATATGATATATATATATATATATATATTATAATATATTGAATATTGAAACCAATGTTAACATGTGCATTTCAATTATAAATTCTTTAAATTCAGCCTTCTTCAGGTATTTCTTGTCAAACTCGGGGAACCTTCACATCGAACTCTGGAACCTTCTTGTCATAATTGGGAGCCCTCATGGAACTTTGAACCCAACCCTTTATTCAATCCACAGAGGTATCCTGTTCTCATTCTGCTAACCATAGCTGGGTACAAGTGTTAAGCTGTGTTTTAACCTGGATTGAACCTGCAGCCTAGAGATAACTGTCACTTAGAACTGTATTAATTCAATGCCTATATCCACTATGCTATGTATCCAATTGGACTATTAGCAGAATAAGAATAGGATACCCCCATCTATTGAATAAAGGGTTGGCTTCAAAGTTCTGTGATGGTTCCTGATTATGACCAGAAGGTTCCTGAGTTTGAGAAGGCCCCCGAGTCCAACAAGAAATACCTGAAGAAAGCCGGTTGGCACATTGGACGAAATATTGTATAGATAACAATAAAGATGAGGGCAATAGTCCAAATAATCCAAATAATATAAATTATCAAACTTCATCTCAAAAAATTCAGAGAAATCTTTTGTTTTGTCTGAAGTGAATAGATAGTGGATTTTGAAATATCTCATCATACAGGTAAAAAAAATACCAAGAAAATTTGGTAGACAAAAAGTTAAATCTCGTTCCAGCAATTTGTATGCATATTTCATATACAATATGCACCCCCCCCCCCTCAATAAGTACACCCCTAACAATCTCTTTTTTTATAACAAGCTAGATTTTCTTCAAAGCCAAAGATATCAGGATTTTATTATTATACAATTACAACAGATATTGTTAGATATTATTATTAACTCAATAACATTGAAACTGTAACCAAAAGCATGAATATGTAACTCTCCAAAAATAATTAAATTTTTATAGTCAGTAGATCATTTGCTTAGGAATCACAAGGTACTGAGTTCAATACCAGCCCTTGCCAACTCAGCGCATGAATAGCACAGCTTGGATCTGGTGGTAGTTGGCACTCTACCTAAGATGCAATAACAATCTCCCTGGTATAGTGCTAGTGAAAAGGGGATAGATTTCCTCGCTGTCTGGCTGATACTGAAAATGGGCCACTCCGCCGACTTTACCTTTAGCTGCATATAATACACTTCATATAAATACTTACAAAAAAATGTATTATGTTATGTTTTATCTGAAGATTGTATTTTCTCTCACCAAATATATGATGAAACTTATAGTCACGAGAATGACTGACATGAGGAGCTGGGAAAACTCAATTTTAAGTTTTATCCTTTTCTGTTAGAAAAAATGTTTTCATGGTGTTTGTGTATATATATATATATATGTGTGTGTGTGTGTATATATATATATATATATACACACACACACACACACACAGCATCCCTGACGTACAAAAATCTAAAAGAATGCAATAAAATCGTATCCATGCATTCCAGTGTTTTTCTTTTTTCTTCCCTCACCATTTAAAACTAGCTGTAAATACATTTCAATAGTTTCTTGTAAACGAATTACAATGGATAGGTTACAAGGTAGGGGTTAGATGGCTTTTAGTTCGGACCCATAAATTTTCCCAGGGACTTATTCAAAGCAAATATGTGCATCCCAGGACGCACTGAAAGTTATCAGCATCACTGTATATAGCTGGAGAGTACAGTGGCCAAAATGTTGTGAATATATGAACCAAATCAAGGAAAATAATCTCAAACCTGTAAATGATAAGTTGAATTTTGAAGATTTAATTTTTAGCAAAAAATTGAGATTTGATCATTATACAAGTAATAATTTTTGTATATATACGTGTGTGTGTGGGTGTGTAATTTTATTTTTGGTTGTTCCATTAATACATAAATTAGAATAAATTTCTGGTATCTTTGTTCGAGGATAAAATTAACATTTTATTTAAAAAAAAAAAAATTGTTAGATGTACTTATTTTTGGGTCAATATTACAAATAGCAACTTGAAAATGTGACACACTTGATATAAAATAAAAATAAACTCACCAAATTTAGTCATTTAAAAATATTCTCTCAGTACAAAAGCAAATAGAATTCATTTTATGTTGTTTTTTTTTCTTGTATAATTGTGCGTTAAATATTGTCTTTAACTTGGAAATATGTATCAATTTACATCTTAACTCCTGTCTTCCTTCTCAATGTTGTATATAACTTGTAGTGGTCAGTTTGATTGGTATTTATCTTTTTCCTTTTTACTGTCCTAAATGAAGTGTTGTATAATATAACTTGAGCAATTCCAGTCTTACGAATCTCGGCCGATCTCTGTCTTTTAATGTCACATGAGTGAAAATATATAAATTTTATTTTTTTAAATTCTGTTTTTGAAAAATGAAATTCTACAGCTGGTTTCTTTTTCTTTATTTAGTTGCCTCATATTATGTTTTGAAATAATTACAATTTCAGTAGATTGAAAGTCTTACTTCAAATTTTCATTTCTCAATATTGACAATTCTTAGTTCTTTTCATTCCCTGTTTTTGCATCTCAACTCCCATATGCAGGACAGGGCAAAAGTAATAAGGCATTAACAATAGGAAATAGATAATACCCCCACAAAAACAAAACAATATTGACTTACATGGTGTGACATTACTGACTGCTCTATAACTTCTACTCCATCCTCTGTGTGTGTGTGTGGTGTGTATATATATATATATACGCACACACACACAAAATATTGATAATATAAAAAGTAAAAAAAAAAAAAAGTCAAGTCGATGGGGTGGCCTAAAGTCAGTATCAGCCAGACAGCGAGAGAGTCTATCTCCTTTTCCCTAGACCAAAGAGATTGATTTGGGGTCTGAGGTGGATCGCCACACCTACCATCAGCTCCTCACTTTACTGCACAGATCCTGTGCTACTCATATGCTGAGTTGGTGAGGGCCGTTATCAAACCTGCAACCTCGTGGTTCCTAGTCTGAGGCTCTACCGACTGAACTGAACTTTGCTATATTTATGAATAAAGAGCGCCCAATATCATTGATAGAGCCTATATTTAGGGCAGCAAAACACTAAAGCATTCCAGTTGATTTTTTTTTATTTGAGGTTAACGTTATTTAATCATAGAGCTTTGTAAATGGAGTTCAGAACTGTTTGAATTATGCAAATATCCCCAGTGGTTCAAAAGTTATGAGAATTTAAAGCCCAGAAATTGGGGGTACAAATGTGGACATGATTTTGTTAAAAAAATATGTCAAATAACAGACCAATTCAAAATAGAAATTTAGTAATTTCTTCATTGTTTCTTTATTTAATGGAACAATTTTAATAATACTTTGCATTCTTATGTAAAATTGTATGTTCTTTCTAATTCTGCACTTAAATTTTATGTATCTCCATGCTAGAATCTATTATTTAGGGAATAAGACATAGGGATATCAAGATTTTTTTTTTTTAAGTTTACCACAAGATTATTCAACATTTTCATTTTAATACGGCATATATACACATATATAGTATTAATTTATATAAATAACATAACATACTTTGGGCTTAAAAATACCTTTTAAAATAACTGCTATGTTGTATTACATACAAGAAATAGAATAACTCTTTATATAATTTTATTTAACAAAGCTCGTTCGTGTGCAGCTTTTTTTTAAACAAATAACTCGCAGTAAAAAATAATACCGTTTTAACTCACTGTAAAAAAATAATTCAATGGTTAAAAACACATAAAAGTTACATATTTAGAAAGATTATTTTTTATTTCCAACCATATAAATATTTAAAAAATTGGACCAGAAATAAGTGATGAATTACTATTTAAAATGGTATGATCTGAAAAATCAACGTCTGTTGTTCGAAGACAAGTAAATTTGAGTTTTTTTCTTTCTTTCAAAATTCAAAGTTTCAAAGCAAATCCCTGACAGTATACAATCGTGTGTGTGTGTGTGTGGATATATATATATATATATATATATATATATATATATGCAATTAGATTATGTTTTACTAGTGGTCAAGCATCATTTGAATAATGGTTATATATATATATATATATATATATATATATATATATATATATATTATTCCAATGATGCTTGACCACTAGTGAAACATAATTTTCAAAGAAAAAAAAAATGTAACATTTATTTGGCAGCATCTTAATAATATTATGGTTTTAAACAGTTACCACCTGTGCCCCCCCCCCATTTCTATTAGCACATTCTTGTAATCTTCCACACAGGTGATTGAAAAAAAATATTAACATTTTCTATTGGGGGATTAGCTTTTTTTCTTTCTCTCCTTTTCTCTTTACAATAGCAGAATTGATATAGACCAATTGGGGAAAAATTCCAAGAATATATTGACAGGATTGATGAACAGGTGGAGACGGTTAAATATCGGAAATGTACTCCCATAGAAGTGTTAATGTTTGTTTTTTTTGATCACCCTCTTAGCGTGTCTGTGTGTGTTGTATCTATATTTTACCTTGTGCTTATATTAAAATTTTAGCTTATAATAGTTATGCAGCAAAAAAAAAAAAAAAAAAAAAATTATTCAATCAAATTTAACTTTATTTTTTAATATATTTTCTCTTTTCTATAATACCTGAATATGTCCACCTGTAAAATTGTATTTCAATGGAGGTGCACTTGTGTAATGGTAATCGTCTTAGGAAATGGAATCTGTGACCCTAGTTCAAATCTAGGACAAAGCTATTTGCATTTCACTTTGTGCTAATGTTTTTGGAAAAGGCATGAATCCATCCATTCTAGGGGGCAGGGCTTTCCTGTGGTGTCCTGGCTAACGTGCTGGGAAAGGTATAAACTTCCTCATCCCCCTGGATAGATAATACCACTGCTGTTCTTCTACAAGGATGGCCTTGGTTTTAAATAACTTATGAAGGTTGATATGCCATTAAATAAAGAGACCAGACCAAACTAAAACCATCTGTTCTGTCCCCAGACAGACTGGGTTCTTTAGCCTTGGTTTAACAACCAGTCTAGAAAAAGGAAAACTTTAAATTCAAACAGCTTTAAAAAAAAAAAAATGACCTTATATTTCATCCTGCCTGTGGTGGAGGGGTTGGGGAGATATATCAAAATTCAAAACAGAAGATTATGCAATGCATAATGTATAAAATATAAAAGTGAATAAAATAATGGAAGCACAAACAGAAAAGATAATTAAAGAAAATTATTCTAACAGACTAAATAATAATTGTAGAGTTTATACCATTTGTACAATTCTGGAAACAAGAATCTTACTACTGATTTTTCAGGCGACCAATTTCATTCCATCAACTTTTGATCCCGTTTGTTCTTCTTGGCATGAATTTGGGTAAATGGTAAATTTCTATTGGGGAATGGTTTATGGTAACGTCTTATAATTACAACTCAATAACATTGAAACTGTAATCAAAAGTATGAGTATGTAACTCTCCAAAAATAATTACACTTTTATATATTTTAGCTCAATCAGTAGAGCATTTGCTTAGGAATCACAAGGTACTGAGTTCAATACCAGCCCTTGCCAACTCAGCACATGAATAGCACAGCTTGGATCTGGTGGTAGTTGGCACTCTACCTAAGATGCAATAACAATCTCCCTGGTATAGTGCTAGTGAAAAGGGGATAGATTTCCTCACTGTCTGGCTGATACTGAAAATGGGCCACTCCGCCGACTTTACCTTTAGCTGCATATAATACACTTCATATAGATACTTACAAAAAATGTATTATGTTGTGATGTAACTTAAAATCCAATGGTTTGCTTATCTCTTTCTTTTATTTATCATTTGTCAACTAAAAGTTGTTTACAGACGTTTCAAATTGGTTAACTTATTGAAAGAGAATTATCTTTATATCCGATATATTCATATATAAAATAATTGATAATTTCCTTGATATTTGTATGTACTTGTATACAAGTCGAATATTGAAAACCTATTTTTAGCTTTTTTTATTAGTAGTAATTTTATAAGGTTGAAATATAAACATCACCTTTATAGATATAACAAAAAATATTTCCTTTTTTTCTTCTTCTTTTTTTACCATTTTTATAAACTCTGGATCAAGTTTTATCTCATAAAAAGATATTCAAAAATCAAGGTGTATGGCTTGTTTGAAAGTTAGACATTGCTCTGAAATTGGCAGACATATATATATATATATATATATATATATATATATATATATATATATTTCATGGTACTGTTTTATCCTTTGAAGAGATAAGTAATTAAAGGAATTAAGTTGAAATGTTTATTTTGCTTCTATTTTTAAAGGTAGCTAGAATTCATTGGAGGTGGTTGATTGAGGTCCTTCAAGAATCCAATTTTGTTGGAGAAGGTGGGGGGGAGTCTTGGAGTTGGGGTGGGGGGAATAGCCATTCTAGGTTAAGCTGGAACCATTTTGGTATTTTGGTGACTATTGCAGTGGTAGTTAGAGCAGCACCAGCAGAATTGGTACAACCACAAACGAATGTGCTACTATGCTCCAACTATGCTGTTGCATACAATTGGTAAGTACTACGCCTACTACCAAAATACATGCACATATACGCATTAGGCTGGTACCAATCTTATAGTGCTGGTATGTATCTATAGTTATCTATGCAATATTTTTTTTTTGTTTTTTTTTTTCTTCATCTCCAAAACAAACAAAAGATATGAGTCAATTTAGGCTTATCAAAGAAAACATTTGCTATATTTTATAATTTAAAAAAAAAAAAAAAAAAGAAATTAATTTGTGTATTTTTTTTTTGTTTGTTTTGTTTGTGTCATAAAGCGATAATTGTTTTTTTTTTTTTTGTACATGCTTTCAGGTTGCATGCTTTTTGTAATACTTCATATTATGAATTGGCAATGTTTGAAATGTTTGATCATATTAGGTTTTAAAAAAAAAAAACAAAACAAA
>CM042157.1:56839220-56851720 GCA_023376005.1 Doryteuthis pealeii | reverse complement strand
CTATTTTAGTATAAATCGTCTGATTTCTATTTTAGTAAGAAAACGTTTTTTTTTTTTTTTTTAATTCATTGTAAATGTCAACAAATATTCATAAACATTCCAAATAAATTCAGAAGCGGAAGTTACTGGTGACAAGGTAAAATTGAACCTTTTATTAATGGAAGGATTTAGGGTGCTTATTGGAGACCTGATCCCAAAATACATAATTTGTTTCAGTTAAGCACCTCACATGGTGTAATAGTCAGCAAGTTAGTTTAGCAGACCATTGGCAGTGAGGTTGATTCTTACTGAGTGCTCCATACTTTTAGTTCTGTTTTGTAAATAACTGAAAGAAAATAACATTTTTAGGACCCCTTATGTGGTGTAATTCTTAGCAAGATTAGCAGACATTTGGAAGTGAGTTTGATTCTCACTAGATCTCTCATATTTTTGATACGTAAATAAATAATTTGTTTTCCAATTTATATCTATATATTTTCTCTTCTGGTTCTTGGATGAATTTGAGTTAAACTTCAAACTCTATGTTCATATTGTCCAATTTCTGTAAAATTTTGAGAAAATGAAAATTATTTTCAAAAGAAAGAAAGGTATAAAATGTTTTGATCTATTACTGTTTGAAAATACGACTAAGAGAATGGAAAGCAAAACATTCCACAGGAAATAAAACAATTTTAACACCAACTCCAAATTTTTCAAGTTCTATTTCTTATCATAAAAATATAGCATATAAATAAATTGTAAAATATTGGATACTTTACTTAGATTATCAATTATTTAAAAGAATTTTTTTTTAAAGATTAAAAAAGAATTTTTTTTATCAAAACAATTTAGTTTTGAATTAAATCAAAGAAAATTCTACTAGAACCGAGCAAAGTGTTGAAGAATCCATCTTGGAATATTGGTTATTGATGGAATCTTTTTACTTCTGTTTTTTTTTTTGGGTTTTGAACTCCTTCCTCTTCTTCAAGCACCTGTTCTTTTGGAGGCATGCTTTGTGTAATGGTTATTATCATAGGAAATGGAATCTGCGGCCACAGTTTAAAACCCGGATGAAGCCTTTTTGCATTTCACTTTGTGCTAATACCTTTGGGAAAGGTATGAACTGATCTCTTCATTCCTCCCAGTTATGGGTAAATAGTAGGGCAGACTGGATTCTTTAGCATTGGTAAGGCAACCAGACTAGGAAAAGAAAAACTCTGAATTCAAACCAACATTTACTCTGGTAAAAATCTATGACCCAGAATGATAGTACTTGTTAGGGTCCCATCTGTAAATCAAATATATCTGTTTGCCAATTATTTGTGTTAGATAGGAATACCTTATATCAATTATTTGCATTAAGAATAGTTACTTGGAGCTATGATTGTTTACTAAAGGTTATTATTAGTTACTTGAAACAATATAACTGTGTGCAAAGGATTATCATTAAATAGAAATAATTACTTAAAGCAATAAAATAGTGTAAAATTATTAGTATCATATAGGAATACTTGAAACCATATGACTGTGCAAATTATTTGTATTAGATAGTACTTAATATCCTATAACTGCAAAAAAACAAAAAATTTCTCAAGAAACAACTACAAAGAAATGTAAATATAAATGTACAGTGAACGCAGTTCCTAACCCTAGAGGATAAGATAGCCCCAGATGGGTTGACATGCTGTGTGTGTGTGTGTGTGTATATATATATATATATATATATATATATGTGTGTATATATATAGTGATGCTGATAGCTTTTTGATTTAGTGCGTCCTGGTATGCATATATTTGCTTTGAATGAGTCCCCGGAAAAATTTATGGGCTCCAGCTGACTAATTCCTACCTTGTAACCTAGAAAAAAGAAAAACACTGGGACACATTGATATGATTTTAATGCATCCTTTTAGATTTTTGTACATCAGTCAGGGACGCAGGATGCATATCTATCAGCACGTGTGGTGTGTGTATGTGTGTATATATATATATATATATATATATATATATATATTCCAAGTTTCAGGGTTGTAATTAACTTTTGTTAATTCTATCATATCCATTTTTTAACATGCTTCTTAACTTTAAATTAAAAAAAGTATCAACAATTTTATTTCTGGAGCAAAGAACTATATTATTTTAAATATGATTATATTTTCTGTGTATTTGTAAACATTCTTTTTGGCTTTGGGTGAAAATGTTGCTCTTATGTCGGTTTCAAGACATGACCCTTTACCCCCTTGGAAGGGGACATTTATTCTTTCCTAATGAAATGCTTTTAAATTTACATGGTAACATTTCACAAGGAAAAAAATAATCATGTAAATAGTTGAGCCTTCCATGTTAACATTTCTCTCTCTCACACACTTATTCACTGTTTCTCTCTCACACACAATCACTCTCTCTCTCTCTCTCTCTCTCACACACACATACAATCTCTCTCTCTCTCTCAACATGCACACATTTTCTCTCTCTCAACATACTTGCACACACATGCACTCTTTAAACACACACTCTCTCTCAATACACATACACACTTAATCTCTTTCAACACACACACACACACCTCACTGGACACGCATGCACACACATTCTCTCTCTCTTATGTGTGTGTGTGTGTGTGTGTGTGTGTGTATATATATATATATATATAATACGCACACACAATTGATAATATTCTGTAAATAGAACAATGACCTAATATCCTTTTTTTATTTTATTTTGAGGATTATGTATATCTGAATTAAAGTTTTACCTCTCCATCTTTTAAGTTCTCAATAAGTTATTTGAATCTAAAAATGACCCCCCCCCCCAACCATCTGTCCTTTTTTCTTTTATCTTTTATTTTCCTTTGAGAGAAAAGTGACAACATAATTCCTGAAAATATCCGTAACTCACTTGGATTTGGAAATATTGTGAGCTTATTAAAAAAAAAAAAAAATCCTTGCTTTAAGATGGATTCAGTATTAAGCTGTATTTAAAAAGGGGTGGGGGTAGCAGTGCTTTGGGGAAGGGAAAAAAATTCCAATCTTCTTAAATTTTCTTTTCAGAGCAGTGGGGGGGGGATATTTGCATCAAGTTTAAAATGCAACATATATCCATTTATTCCGTTTATTTTAGGAAAAGAATCAGGATATACCTCTTCTCAGGAATAATTCCAATTTAAAATCATTTTCTGGAGAAACATTTTTTGAAGCAGACTTTTGTCTAACCCACTTATCTAATTACAAGTATTGGCATGTTGATCTCTCTCTCTCTCTCCACCAAACACAGACATACAAGTTCTTTTTAATGAATGCATTATATATATATATATATATATAAATCACAATATTATGTATTATTGTGATTATATCTCACTTCTATTTGTCAATAAAATTTCTTGGAATTTAACTGTTGTTTTTACAATAAATAATTAATGATAATGTACTTATATATAAAGTATAATGTAACTTTAATGTGTGTGAGAGAGTAATGTATATGCACATACGTATGTGTTTGTGTGTGTATATATATATATATATATATATATATATGGATATATGTGTGTATGCATATACATTTGTGTGTATGTGTGTGCACATTCACTTGTGTGTTTATGTATATATAGTATATTAGTTTAACTAAGGAATTACATCAACTTAAGTGTGGGGTTGGGTCCTGATGAAGTCATTTGGATTGAAACCATACTAGACCCCTTACTCTTTTCCCCTACTAATATTATTATTATCATCATTACTTATATATATATATATATATATATATATATATATATATACACACACACACACACACACACACACACACGTGTACTGAAGATGATAATGGTAATTAAAAAATTATCAAAACATTATAAAATCATTTAACTTGAATTCAGGAAGCAAAAGTCATGTTTTCTTTATGAAAACCAATGGAATAAACCATTGTCTTTTTCATGTGTGAATCATTTCTCTATTTCTTGCTATTTTGTTTGTGTTGCCTTAGAATTAAGAATGGGGATATGAATTTTATTCTTTCATGCTGAGGAAGACAAATGTGTGAGAAGACATTGATGTGTCTGCTAATGATAAATATGATAAAAAAGGTGAAAGAATGCCAAAAAAGAAGACAAAGTCTGTTCCACTAATTTTAATCAGCCTTTAGGTTAATAGTATAAAAGAAAAAAAACGAAAACAAAATGAAGATGGTTTGTTTCTTTTAGGTCTTATCAATACGAATGTCTCATTTTGATTATAAATGTTGGTAAATATATTTTGTGTATATTGAGCGTTTGAGAGAGAAATCTTACATTTGACATTTAGGACAAAATACCCCTTAAATCCTAAGAGAAAAGAAAATCTCCGAGTAATAATAGTAATATTAACAATGATAATGAAAATAATAGATCACTGAGTGAAAATGAAAGAAAATGAAAAGATAAACAAATACTTGGGCCTGAAAAAACTGTGGAATATGAAGGTAAAAGTCGTACCAATTGTAATTGGTGCCCTAGGAATTGTCCCCAAGGGTGAATTGCAAATCAGAGAAATAATCAAGGCCATCCAAGCAACAGCATTCTTAAAATCAGCTAGAATACTTAGAAGAGTTCTGGAGACCTGAAGGGACTTGCTGTTATTCAGCCTCCAGTGAACCACCAACGAAGGTGGGTGTGAAAGATTCTCATGGAGTTGGAAAAAAAAATAGTAATAATAATAATAAACTGAATCCCTTATAATTGCAGCACAAGACAATACCATAAGAACAAACTATGTTAAAGCAAAAATAGATAAGATGCAACAGAATAACAAGTGTAGGATGTGTGGAGAGACAACAATTAAAAACATTTAATCATATAATAAATGAATGTAGCAGACTTGTACAAAGGAAGTACATGACTAGGTATGACTGGGTGGGAAAGGTGATCCACTTGGAATTGTGCAAGAAATTAAATTTTATCCATACTACAAAATGGTATATACACAAACCGAAATCCGTCCTAGAGAATGAGACACATAAAATTCTCTAGGACTTTGAGATACAGATGAATTACCTAATCCCGGCCCAAAGAACTTGTCACTCCAGTGAAATTCCACCAACGTGCCGGTGTGAAAAACTCATTAGGAGTGATATAATAATAATAATAGTAACAATAACAACAATGATAATTGCAAAAAAAAACCCCCCCACTAGTGCCAGGCCATGGGGGTTGATTTTATGTCCGAGATGGAGCACCACACCTACTATCAACTCCTCACTTTACCACACAGATCCAAGCTGTTCTACTTATGCACTGACTTAGCGAAGGACAGTATTGAACCCAGAACCTTGTAGTTTCTAGCCGGAATAGTAACTGTAATAGTAATAATGATAATCATTATTATTAATATTTTTTTTATCATAAGTACCCCTAAAAAAATGTGTAGCTCAAATGTCAAGGGAGATTCGGTGGGGTTGATTAAAGTGACTGGGGGAGAAACAATTTCACGCTCATTTCTTTGATGTGGGGGAGGAAACCACTCTCTTCTCATGAATGCCTTTTTTTTTTTTTTGCACTATCTGGAATTAGTATTGGTGCTAATCTTCCTTTCATCTTCTAGAGTGTGTGTGTGTTGGGTGGGGGCAAATAGGAGGTTGGAATTGCCATTTTTGAATGACTGCTGTGATGATAATTGCTAATATCCTTATCTCTAGTTCTTAACATCATTTCCTCAAGTCTGCTATTCTAACTACTTTGAGTATTTTAATGATTCCTTTTCTTTTCTTTTCTTTCCAAATTTCAAAATGAACCCCCCTTCCTCTTCAAAAAATGAAAAAGGTGATATTAACAATAATCTCTAATAATAGGTTATTGTTAGGCCTTGTACCACACCTGTGTTTAGTAAATAACTACAAAGGTGGATTTGGCATTAAATAAACCATGAAGGTTAATATATCATTAAAAACAAAACAAAGCATACAAACATGAAAACCAGATCATTATGATATAGATTTTTTCAAACGACAAATATAGCACAGAATGATGAGTAAAACAGTGCATGACCCATATAGTTATTGTTAGCCTAAACCCATTTTTTAATTCTTCTTTTAATATGCTACAAAAGTCTTTTTTTTTTTTTTTTTTTTAGTATTGGACTAGTTAATGATATACTTAGCACAAAAATAAACTTAAAATTCCCAATATTATTGTCCTAACTTTTGAGATGAGGCTTGATAATCTGGATTATTTAGATTTTTTGCACTGTTGTCCTCATCTTTATTGTTATATACACAACATTTGAGTGATGTGCTCTTCTGCCTTCTTCAATGAAAGTAAAGGTAAAAAGCTTACATAAGTATGGAGGTAGAACACTTTTAGGTAAAAAGAACATTGTTTTATAAGTTCACCAAAATTTCCTTCTGGATTATCCAAAAACAGCCACAGCACCTACAAAAAGGCATCAACCGAAATGGTGATTATATAGAAAAATAGATACATGTTGAAACTTTAAAATGATGTAAACATCATTGACAATAAACAAACGTTTCTGTGATTTTTAAATATTTTGAAGACCAAATCTTTGGGATTACCCTCATAAAATAAATTTCTCCTCTGAATACCTAGTTTTTTTTTTTCAGATTTTATACATTAACATACACACATATATATATATATATATATATAAATTGTTGGGGTTGCCTAAAGTCGGTATCAGCCAGACAGCAAGGGAAACTATCCCCTTTTCACTAGCGCTAGACCAAGGAGATTGTTTGGGAGTCTGAGGCGGTGCGCTACACCATCAGTTCCACACTTTACTGCACAGATCCCTGTACTACTCCTATGCTGAGTTGGTGAGGGCTGGTTTCGAACCCGGAACCTTGTGGTTCCCAGTCCGACACTCTACTGACTGAGCTAAACCGATATATATATATATGTATATATATATATATATATATATATATCATTGAGAAAAAAAGTACTATTTATTCATATAACACATTTTGCTGAAACAGCATCATCAGATTCTATGGAATTTTTTTTTCTCTTTTTTTTTTTCTTCTTTTTTTCTTCTTGTGCTGATGTTATGATAACACAGGATATGCTTGCCAAGAAGCAAGTGTTATACTGCTATAACAATAGAATTAAATAGAGAAAAAAAAATTATAAAAAATAACCACAGAAATCCAAATATATATGAAATAATACTAATATGTAAATACGTTTTCTTTTATATAAATGGCGTGGGGAGGGGGGGGGAGAAACCCATAGAAATTCAGATATATATGATTTTTTTTTTCATGGGTAATAAATAGTACTTTTATATTGCACTATTCTATTGGTTAAAGAATATATAATTCAATGGCAATTTTCGTTTCAAGTGAGAAACTAGTGATGGTTGACCTAGAATACCCTGGAGAATATTATTTGTCTAAATTTTTGAGATGACACTCATATCAATTGCGCCATGTGTCCTACTGGAAAATAATAAGATAATTTAGGTTTTTTACTTGATGATTGAAACATTTAAGCAGGGCTTGAATATCCTGCATCTATCTCTTGCAAAGGGTTAAGCCCCCCCCCCCTAAATTTGTGGCCTTGCACCACACCTGTGCTTAGTAAATAACTACAAAGGTGGATTTGGCATTAAATAAACCATGAAAGTTAATATATCATTAAAAAAACAAAAAAATAAAAACAAAAAACAAAACGGAGCAAACAAACATAAAAACCAGATCATTATGATATAGATTTTTTCAAATGACAAATATAGTACAGAATGAAGTCAAGATGAGTAAAGCAATGCATGACCCATATAGTTATTGTTATGCCTAAACCTATTTTTAAAATTTTTCTTTTTGATATGTTAAAAAAAAACTTTTTTTAACATTGGACTAGTTAATAATATACTTTGCAATTATTCAATTGCATAATATCTATAAATAGTATTGAATAAATCAAAAGAGCTTTTTGACCTGTTTGAAAGAAAGAAGGGGGGGGGGAAGCATTTCTGTTATTTCTTTTCGCTCAGTTTGTGTTGAAAATATAATCTCTCAGTTTTAATATTTATATCCAAACTTCTATGCAATTTTTGGGAGAGGTTAGTCAATTTTTTTTTATATGTGTAAATGAGGTTTTTTTTTTTTTAAAGGAAATATTTAACTAATGTTGGTGATGATGATGATCTGTTATTCTAGTCTGAAATCTTTTTATTTTTTATTTTTTTTAGGTAGGGAAGGATTTAAAAAAATCTTACTCTACTTGATCAGTTACAATACACACGTTTATTTTCGAATTGTGATATATATATATATATATATATATATATATATATATATATATTCATATTCATAATAAGAAATGTCTTAAAATCCCATAATGCTGGCTTATTATAAATATTTATTTCAACGAACCTCTTTTTTAAAAAGAGGTCTGCATCATCAGATAGAAGAAAAACATCATTATAAAGAAAAACAAAGAATAATACACAAATCTTTTGCTGTGGACTTTTTTTCTCTCTGATTAAAAAAAAAATCTGTCTGTAATTTGTGTCAAGAAATTTGTGATGGTAGGGGCTCTTTACTGTATATCTTTTAAACTGTTGATGTAACTATGTATCTATTAGCTGATCACTTCCTGTCTCTCTTACTTCAGGTTCACAAACATTGACAGTAATAAAGAATTTTTTTTAAAAAAACAACATAAAAAATCTAATTTTATATTTCAACCTTTTTTTTAAAAAAATCCTTTCCTAAGGCTATTATGGTAAATATAATGATTTGTAAACAATGCTTAATATATAATTTGTAAACAACTATATTGGTTTTTTTTCTGTGTTTTAATAGCATATCAACCGTGGTTTTATTTAACTCTTTACCTACCAAATTTCCCTGGTATTTTTTTTATCTGTATGATGGGATATTTTAAAGTTCACTCTCTATTCACCTCAGAACTCCTTCTATTCAAATAAAGTCCTATTATAATTGTAATCTGAATTCTTCTGCTCAATTATAATGAACTAACCATCTGTTTTTTTTTTTTTTGTACTTTGATCACAGTGGTGAGAGAGCTGCTGTGAGTGGTTTAAAGTAGGCAAAGAGTTAAAGCCAAAGCCATCCATGTAGAAGAACATTTAATGTATTTTAATATATATATCTAAACTTCTATGCAATGTATGGGAGAAATGAGTCACTTTTTTTTTATATGTGAAAATAATTTTTTTTTTTATTTTGAAAAAAAAAAAAAATTAATTGTTATTGTTGGTGATGATTATGAGAATTTGTTGTTCTTGTTTTAAATCTATTTGTTCAGATGCCATATCATGTGTGTTTTTAAGTTTATTGATTTCCGTTTTATCTGCATTTCTCTGCCTAACTCTAATTACCTGAACCCCCCATTCTCTTCATTGTTCTCTAAGCATTTCCAGCTGATGATATCTTGCAAGTCAAGGATTAGAATAAGGGTTGCAACATTTAAAGATCCTTATTAAGTTTAGCAAAATTCTTTACTGTTCTCTCACAAGTCAAAATATAATCTACAAGAGTTGATATGCTATTAAACACCAATCAATCAATACATACAACATAAGATTCTTAAACTTGTATATTATGTATTCACTGATATATACTCGTGTTCCTAAGTTGTATGGCAATTATGATCTTGCAACACTCTCTAGTTAAAAATAAGACAGTCCAAATTGTCCAAGATGAAATGTAAAAATGTAAATCCCGGTGTTGCTTATCTGCTGAATTTTTATTCCTTAATGAAAAGATGAAAAAAAGTTTAAAAAAAGAAAGTGAGAGAGTTAAATCAAGATTTTAATGCTTTTTACATATCAAACTAATTGCAATAGCTCTTAAGAAAACATATCAAATGTTGTAATAATTAAATTATCATACTGCTAGTACATAAGACTCTCAAACTTTAAAGGGGGTGTATTCACCGATTACTAATATTACAACAGAGAAAAAGGCCTAAAATAATAACTTTCCTTCATTTAAAAGCATTAGTTAAAAGAGAGAGAGAGAGAGAGAACATAAGGCCTTTTCAGTCTTTTATCTTAAACTCCAACCCTCACAAGCGACCAATTCACTGTCAACAGTAGATGAAAAATTCAGCAGTATAACATGCTCATAAAAATCCACAATGAATATTTATCAACATGCTAATGTATATCGACAAGCTGATAAGCTTACTGGCTTATAAAAATAAAATAAAATATATATATATATATATATATATATATATATATATATATATATATATATATAATAAAAGAGCCAATCTCTGAGAAGAATAAAAACTGTTCTTAAAAACAAACCTTGATTTCAAATAAACAGGAAAAAGGGAATCAAAACCCAGAGAATAATAGACAACTATTATTGACACAAATGCCATAAAAGAATTTAACTTTGTTTCAATAAAAAGGCCACAAGTACTCGTATAGAATGTCACTAGCATAAAGAATCTGGCAGGGTCCATTCCTCTCCAGGTCTACAATGGCTTTGAATTCAGTTTTCTATCTAGAACATTTGCCATAGCAAAGTTAAAGAGCTCAGTCTGCCCTACTATTTACCCATAGTTGGAGGGAGCTAGTTGGATTCATACTTTTTCAAAGAATATTAGCACTATGGCTAGTAGCTAACTAAAATGCTTTTTACTAAAAAGAAGTTATTTCATCATTGTCATTTGACACTGTGACTAGCTCTATTTCTCACCATCCATGTTTTATATGATAAATTTGTATAATTATGTATTTTTGATACATTTATTTATCGGTGTGTGTGTGTGTATATATATATATATATATATATATATATACACACACACATATAGACATAAAAAATTTTCTCACATTTGCTGGATTTCACTTTTCCCCATACAGTCTTTATGCTGTGATAAAGGGTGAAGGTTCACCCGAAATATTGGAATATATCAAACCAGTGACAAAACAACAGTTGGATATTGAAACTGTTTTTTTTTTTTTTTTTTGTTCTGTTCTGTTCATTTCCATGCTTCATAAGACCAAAAAACTACGTTCACAAGAACAAAGTTTATACACAATCATATATATATAATATAGATATCTAATGCAAATGAGTTTAAAAAAAAATAGTTTACAATAAAATTATTGTTAGAACAAGGTTGCAAATTTGGGAGGTATAAGATCTGATTCTACTCAAAATCTCTGACTGACTTTAACCCTGGTTAGCACCCAATCTTATGGTATCAAGTAGGTATTCACCCAACCCTTCTTCCTGTATCAATTTTTAAGCAGAGTAAAGTTGGTTTGAATTCAGAGTTTTTTTTTTTTTTTTTAGTTTTTTAGCTCAGTCGGTAGAGCTTCTGATTAGGAACCGCAATGTTCCTGGTTTGATACCGACCCTTGCCAATTCAGCGTATGAGTAGCACAGGGATCTGTGCGGTAAAGTAAGGAGCTGATGGTAGGTGTGGTGCTCCACCTCAGATGCTAAAAAACAATCTTGGTCTAGCGCTAGTAAAAAGGGGATAGACTTTCTCACGGTCAGGCTGACTTTAGACCACTGTCGATTTTTACTTTTTTTAGGTTCCCTAACCAAAGCTGAAGTACCCAGTATTCCCTACTATTTATCCTTAGTTGTTTTCATGCCTTTTCCAAGGGCATTAGCACTAATTGAAACGCAAACAGGATTATCTTAACGAGTATTTTTTGTATCTAAAACAAATAATTTGCACACAGTTATATGGTTTCACACTCCTCTGATCTCCAGAACAGGGGTCTCACCATCAGATGCAGTTTAGTTTCATACCCAAGACATGTCCTTTTAGAAACTTATAGACTAAATCAAAAGCATGTTGAAATAAACAATGAGTAATAAAAAAGTTGTTAAAAAGTTGATATATAAACATGAACTGGAACCTCACTATTTGATACAGTTTAGTATCATACTCAAGGCACCCCTTTTTCGAGGTGGTCTTACCCCTCTGTAGAAGATGCTGTTGTTGTATTTTAAGCACCGCTGACTTATCTAGAGACAGAAAAAAACCCCAAAAAACTCACCTGTATTCTGGTGAGGTAACTGACTATTGTGACCTGATTTTCATTTGGATCCATTCTTATCTTACCTGACTTATTTTCCAATTTCTAAGAATCTTTTTATAATTCACCAAATGTCTTTTCTCGTGCATTTATCTGCCATGGTACATTATCTCCTATCTCACTTGCCTCCCATTTCACAAACCATCCAAATAAGACAAACAAGACATGCTGGACAAATAAGGATGAACTCATAAGTGAATTTCTCCTGTGAACACCTACACCAGTATTGACCATCTTACATACAATATCTATGTACAAACACTGGATACCATGTTGAGGTATTATTGACTGATAGGGATGGGTGGCAAGATGGTGTCATGGTAATCCATGCTGTCAGTACAACTTGATGATATATAACTCAAGGACATTTTCTGCTGTTACTCATGTGGAATGATCTTAGTATATTATCTTTTTTTTAATCCCAAAAGTTTTTAAGTTTCTATTCATTTATTTATTTCATTGATAGATTTTAATGGCATGTCAACCTGT
>CM042157.1:56814220-56836720 GCA_023376005.1 Doryteuthis pealeii | reverse complement strand
ATTTTGTTTGTCTGAATTTTTCAGGGGAGGCTTCATAGTCTGTATTATTTTGATTTTTCAAACTGTTCTCATTTTTATTGTGAAATACACATGAACGTTTCAGCCTTCTTCAGTTTTTTTTTTTATTTTTATTAATCCATTGAGATAGATGTTTGTCATTCTCTTACAAGTATTAAGATTTTGTTTTCTTAGTTTAGTAATGATTCAACTTGGGAAATCATTTTGAATAATTTGACTGTTGTGCAAACAAAGCGTTGAAGATCTCATTATTTAAATGAGACCATCATAGATTATTCAATGTTATGTATGTGTGCTTCACAATAAAGAAAGATCTGAAAAATCAAAATAATAAAGATTTTGTTTATTGTAGTATTTACATACCTAAGTAAAATTAGTGATAAATTTAAGAACTTAAAAGTTAAGTTAATGTTTTAAACTGTATTTAAAAAAAATACTTATATATATTTAATAGGATGCACACTTAAATAAATATACCCATTGTCCAATGAGCTGGTATTATGATGAGGAGACTGTCTGCCAAAGTTCAAAATAAGCAGTTATGGGTCTTGTCTAATTTTCAGTCAGTGTTAATCTTCCTAATAAATACTCTTGAAAATAATACAATTTATTTCCTTAAAAATCCGGTAATTGAATAAATTTAGAAAGTTTATTTCTTCTTACTTTTCTTTTAGTGGTCACATAATCTGGTTTGCTTGTGTGTATGGGGGGGGGGTCCTATAGCTTGGGAAACTACTTCTGTTCTGTTCTGCTACAATGATGGCTTTGGCATAGTTTGGGGTGAGGTTTAACTGATAGATTCCTACCTTTCTCAAGGACATTAGCAAATAGCTTAATCCAAGACTTGAACTCTGGTTGCCAATTCCATTTCCTAAAATGATAACTGTTATGTGAAGTGCATGCTATCTGTCTCTCTATCACTATTTCTATCTATCTATCACTATTTCTGTCTATCTATCACTATTTCTGTCTATCTATCTATCTATCTATCTATCTATCTATCACTTTTTTTTTTTATTAAGCTAGAGTACATGACTTTAATACACTAACTGACCCAGGTATTAAACTCTTGACCACTAGGTAATTAGATACTAGCTCATTAACCATTACAATATGCCAGTTATCCTAAAAACTAAGAAGAGCTTAGATTTGTCACAAAGCTATGAGTATAGGGCATCCAAGGAAGATCAAACTCACTACTCAGTATTATTAAACTTGGACGGCTATCTTGCTAACCATTACTCCACAATGGGGTGCCCATAACACAGTTATAATATATGCATTATACCAGGGTTTTTGTCAGAGCAATTTTCACTTGAGAATATAATTTCAAGTCCTCCTCACTTATTTATTTGCAATCCGAATATAAATTCTATAAAGCTTTGGGCAAAGATGGCTTTTAAGCAAGTAATAATAATAGTGTTGGGTCTGTGTGCACTCTTGCCCTAATCATTATAATTTCTTAAAGGGAGATAACTATTAATTGCTAATGAAAGAGTACTACACCTTCATTTATTTATTTGCAATTAATGATAATACAGATTCTATAAATATACTATGATTTGACACTGCGCTTAATGATTACCAATGACAGCTTTTAAGTAAATAATAAAGAAATTGTTTTGTTTTTTTGTTTTTTTAAATACTTTTTTAAACCAAAATCCCACCCCACCCTCCAAAAACAGTTTTTAGGGTGGGTGCAAGTTGCTTCTACTTGACAATGGAAAAGTATGGGATAGCACTTGAATTTTTTTTTTTCTAAACAATACGAGGTCAGGTCATCTAAAAAGTTAAATATTTATTTTAAAAAAAATAAATGGTGAGCTTGTTTGCGGGGAGGCAGGTTAAAGGCCATTCTATTTCCTGTCTTACTGACACATGTGAAATAGTCATATGATAAAACAAAAAAAAGACCTCAAAACTCTATATCCATTATTAAACAGATGTTGATAGGTTTTTCTGCTCTCATTATTCGAGGAATATGGATTATTTTTCTCCTTTAAGCTTGCATAACTTAGGCATGTTACGTAAAAAGTTGATATATATTTTAGCATAAATATTTCAGTGGCTCTCATATTATTTGTAAGTTATTTATAAGTTTTTCACACCAGTTTTAACTGAAGTCTGAATAACAGCAAATCTCTAGGATTCTTCTCAGTATTTTTGATGGTCTCAATTCTTCCTTTGATTTCCAATTCCTCCTATCTTTTTTCCAGGCCAATGGGGATCGTTCCAAGGAGAATAACTATGACTTGTATCCCTGTCACTTTCATGTTCCACAGTTTTTTTGGTTTTTTTTCAATTCTCTAGCAAGATCAAAGTATTTGTGTATCTTTTTGATTTCTTTGATTTTGTCTTTGTGATCTGCTGGAATTGCAAGATTCACTAGTTGACAAATCCTTCTCTTGTTTGGTAATACTAAGTCTGGTCAAAGTTGGGTGATTATTATTATCATTTTCATTCTATGCGAGTTTTTCACATCAACTCTGACTGATGGCTTTTCGAATGACAAGCAAGTCTCCAGTTATTAAAGACTTTTTAAAAAAGTATCCTGACCAATTTTAGTAGTGCTGTGGTCTTGATAGTTTTCATTCCTCCTCTAATCTCTAGTTCATCCAGTTTTCTTTTTATTGGGACGTTATTGGGTGACTGAAAAAATATTAAACAGAATTTTGAATTGTTTCTACCTTTTAAAATTTTACACCATAATCATCCATTTTTCTCCTTTTTTTTCCCTTTTTTTCCTTTCTTCTTTTTCTTCTTGTCATTACCCACTCCTTTTCTACCTCTTTTCTTCCTTCTCCTTTCTTCTTCTTCTTTTGTCATTTTTTCCTTTTCTTTCTTTTTCTTTTTTCTTTTTTTCTTTTACTTTTGTTTCTTTTCTTTTTTTTTTCTTTTCATTTTCTTTTTTCTTTTCATTTTCTTTTTTCTTTTCTTTTCTTTCTTTTTTCTTTTCTTTTCTTTCTTTTTTCTTTTTCTTTCTTCTTCTTATGACTGAGAATTTGAATATTTTTTAATTTCTATCAAAATGTAAAAAGTACCCCCCCCCCCCTTTGCAAAAGATTTCTGCATAATATATTGTATAATTGTTTGTCATTATTGAATTGAGCCTATTCAATACATTGCTTTCTGCATATGTTAGGCAGTAAATAAGTTTTTTTTTTCTCCCCTCCATTTTTTTTTTATGTACATTTTTTAAGACTACTTGTGAAAATGTGTTTGGACTTTTGCCAAGTATTGTACCATATTTTAATACAGAAAGTAAAAAAGGAAAAACAAACACTATTAAAAGCTTTGCATTTAGATTATATGCAAAGAGATACTGAAAAGATCTCAGCCCAACCAAGAATGAAATGATGTAGAGCTGGGAAATGTACATAATAACTGGAGGTGTGTGGTGTAATGGTTAGAGTTGTAGGAAATTGACTTGTCAACCTGAGTTCAAATTATGGACGAGGCTGTTTGCATTTCACATAACACTAATATCCCTGGGAAAGGTATGCATCCTCTTCTCTACCTCCAAGTATGGATAAATAGTAGGGCAGACTAGGCTCTTTAAACTTGGGTAGGTAACCAGTCTAGTAAAAGGAAAACTCTGAATTCAAACCTGTTAAACTCTAAGAAATTGACTTTGTGTCACATCCTGCTTGTGCAGAGGGGTTTGTGTGTATTTTTATATATATATATATATATATATATATATATAGTAACAATAAACTTTTAATTGCATTGTACACTATAATAGTTGAATATAGCTCTTACACTTGTAATCGAGCACTGTATTTTCATTTCTCCAATACAAAATACATACACACACACACACACACATATATATATATATATAACGCTTGTACATGTGCCTTAATATTTTAAGTAATACATGAAAGTGAATGTGTATGAAAGGCATCCTGTTTCAAGATTTTGTTTTGATAAACCTAAGCCCATTTAATATGATTATTTGGCATGTAATTAATTTATTACCGAAATAGATATTCCAAATTTGATATATAATAATCTTTTGAATATCAACTTGGTAAATAAACTGTTTGTGGTTGACAACTAATATTTTAGTTGGATTACTGTGCTATTAACATAATCATTTTTAAAATGTTAGAATTAAGAAAGTCTAAAGGCAGTATTGCCTTTACTAACCTCAGTGTAGGTGAGGTGAAGGACAGTAAATAAGAAAAATATATGCATAGAAATAGGGCTCAATGCTATAATTTTGAGTTTTCCTTCTAGACTGGTTGCCCCACCAAGACTAAAAAAAAACCCACAGTTTGCCCTACTATTATCAATATGGTATGACTGTTTGGGAAGAGTTAAATTTGCGTATGTCTATATGAAGGCATGTTCATTGTGTGTATGAGACAAATATGGTGTTTTTTCTGTGTATGTAAATTAGAAAGATCTGTTTGTGCGTATAAGATGTCTATAGTATTTGCATGTATATATGAGAAAATCTTTTTACACATGTGTCCCTGTGTATTTAAGGGGAAGGTCTATTGTTATACATTCTGGTGGGTGGGTGTTTGCGTGCATATTTGTGAGACAAATCTATACTTGTACGCCTGATTGAGCATGTATTTGTGCGTGTTTGTATTATGGTATATTTGTGTACAAATACATGTGCGTGTATTTGAAGGTATTTGAATATGTATGAAAGCTTCTGAATGATTATTTACATATGTTTGTAAATGAAGTTATGTAGTAATATTTAAATATTAAACTTTTTAATTATTTTTTTTTTCTGTTGCCAGTGCGTTTGTCTCAGTTGGGTAAAAACCACCGACATATTTAAGCATCTATTTTTATGCATGACTAGAATTAATATGTTGATTGTCAGTTGACTGTTATATCTAAGTCACTCAAATGTAAACAGTCACATTGTATCAATACTCGGTGAATAAACGCAATGAAGGATGGCATTGGAAAAAGATTCGCTTAAAGTGATCTACATCCGGGGGATATACTTTTCCGCTATTTTTCATCTTTGCCATGAAAAGATTCTTTGTCTATGGTGGATGGTACGCAAAAGGCACCGATGAAATCACATCACCCCCTACCCCCTAACTCTCTGCTCATCTTATTTTGAAGGAAGCTGTTGTTGTTGGGGGTGTGTGTGGTGATAGATTCAAGTAGTTGCTGTTTTAGTTATTTCCATTTGTCATGTCCCCGGAGATTTCAAAGTCTTACTATCCAAAAATATATTCCTTATTCTAGAAATATGATCCGGTGATGTCCAGAATTAAATAGCTTACATGGCAATTATACTTTGTATTTTACATTACCGTCATATAGAATCATAGGCAGATGGAAGGACATTTTACAGGGGGGTAGGGCTGTGGGAATTTGCCCTAGATCCTAATTTCTGGGAGGGGGGGGATTTGAGAATTAAGAGTTTTTATAATAAACTTCCTCCTCCCAATAATTTTAGTTTGTACATATACCGTTTGTCAGTATGGTCAAATTTTAATCTCTTGCACAATTCCCAGTGGATCATGAGGAGAATCCCCGTTGCGTAGTGAATAACACGTTGGATTGTAACATTATAGTAAGCAAATTCAAACTCCAGTTGGCTATTACATTCACTTTCAGGCTAATACCCTTGGGAAAAGTATGACCCCCCCCCATTATCCTTCCATCTGTGGGTTAGATAGTACCACTATTGTTTTTCTAAAGTATGACTTTGGCATTAAATAAGCCATGAAAGTTGATATGCCATTAAATAAAGAAGCCTAATCTAACCAGTGGATCACCTATGCATCATCTTGTATTACTTATTAATTTTCACTAGTCTTTTCTTTCATTTAAAAAAAAAAAAAAATCCCCCCCCCAACTCCTTCAAGTTGCCATTCTGACAGTGAAGAACAGTGCAAATGGTGGCCAACACAGACTTAAATCTCTTGGGGGTGAGGCTCTAACCCAGGTTTACAGTACAGTCAGCCATTGGTCTGCAGAAGTTCAAATCAAACCCATAAATGTCCCCCCCCCCTTTTCTGTATTCAACACCAGGTTTATTATTACTTATACATGAGTGGAGGTGGGGTGTGTGTGTGTATAAGAAATTGACCTTGTATTGCATCCTACTCATGTGGAGGGGTTGGTAGATACATACAGTTTACTTATATCTTGGAAAAGATATGTATTCAAATATTTTCCCTCCAATTATGGGTAAATAGCAGGGCAAACTTAAAGAATGAAAACCAGTCTGGGAGAAGGAAAACTCTAAATTGAAACCTTTTAAACTCTGCTTGAAAGAAATTGACTGTGTGTCATATCCTATTTGTGCAGAGTGGTTAGTAACTATGTATTAATACATGAGTAGTATTAATCACACCTATGTTCATCATTATTTATAATAATCACAATAATGATAATTGTGACTATTATAGACAAAATGGATTATTCCTCATTATAGTTAATATAGTCTTCTGTATTTAATCTTTTCTGTATCTTCTATGCCCAAATTGGAAGACTCCCATTTTTATTTGTTTTGTAAGTCAGGTATGTGAAATTCGGATGATATGAGAGAATTTCCGTTTCAGAGAGTTAATGGGTCAAATTTCAAGGGGACACCTTTATATGTGGCATCCAATCAAAAACATATTAGCAATAGCATCTCCGTCCCCACCACCCAAACGGAATCAAATTCCAATGTATAGCATCCCACTATTTCCCAAAGGAATGCTTGCTGGAGATGAGAATCTCAATCAAGTTTAAAAATTGTGTTGTCAACTGTAATTCACAATTGCAAAAATGTCAGCAAGTAGACCTTCAGGGAAACAATAAAAAATTTGTAAGAGTCTAATCTCCCTCTCCCCAAACAGATTTTTTTTTTTGTATCAGTTTCTCTGTATGCATAAAGACAGGAATGTTAATATGAATGTGCGCGTGTGTACATCTATTTAATGCCTTTTTGAATATAATTTTATGTAGTATATTGGGATATAAGAATTGTGATTCCCTTTTTTTATGTTCATGAATGTATATGAAACAAAGTTTTTCTTTGGTTGTTTCTTCTCACAACGTCCAACAAGACTGAAGGGTTATTCTTCAGTTTGAGTGTATGGTTATCATGTTCTAGAAAATACATTCTAGTATTGTGGAAAATGGAATCAGCAACCAGAGTTCAAATTTGAGGATGAGGCTGTTTGCATTTCACTTCATGCTAATGCCCTTGGAAAAGGCATGAATCCATTTGTATCTCCCTCCCCCAGCTATGGGTAATTAGTGGAGCAGACTTAGTTAATTTAGCCTTGGTTTGGCAGCCAGCTTTACTCTGCTTAAAAATTGCCCTTGTGTCACATCCTGGTGGTTGTGGAGAGGTTGAGTAACCTACCATCTCCACCAATATATATATATATATATATATATATATATATATATATACACATGTAGAATTAAACAAAAGACACATCTCCTGTTTAACAATTTTATTTTTGATCTTTTCGAGTTTTCTGGCCAACTTTTTAATGTTTGGGTGGAATTCGTGGATAAGTCCACCAAAGTTCAGGTCCCGAGTACTTTCAGCGCTTCGAAGTGCCATCATCATCATATATATATATATGATAAAGAAGATGACTTACTGGGGAATAGAATATTGAGTTAATCACAACTTTGACAATTATTAACTGAATAAGTTGGGTTATTTATCTATACATTTTTAATATATATATATATATATATATATATATATAAAGTATGGTGTCCATGTATGCTGCTTATATGAATGAAATAAAGATGACATGGCCTATATATGGAAATAATGTTAATAACTCAAAGAAAATGGTGAAAAAATATACTTCTAGCGCCGTTTCAATTGGAGCATAGAAAGAAAAAAAAATTATCATTTTACGATATTTCTACATTTAGCGACAAAAATGTAACTGGCATAGCCATTAGAGCACCTGCCTTCAACAAGAAGTTGTTCATGGTTTAGTTGTCTGGTTGCTGCGAGTGTGTCTATATTTGTATGTTCTGATATTGACAAATGTAACATCTTATTTTGATGTCCAGGCCATTTGCAGATGCCTAACTGTTGTACTAGTTGTCAACCTTTAAAGAAATATTATAATTCTATATCTATATTAGGTCTGTGTTTTTATGAGTGTAATTGGTGAATCTACTTTATTTATTTAGATCATAATGAATGTATTATGTGACATATATTGGATTATTAAGGAAGCGCCTGGTGTAATGGTTAAAGTCATGGGAAATGGACTCGTCGCCCTGAGTTCAAATCCTGGACGTGGTAATTGCATTTCACTTAGTGCTAATACTCTTGGGAAAGGTATGAATCCTACTCTCCCTCTAGCTATGGATAAATAGTAGGGCAGACTGGGCTCTTTAACCTTGGTTAGGCAACCGGTCTAGGAGAAGGAAAACTCTGAATTCAAACCTGTTGAACTCCGCTTAAGAAATTGACTTTGTGTCGCAACCTGCTCGTGCGGAGGGGTTGGTAAATATATATATTGGATTATTTATTCAAGTAGTATCTATACCCTTTTAAAAAGGTAAATATCACAATTGAATCTTGTTTTATCATGTGTAATTTGTGAATATATATATAAACATTTTTAAAAATATTCTTTTTAGAACTTTTTGAAATTCTATTCTCATCTCCAACTCAAAAAATAAAAATAACACTCTGATGAAGGTCGGCAAAATCTGTGTATGGAACATTTTATGCATTTTTCCTATTGTTATTATCATCATCATTTCAACTCCATCTGATTATTTTAATAATAATAATAATAATGTAAATCCGTATACATTTTGATAAACAGACCAAAACACATGTGTAAGTGATATCGATTATAAGTAATATCGATAAAATTCATTTTTATCCATCTACATTTCTTTTCTTTACTCATTCTTTACTCATATATGTGTGTGTGTGTGTGTGTGTGTGTGTGTGTGTGTGTGTGTGTATAAGTAAAATATTTCATATTGTCCTGAAGAAGGTTTCTATAAAAACCAAAATGTTCAAACGTCGAAACTACAACCAATAATAAACTTCCATCCGGTGTGTGTGTGTGTATATATATATGTATGTATATATATATATATATATATATATATATATATATATATATATATATATATATATAAAATGAAGGATAGCAAATAAGAAAAGTGTTTACTGCTAAAATAGCAGAGCCGGTTTTAAAACCTAAAATACAAGGTTACAGGACGATATTACTGTCACTCAAGTTTCATGTGTTGTACACAATCCTCAGATGGGAGAATATATATATTCAGCCACATACTGAAGAATAAATTTAATTGGTGTGTAGCTCATTGGAATTCAGTTTTCCTTCTCCTAGACTAGTTGTCTAACTCTACTTAAAGAGCTCAGTCTGCCCTGCTATTAATCCATATCTGGGTTAGATTAGTCTACTCTAGAGCATATAGTCTCAGCCATACCATGTCATTGATGGTTCTACCATTTCAGTACCATATAGGTTACCTACTTACAAGGGGCCGGGTTAGCTCAGTCGGTAAAGCATTCGGCTAGAAACTGCAAGGTTCCTAGTTCGATACCGGTCCTCGTCAACTCAGCATATGAATAGCACAGGGATCTGTGCGGTAAAGTAAGGAGCTGATGCAAAAACAATCTCCTTGGTCTAGCGCTAGTGGAAAGGGGATAGACTCCCTCGCTGATTGGCTGATACAGACATTAGGCCGCCCTGACGACTTTACTTCTACTTACAAGATTAGAGAGATCAGTCTTCTCTATTATTTACCCCCAACTGGAAAGGAGTGGGTGAAGGGAGAACAGGATTCATACCTTTCCATAAAATTAAATGCAAACAGCCTTATCCAGGATTTGAACTTGTCAGTCTCTGTTCTCAGATGATAACCATTACATCTCCTATGCTTCTACACACCCGCCCAACACATAGACTCGCCCTTGAGGTGTGATCAAAGAATATTGAGTCTGAATCTTTAAAAAAAAATTTTTTCATTTAAAAATTTAAATGCTGACGTGTGCACAGCTGAGTAGCCTATATAATTAGTTAAGGTCTAGACATCTAGACGAGTCTGTATGAGGTCTTGATAGTTTTCAATCAGCAGTTTTTGGCAAAATACAATTATCCACATGTAGCGACACCCCTCCATATCCGCCAATCCTAGCTCCATTCGACTTTTTCTTGTTTCCTAAATTGAAAATTTATCTCAAGGGTAAAATTTTAGGATGCGGAAGACATTTAAGAGGAATATGAAGTTGCAGCCTTCACACCATATCAAAAGAGTTTCAATGATGCTTCAATCGATGGAAATTCCAATGTGCAGGAATTATTTTAAAGAAAGTTAATGATTAGTTCAGTTTAATGACATGTAAACCTGTCTGGGGCTATTTTATGACACTAGGTAGATTGTCTGTGGGAGGGGACTTTTTTTTTTTTTTTTTAATTTTCTCGGGATCTATTTTGATTTTATTGTTTGTTAAGTAGATTTAAGGTAGTATGTTTGACATGCTATGCATTCTGGTTGGTTTTCTTGTTCAAGTAAAAAAGGAGTGTGTTAGTCTTATGTAACCAATACTAAAAGCTTACTTTATAAATCTACATTTTGTATTTTTTCAATATTTTTTTGTGGCAGGGAATAAAATTAAGGTATTGGTCCAGGGAATAAAAAAAACCTGCACACCATTTTTATATATATATATATATATATATATATATATATATATATATAGTGTGTGTGTGTTTGTGTATTTGTTCTTTAGTAGACATATTGTAACCTTAATTTTTAATTTTTTATTAGATTATTCATATAATTAAAATATTATTTATTTTTCTTTGGTCTTTAACTTTTTCTTGTTTCCTAAATTGAAAATTCATCCCAAGGGTAAGAATATGCAAAGAGCATTAAAAAGGAATATGATAGTACAGCTTCAAAAGAATTTTAGAGGTTCTTTAACAAAATAGCAATGCAATGCTTCATGATTGTCCATTGCTCTTCTGTTCTGAATGCACGAATGATTTCTCTCTCTCTCTCACCATTCACTTCCACCCACATATCAAACCTCTGCCCCCCCCCCCCCATTCAGAGTAAATATACCAGGTTTTTACTACTGTACCCACAATAGCTCTACAAGTTTCTTATCTCCCTTTCTTTTAAAAGTAGAAAATTAAGGATAATAAATAAACAGGAGAAAGGAAAAATAATTATACATTTAAAAATCAATATTTAGAATTTATTGATGAATCAGTAATTGTTAATATTGAATAGTAAATATTATGTAGACGTTAAAAGAACAGTATTAAAAAAAATTCTCCCCCCCCTTTTTTTGGAGGGGGGTAGATTTCTTATTTGAGAAACCATGTACAGTCATTTGCTTTAAAAAGTAAATCATTATAGACAAGTATTTATTTTTTAACATAAACTCTTTTCTTGTCAATGTATTTTTAATTTAGTGGTGAATATCATTCGCATACAAGATCAAATATTATAAGGGTGTTTCAAAATTTGTTGATATCATTTGAGATGTACAGGTTGTTACAGAAATTTTTTTACATCATTTGAGATATACAGGGTGTTTCAGAAAGAAAATTGGATATCATTTGAGATGTACAGGGTAATTTTTTTTTTAAATTACATAAAATCATATTCTTTAATTTAAAAAAAATAAAATAAAAAAAGCTACATTCTTTAAAAAAAATTTATACAAACGTAATGGTTTTCAAACTATTGAAAACTTGGACACCTTCTATAAAAGAAATATTCAGGTAGACTTTTAATTTTAATATTTAGTTTTTAGACATTAGTTAATGGACTATAATAATAAGCAACATTTGATCTTTTAAAACTTTTTATTTTTTTAAATTTATTTTTTTACAAAATGGATTATATTTGTTTAAATCCTAATATAGAGGGTTTCAAAAAAATTGAAATTTCATAATCTAATAACTTGACCAATTCTCGTTCAAATAATCTCAATTTTTTCCAGTATGTGTAGAAACAACTCAAAATTCTATGTTTCATGTTTAAATGTCTCCAGTGAATGCCATTTCTTGAGGACCCCAAAAAATTAAAAGAAAGTAAAAGAAACTTTGTGTATATTCTCATGCTTTACTGAGCAACTGATGAAAAATGTTAAAATATACTTACCTCTTTTTTTAATAAATATGTGAGATATATATATAAAATGGCACCTATCAAATGGCGAGAGGTTAACAAATCGGGCTGATGAAAAGTCAGTCGGGTTTCGCTCCTGGTCGGAGGTAGTTGCTGTGTCTAGCCACACTGAAGAGACATGAAACATCGAAACACTGTGAAACTTTATGAATTATATATATATGTGTGTGTGTATATGTATGTGTATATATATATATATATATATATCACGCAGGCATACAAAATCTTTAAAAAGTTTTTAAGTATTATTAATCTAGTAAGGTGGACTAACATTTTTCATTATATAACATTTTTTCATCATTTGTGGTTTTCAATGGCATTGTCTTCACTTTGTTTGATTAAACAACTTTCTCTTATTAATATGATGGTTACAATTTTTTTTTATCCATACATAAATATAATTATTCAAAAATTGTATCTTCTGTCAAAATGTTTTTGTTTTGTTGTTTGTTGTTATCTATCTATTCTTATTGCATTCATTATAGGGTTGTAAAGTGTCTTTTATGTATGTGACAAAACTTTACAAATATGTGTTACCATAGTTATATTAGTTTCACCAATATAATTGAAACTTATATCTTGTTAGTTTTATTTGTTTTTTTTTGTTTTTTTCTTCTTGTCTCTTTCATATTTAATAAGGAGATTCTCATTTTGTTGTATCACCGTCATGATGATGAATGGTTTGCACAAATAAATTTGAGATTATTGGGTCACATATTTTTTTTTTTTTTTTTTTTAGCTTTCTGATAATGTAGGTAAGAATGTATCAGCTAGTTTACTAATGATATTGTAAATTTTCAAAGGCTATTCTAACAGACATTTGCTAATGAGTTTGATTCACACTGGGTGCCCAATATTTCTGGAAATACTTCTAAGGAAAAATTAGTAAATGGTAAATGACTTTTTGATTCTTATTATTTGCAGTACTTATCCACATTACATCCAGGTTATAAGAATTGGCGAGAGATTGTCATGGATATCCGTGCTGCCTGTGCAACATGATGATGATGATGATGATGATGATTACTAAAAATATAGAATTGATATAGTTTAGGATAATTTGTATTTAAATGAAATTTTATTTGTTTTTATTATTTATGGGTTACTACTTTGTTTACACCGAGTGGTGTACAGAGGTCAGCTTTGGGTTTGTTTAGAGATCTGATACCTTTTGAAAACCCTTAACATTGGTTTCCTTAGCTTTCTGATAATGTATGTAATGATATACCAAGTACTATTCCCATGATAGTGTAGTGGTTAGCAGGATAGTTTAGCAAACCATTGTGAAAAACTGGACAAATACTTGGATCTTCCCAGAGAGTTAAAAAAAAGAAAAAGGCTGGAAGGTGACAGTGATAACAATTGTAGTTGGTACGCTTGGAATCGTTCCCCATGGGCTTGGAAAGGAAACTGGAGGAACTGAAGATCAGAGGAAGAATTAAGACCACCCAGGTTATAGCACTATTAAGATCACCTAGAATACTTGGAAGGTTCTCTACAGGCTTGGAACAAGGACTGGAGGAATTGGAAATCAATTCAAATCAAATTGAGATAAACAATTGAGACCATACAGACCAAAGCACTATTAAAGATTGTCTAGAATACTCAGAAGAGTCCCGAGGAGACTTTTTGTCATTCACATTACAGTGAAAAACTACTAGTTAAAACTGGTGTGAAAAACTTACTAGGAGAAAAATAATAATGATAAAAATTTGCAATTGATTTTTAAGATCAATGAAAGTGCTATTTTCCAATTGTCTTGAAGTGTTTTATCTATTTATTTTTCTGTGTGTTTCTCTGTTGGATGTTTATTTGAATGCATTTTACTTAAAGAATAGCAATGAGTTAATAACATTGTCAATTAGATTATAGATAATGTTTTTGATAAAAATATGGTTGATTAAACTTAAATAATTTTAGGTAGCTTCCATAACAGTTTCTTCAATTGTAAACCATCTGATTTGATGTTCTTGTCTCTCTCTCTCTCTCTCTTTCTCTCTTCTCTCTCTTTTCTCTTTCTTTCTCTCTCTTTCTCTCTCTTTCTCTCTCTTTCTCTCTCTTTCTCTCTCTTTCTTCTCTCTCTCTCTCTTTCTCTCTCTTTCTTTCTCTCTCTCTCTCTCTTCTTCTCTCTCTCTTTTTCTCTCTCTCTCTCTTTCTCTTTCTCTCTCTTTTTCTCTCTCTCTCTCTTTCTCTCTTTTCTCTTTCTCTCTCTTTTCTCTCTCTTTCTCTCTCTCTTCTCTCTCTCTTTCTCTCTCTTTCTCTCTCTTCTCTCTCTCTTCTCTCTCTCTCTCTCATAATGACTAACGTGCTTGGACTGCAACATTGTAACAAGGGAGTTCAAACTCCAGTTGTGCTATTATGTTTACTTTTGGACTAATACCCTTGGGAAAGGTATGAATCCCCTCATCCTCCCAGCAATGGGTTGAATAGTACCATTACTGTTCTTTTACAAGGATGGCTTTTGGCCTTAAATCATCACACTGTGGTATATCCACAGGTCCTGCTAGTTAATCTACAAATTCTCTTTTTCTTTGCCCATGTAGTTGAATTACATAGATATAGATCCCGACTTGGGAAGACATGGCCATAGAGGTGACCTTCTTCTCTGTAATGCTCATTATAGGCTACAAGGCAAACTAAGGTTAGGTGGCTGCACGCGTTTACCACGACTAGATGATTTGGTGATCTCCGTTTGTGGTGTGGACTGATGGCCCAGAGTTAGAGCTTCGGCTCTGCATTCTGTTGTCTCATGTTCGATCTCAAGTGGCGGAGATTGTGGTATAGACTGATGTTGAGATCTTATTAGGTCTAAACAGCTGTCTATTGTTCCACATGTCGCACACAGTGTTTGCTGAATTTTCTGGTTGTCGTAATTTAATTAATGTATAATTCCTCTATCTACATATTCTATATAAATAAATGTGCACCTACATATTTACTAGTACATATGCATACTTATATACTTACACATTCACATAGACACAAGTGTGAAACAGTTATCTGTACTTTTAGTATAATACTAGACAAATACAACCCGTTGGGTCACCCATTGAGCTCTTGCTAGATAATTGAGATAGGGTTTGCAAGGCGAATTAAATTTAAAAACAAATAAATACGGATAAACAATTTAAAAAAACAAAAACATTAAAATCATTTTGTAAGATTTCTAAAAAAAAAAAAGGAAAAAAAAAGGCGAACATTTGACTTAATTTAAGCTGCTTATGAAATTTAACATCCAAATACATTTCAAAATCTCCCATCTCTCTCTCTCTCTACCTCACTGAGAAAATAACATGTATAATGAGGAAGTAATCAAGATATACATAGAGAGGGGGAAAAGTGACAGGCAGAATGTGGAGTAAGAGACTGGTCAGTTATTAACTTGATTGCAAATTATGACTTATTAAAACCAATTAAAATGGAATTTATTTTATAAACATAATTCAATCCTAAAACTTTTGTGTCATTAAACTAAACAATTTAAAAAAAAAAAAAAAAAAAAAAGCCTCTAGTAGACAAACATTGATGATTCGCTCAGCTTTAGTATAATAATAGATTAGAATAACAGAAATATAAATGTGCCAACAATTATTAATTCACTTGTGTGTGTGTGTGTGTGTGTGGTGTGTGTGTGTGTGTGTGTGTTCCTCACTGCCATCTCTGTGTTCTTTTTTATTTACAATGTTTCATTTTAGTTGTGAACTTTGTGACCTTCTTCTGGGGAATGTTGGATTTATTCAACTGGTGGCAGCTGGTGTTCTATGTCCATTAAAATTCAAATAGGATTTTTTTTTCTTTTGTTTTTAACTCATTTGAAAATTGTTAAATTGAACAATATCTTTTAAATTCATTGCAAATAACCTGTTATTAAAAGTCTCTCCATTTTAATATTGTTAAAACCAAAATCAGAAATGACTACAATATTCTCTACTTGATAAACCTTGCAAATGTCATTCAATAAGAATTTAAAAAAAAAGAAAAGAAAAATAGAATAAAAAAAAATCTCACATGTACATTTTTAAATTTAAAAAATAATTTTTTTTTTATTGATTGATGTAAAGACCTCGACATAGTATACTCCTTATTGAATAGTGAGTGAAATTGGATAAATGTTCTTAGCACAAAAAGAAAACAAATTTTATTCCATTGTATTTATAAAAAAAAAAATAGAGAGTGCATATTACATTTGATACTTTTTGTGCTTTTAAACATGTCATTGTCTATATTGTTGTATAGGTAGCAACTTTACATATATGCTACTCTGATGTGTTTATTCTCTACATGAAATAGTGGTTTAGTACATGTGATGAGGGTAGTGTATATTCTTGTCAATCTTACCCCCCCCCCCAGTTCCTTCCCTGTAATGGTGGCCCCCATAGTGATGTTGATGTTTCTGTTGAGGAAAGTGTGAAGGAGTTTAATTAGAATTTGGATGATTAACAAATGATGATCAATGCTTATGCATACTCTACCATTCAGTTGTAAATTGAACTGGAAATCACTTTATTCTCTAAGCTTTTAAATGTATTGCTCTAATAAAAAATCTTGCTACAATATGCCATTCTTGCTGTGTTAGGATTACATACAAACATAAAAAATATTTTAGATTTTTAGACACACATACACAAACATATCTAGGTGTGTGTGTGTATATATAATATATATATATATATATATATATATATACACACACACACACACACACACACACTATATATATATATATATATATATAATATATATATATATATATATCCCCAATATTACTTGATTGTGAAAGTATGTAACTATTGGTGTATGTGTAGAGATATAGATTTATTAGTTGCATTGCAATGGAAATAATGGTTTATAGGGAATGTGAACTTAATACATCGAATCTGTGAGAATCTCTAGCAGATACATATTCAAACACATTACACAGATATCATCAGATTGTTTCTTCTTTTTCTCTTTTTTATTATTTCCCTTTCTTTTCTTTTTCTTTTTATCCTGTTTTTATTATTTCTTTCTGTCTCTCTTTTGGTTTGTTTATTTCCTTTTTTTTATTGTTTCTTTCTTTCTCTCCTTTTTTTATTCTCTCTTTCTCATTCTCTCTTTCTCTCTCCATTCTCATTCTCCTTTCTTATTTGTTCTCTCTCCTCTCTTCCTCTTCTCTTCTCTATTTTTCTCTCTTTCTCCTTTTTATATTGTTTCATTTTTCCTCTCCTTTCTTATTCTCTCTTTCTCGTTCTCTCTTTCTCTCTCCATTCTCATTCTCCTTACTTATTCGTTCTCTTTCCTCTCTTTCCTCTTCTCTTTCTTTTTTTCTCTCTTTTTTTCTCATTCTCCCTCTTTACATTCTCATTCTCTTTCCCTCTCTCCTTTCTCATTCTCTTCTCCTCTCTCCTTTCTCATTCTCTTTCTCCTCTTCCCTTTCTCATTCTCTTCTCCTCTCTCCTTTCTCTCTTTCTCCCTCTTTCTCATTCTTTCTTCTCTCCTTTCTCATTCTCTTTCCCTCTCTCCTTTCTCATTCTCTTTCCCCTCTCTCCTTTCTCATTCTCTTTCCCTCTCTCTTCTTTCTCATTCTCTTTCCCTCTCTCCCTCTCCTCTCCCTCTCCCTCTTCCTCTCTCCCTCTCCCTTTCTCATTCTCTTCCTCTCCCTTCTTTCATTCTCTTTCCCTCTGTCCCTCTCCTTCTCATTCTCTTTCCCTTTCTCATTCTCTCTCCCTCTCCCTTTCTATTCTCTTTCCCTCTGTCCCTCTCCCTTCTCATTCTCTCTCTCTCTCTTTCTCATTCTCTTTCCATCTCTCCCTATCCTATCTCATTCTCTTTCCATCTCTCCTCTCCTTTCTCATTCTCTTCCATCTCTCCCTCTCCTTTCTCATTCTCTTTCCCTCTCCCCCTCTCCTTTCTCATTCTCTTTCCCTCTCCCCCTCTCCTATTCTCTTTCCCTCTCCCCCTCTCCTTTCTCATTCTCTTCCCCTCTCTCCCTCTCCTTTCTCATTCTCATTCTCTTCCCCTCTCTTTTCTCATTCTCTTTCCCCTCTCCTTCTCATTCTCTTCCCCCTCTCTTTCTCATTCTCTTTCCCTCTCCTTTCTCATTCTCTTTCCCCCTCTCCTTTCTCATTCTCTTTCCCCTCTACTTTCTCATTCTCTTTCCCCCTCTACTTTCTCATTCTCTTCCCTCTCCCCCTCCTTTCTCATTCTCTTTCCCTCTCCCCTCTCTTTCTCATTCTCTTTCCCTCTCCCCCTCTCCTTTCTCATTCTCTTTTCCCTCTCCCCTTCTTTCTTCCTCATTCTCTC
This sequence comes from Doryteuthis pealeii, assembly GCA_023376005.1. Taxonomy (NCBI): domain Eukaryota; kingdom Metazoa; phylum Mollusca; class Cephalopoda; order Myopsida; family Loliginidae; genus Doryteuthis; species Doryteuthis pealeii. The sequence continues at coordinate 56,818,273 of CM042157.1, read as the reverse complement.
TTTTCTCTTCCTCTTTCTCATTCTCTCTTTCTCTTTCCTTTTCTCTTCTTTATCGTTATATTTCTCTCCTTTCTTGTTCTCTCTCTCCTCTCCTCTCTCTCTCTCTCTCCTTTCTTTATTTTTTTAAATTTTTTATTTTGAAATCAAACAATATATTTTTTTGATTTGCATTTTATTATACCTTCCACTTGTATATTCTATCTTTACCATCATCTCCTGCATTCCGCACCCCCACCCCTGCTGCATCCCCTTCTCTGTCCCTTGTAGTGATAATACATGATCTGTTATATACAGCAAGTGGAAATTACAAGATGCATTTTATCCCCTTCCTCCTCCTCCTCCTGCACCCAACCCCCACTTTTGCATGGTGGGGGGGATACCAAGGCCTGGAGAAAAGGGGAGGAGGAGGTGAATCAGTGACAATTAAGCAACTTCCTACCCCTCCATACCCCATTGCCAGCGTGCATCGAGATAACCTTCTCTTAGACATGCTGGCACCTGGGTGCTGTCTGTTCCAGTCTGGCTGGATCCAAAAGGCCCTCCCATCTAACTCACCCCCTACACGCACCCCTAACTCCTTTCAAATTACCTTCACAGCCAATCAATATGTCACCTGACACTTAATTCAGTTTGTTGCAGCTGCTGCTTCCTTGTCAGTGGTGGTGGTGGTGGTATTACCACCGACACCAGTGGTATACACTGGCACCACTGGTGTACACTGGCACCAGTATATTTCAGAGAATTGTATAATTTTTATCTTTACTTTCCTGGAGTTATTTGGGAAAAAGAAAAAGCATACAAAAACACTCGATCCTTAATATTCAGATAGAATAATGAAATTTTACTTTTTTTTCTTCTTATCAACATGCTTTCTAGATACTTTTGTACTTTTAAGCCTTTTTATTTGTTTTGTCGGTTCATTTTTCAAAAATATTTTGTTAAAGAATATCTTTAGTTTATTTAAAAATAAAAGTTTGTTTTAACTTTTTAAATGGTCTTATGAAGTCTTTAAGGTGGAATTTAGATTTTTAAATTCAACTCACATTCAAAATAAATGTTCTTGTTTTATTTTCACACCCCATGTTTTCCTTTTCCTTGTGATTATATATATATATATATAATATATATATATATATATATATATACACACACACACACCACACACAATATTTCAATTTTAAAATAAAAATTGACAATTCATCCTTATACGACACAGCATTGAAATCAGTAAAACACAATGTATAGAGAACTATATTTTACTGATTCAAAATGCTTTTAGCATTAAATTTTTATATATATATATATATTATATATATATATATATATATAAAAGGAATGTTGTGTTACGTGTGTGTTGTCTTATAACTCAGAAAAGAGATAACATTTAGTACTGAAATCTCGTATACATCTTAATATACCTATAATTAAGAAACACATAAAATTTAGTTTTTGATTTTTATTGATTAAGTGATATAATTCAATAAATAAAAAAAAATCAATTGATTTGTGGGGGGAAAAAAAAAGCGAGTTAAAAAAAGAGAAATGAATGCATTTCTATTCAGTAGTTTGTATTTTCTAGCCCTCAACGACTTCTTCAGGCAAACACTTACTTGTTTTTTTATTGTTTACATGACATTTTGACTGGTACATTCTCTGACCTTCTTCAGTAATATGCACCTCCTCCATAGGAAAATGTCTCTTTTCTCCAGAGTGTAAATAAAAAAATTAAAAAATATCAGAATCTTTTTTTTTTTTTTACATTGAATTTTTCTCCATGCAATGAACTCCTTTTTGCATTTTTTGTTTGTTTCTGTTGATTTGTGGAAGCTACAGTGTTCAATTCCCTGCAAATTTTTTATGTAGTACAATACATTTAAGGTGTGATTTTTTTACCATTGGTTCCTAAGCAGTGTTAGCCACTTATCAAGACAAAGGTATATTTTACACCTGAAGACAAGACAATATACTGATCAAAACATTAAATGACAAAGAAATTTAATTATTTGAAGGAATTTTAGGATGTTAATGATTTTTATCAAAATGACACAGTATGTCCCAAAATAGACATGCTCTATTGTTTTGCATAGTGTAAGATTGGTAAGAAAAAAAGAAATAACAGCATTCTTGCTGACCAATAACATTTTCATGTCATGCTGATAGCTTAGATTCCCTTGACTCTACCTCACCATCTGTCCCTATTGGCTATCATTCTCTGCAGGTCTTTTACATGGCATTTAATATCTGCACAGAGCTGATGTATGTATGCTTCACTTGTGTGTCAATGGGTAGGAGTCCACAGGATAACAATTATGAGTTTGTTCTTGCTTCTCCGGCAAGCCTGGTTTACTTTGTGAAATGAGTGGTAAATGGTCGTACAGCGACTGTTTTGTAGTATATTGCTTTCAAGATTTGTTATGACTATTCTAAATAATTTCAATAAGTTTCCCGTCTGTTCTGTGTTCTTTTGTATAGATATTTACCAACCCCTCCGCACGAGCAGGATATGACACAAGATCAATTTCTTAAGCGGAGTTTAACAGGTTTGAATTCAGAGTTTTCCTTCTCCTAGACCAGTTGCCTAACCAAGGTTAAAGAGCCCAGTCTGCCCTAGTATTTTACCCATAGCTGGAGGGAGAGTAGGATTCATACCTTTCCCAAGGGTATTAGCGCTAAGTGAAATGCAATTACCACGTCCAGGATTTGAACTAGGGGCGACAAGTCCATTTCCCATGACTTTAACCATTACACCACGCGCTTCCACGTGTTCTTTTGTATAAATGCCAGAGATGGATGTTTTTCTTGCATACAACTTTCACTTCACTGAAGATATATTGGTACAGAAAAAGACTTAAAAATCAGCCATTTGCAGTTATAGATCTATTTCTACCCACAGGTATCTGTAAATACCTATGAGTTTCACCAGACTGCTAACTTAAAAATGCAAAACCAGGTTGTTGGAAATTAACAAAGTTTTATTTAACAGAGGATAGTGAATGCTTTTACCCTAAAAATGACGTAATTAGCTCGTGTGTGTGTGTGTGTGTGTGTGCATCCACTCAGTACAAACCCCAATTCAAAAGTGGCATGGCAGTTAGGTCTGGACCTAACAGGATGGTTTAGCTTAGTTAGAGTTCTGGGCATGATAACGGCCTTCATCAACTCAGCGCATGATTAGCACAGGTTTAATCTGTGCTATAAAACGGAGAGCTGATGATAGGAGGGCACTCCAGCTCAGATTCAAAAACAATCTCCCGGGTCTAGCACTAGTCCCAAATGAAGTTTCACCTTACTACTTAGTAATAATAGTCAGCAACACACATTTGTTAACCATTACACCATAAGGTATCAGCTACAAATGTTGGTTGATAATAAACATATCTTTCTCTCTGAATTTTTTAAATGAGGCTTGATAATTTGTATTATTTGGACTATTCTCCTCATCTTTATCTGTACAATGTTTTGGCCAATGTACCTGAAGAAGGCTGGAGGGCACATCGGCCGAAACGTTGTACAGATAACAATAAAGATGAAGACAATAGTCCGAATAATCCAAATGATATCTTATTGTATGAGTATTATATTTAAAAAGTCAAAAAGGGGGAGAGGAAAGGATTACTCTATTTAGGCTAAACACTTTTAAAAATTTATTTGAATAAAATCCAAGAGTGACACTAAGCCATATCTGGTTTCGACAGGAGAGTCCGGTGGCTTTGGCCCTGGACCGCATAAGTTAACATCGTTGATCCCAGGGGCCATCCCCTCAGGCAACACCTGCCCCTCGAATTAAAGGGGCAGGGCTGTGTTTATTGCCGGTGCCTGAGGCGCCTCTCTTGTAGGTGAATGCCGATGGGATCAATGCATTTTTTGCACCCACCGCCCATGAGCTTCGGTTCGTATGTGGTCCCACATTAATAGGGCCTTGTGCCTAACCCATACACATGGGGTACGTGATAAATACCTAAGCTATATATCTCTGGTGGACTCATTGTGGTTTAGACTCCCTGTTAATGGCTTGTGAAACTGAACAGCTCCTCTGTACACTCCACCAAGTGA
>CM042157.1:56781720-56806720 GCA_023376005.1 Doryteuthis pealeii | reverse complement strand
TTTCTCTCTCTCACTCTCTCTCTTCTCTCTCTATAACTTTTTTTCTCTCTTCTCTGTCTATAACTTTTTCTTTCTCTCTCTCTCTCTCTCTACTGTCTATAACTTTTTTTTTCTCTCTCTCTCTCTATAACTTTTTTTTCTCTCTCTCTCTTCTCTCTTTATAACTTTCTCTTCTATCCATAACCTTCTTCTCTCTATATAACTTTTTCTCTATCTTCTCTTTCTTCAACTTCTTTCCTCCCCTCTCAAACTTGTTATTTTTCCCTCTCTCATTATTGCTGTGTTCTCTTTTTCTTTCTAATCAAAACTTTCTATATTTCAGCATTTTCCTTTCTGTGTCATTTAGTATACTTTTCCTTCCATCTTTCTCCCTTTCAAAGGGTTTCAATCAATTGATATCCCCGTGTTCTCAAGTCTCAAACACAACCAAAGTATACCCTATCAATTTAAAAAAAAAATAAAATGTTCATTTTTTAATTTAAAAAAAAAAAAAACCCAAAAAACTGTACATATAAGGATTTTATTATTTCTAGTGGAACATTATACAATCAAAATGGATATTATAAGAAATAAATATCCAAAAATAAGTACATTATTTATATGTGTGTGTGTATACATATGTACACACACACACATATATATAATGAAATGTTATTTTTGGTTACTGTTTCAGTGCTGTAGAGTTTGGTAATAAATAATAGCTGATAATATCTTTTGATTATATTTTTTTGATATTGTATAATGATTGATTGTATAATGTTCACTGAGAATGATAAAATCCTGTTATCTTTTGTTTTGGGAGAAAATTAACTTTTTATAAAAATTGTAAAGGGTGTGTTTATTTATGGCCAATAACATAGAAGGGAGAAGAAAAAAAGTTTGTGCATTTTTATTTCATTCTATTTTTATTTATTTTATTTATTTTTGTGTGTGTGTGTGTGTGTGTGTGTGTGTATTATAATAAAAGGGCCCGTAGAACCATTTGAATTTTATTTTTATTTTTTAAATTTATTTTGATTTCACAGGAGGCATGACACGTTTTGAATTTTGTCATTCTTATCGAACTATATATATATATATATATATATATATATATATATATATATATATATTCCAGTGTTCATAATTATATTTTTTATGTTTGCTTTGTCATAGTAGCATAAGGCACTTTTTTATACAAAAAACTTTTATTTGGATTTATTATTTTGTTATTATATCAATTGATATATACACACACACACTCATATATGTATGTATGTATGTATGTATGATGGTACCAAGTGTAGAGTAATGGCTTGTAAGTTTGTCTGTGAGAGAACATTGTTTATATAGTGAGTTTGATCTTCACTAGGTGAACTACTATTGTGGCTCACTGCCAGACCCAAGCTAAGCGTAGTAAGAATCTACACTACCTGTCAAAAAGCAATGGTTAGCAAGTTATTCTTAGACCTAATGCTGGTGTGGTGGATTTGATCTTCAGCGGATGCCTCACTATTCTAACACCCCCTCCACATTGGACTACATGAAGCATTGTAAATATCTAATTGTAATATATTTACTTGTTTTTGTTTGTATATATTTATTTATGTAAAATTGCTTGTGGGCATGTTTATTTTCATTTGTTCATTTTTTGTCTAAACCTTTGTTTATTATAATTGTTATTATTATTATTGTTGTTATTATTATTGATTTTCCATTGTAATTTCTTTTATTGAAAGTATCCTAAGCTGTTTATTACAAACAAGTTTACCCAATTCATACTTATTCTCTAACATATTGCATATTTAGAATCACTGCCATATTTGGGTCGACTATAATTATCTCAGACTATGCCACACTGCTCTAGATACAGGCTCCCATTCCGTCAGATGCAATAATATGTCACTCTTGCTGGCTGTTATTTGCTATCGTATAGAAATAAATATTATCATCAGACTGGGACAAAAACAAAACAAAAACTTGTTTGATAATATATGATCTCTTTAGATATTTTCGGGGTGGAACAAATCATTTTTAAGAATGTCAACAAATCTCGGGGATTGGGAATTTTAATCGAGGCAGAGCACACAGATACTACACTCTGATCCTTTGACAGGAGTGCTGATTTGTACATAAATGTCCACATGTTTCTAAATGGGGGATGTATGTATGTATGTATGTATATATGTGTGTGTGTGTGTGTGTGTGTATATATATATATATATATATATATATAGTATTATAGTGTGAGCACTTTATATTTGTTATAACACTGACTTATCCGAGTAATATTTACACCAACCAAATATTTTTTTTACTTGTAAGTCATTCCCTTTACACATACACACACACACATATATATGTATATATATACACACATACACACACATATATATATATACACAGACAGACAGACAGAGACACACACACACACACACACACACACACCTCCTGAATATTTTTTAATGTTTTTTTTTTAAATATTTATTCACACACACAGTGTTTAAAAAAAATTGAAATTATTTTGTAATCCTCATAACTTGACCAATTCTCTTTCATTTTGTTTCCTAATTACTTGACCAATTCTCATTCAAATGATTTAAAATATTAACAGTATTTATAGAAACAACTGAAAATTCTGTTTCATCTTTAAATGTCTTTTCTTTTCCAGTAAATGCCATTTCTATACCTGAAAAGAAGAAAAAATCAAATATAGAATTTTGAATTGTATCTGTATGTGGTGTTAAAATTTGAGACCATTTAAATGAGAATTGGTCAAGTAATTAGATTAGAAAATGATATTAGTTTTTTTAAACATCACACACACACACACACACACACACACACACAAACTTTAAATTACTGCATATATAAGGATAGCACATGCACAATCGACGGTGCTTGTTGACTATCAATTTCTCACCTATACAGTCATCAAATGAAATATATATTGTCTATCTCTAATATTCTGCACACTTTATTTATAAATACAGCAATCTATATAATATATATATAATGTGAAAACTACAATTTGGTGTATTTATTCAATATAATGCTTTGCTCATTCATGAATTCCAGATAATGAATGGAATTTTTTGTTTTAAATTTTGAGCAGAATGCGGGAAAAACTAAACTATTAAGTTGTCATGGCAATGTATCTAAGAGTGCTAAACATTACATTCGATCATTCCATCTTTCTCAGACCAAAGTGGATTTGACCATAGTGCAACATTTGATTGAAAATGTTACTTGGTGTTCAGTCATATAAAAATGAATATTCAGTATTGTTCTATAGAACAATCTGCAGATTTTTGAAGCAAACGTTTGAAAACACACATATATTTTTATTTATATTCTATACCATTACACATTATACCCAACTCCTTTACCATGGGTAGGATGTAACACAAGGTTGCAAGTATGGGCAATCCAGAGAGGATCAAACTCTCTATTAAATAGTAATGGATCTGCTTATAAATCCCTAAGAGAGCTCAATGTATAATTACTAATAAATTAATTATATACAGAACAATATCTAACAGCTAAATGATGGTTTTTCTTTCTTTGAAAATTATATATATATATATATATATATATATATATATATATATAAAAATGTGTGTGCTACACTTCCTGTTGAATAGAAATAGATTCTTAAATCATGTATTGCCAAAGGAAAATTTAAATGTTGATAATAATTTAAAAAAAAAAAAAAAAAAAAAAAACAACTTTCGTTGGGGGGGGGTTGTAACATAATTCTATCTTGTTTTGAATTATATTTTAGAAATTAACTATAAAGAAGTAATCATAAAAGGTCAAGGTCGATAATAGCCGCATCAGTCGCAGCCGATATTAATTATAAAAGCTATCAACAAAACAATCTTATATTTAAAAAAAAAAAAAAGGAAAGAAAAAAAAAGGTTATTTAAAAAAAAAAAAGAGATTGAAAATGAATTATAAAACGTTAATTTTCAATTATAGTTTTAATATTTTTTAAATTTTTATAAGATGTATTTTTTTTATACCAAAAATATAAGAAATTAGCTAACTCCATTAGTATATGATCACTGCTTTTATCAAGTGATGTAGAAGGCTACTTAGAAAATCTATTGAAAGCAGGAAGAAGTGGTTGGTTTGGCAACACAAATGTATTCCGAATTTACTTACTTATCTAACCCTCTGCAAGAGCAGGGTGTGGCACAAGGCGTTTTTTAAAAACAGACTTTAACGTGTTCGATTTCAGACTTTTTCTTCTTTGAGACTGATTGATAGACGAAAGTTAAAGAGCTTAGTCTGCCCTACTATTTTTACCCATATCTAGAGGGAGAATAGTTGGATTCATACCTTTTTCTAGGGTATTAGACCTATGTGAAATACAAACAGCTTTATCCTGGATTTGAACTCTAGTCGACATGTTCATTTCCTATGAAGATGACCATTACATCAAAAGAACTTCTATATTCTAGTTCAAACAAAGACTCAGGCAATGCTGACTGGATCCCCAGTTGAGGGATAAGACATTACTAAAAAAGGGGGGGTGTATGGCACTTATTTTTATATGCATGTCTTCATAACACAGCAGTAATTGTGTATAATAGGGTTTTCATAGGCATAATAGGGCTAAAATACCCTTAATTGATAAAACAATTTCCTCCATCCAGTTTGCAACTTTGCCCTCATTCTGATCGCTATACATTCTGAAATAGCATTAAAGTATTTTAGACTCTTTCCTCTCATTTAGTTATGGACAAAATTTTGGTACACAGCATATTCCCTTTTTCTTTAAACTTAAAAAAAAAAAAATTAAAATTGTAAATTGTCATTTATTTTATTTATTTTTCATTTTTCATTTTTTTTATTATCAAGAACAGAACCTAAAGTTACATATAAAGATATTTTCTATGAATTTCTTATATATCACATTAAAAAGAGCATATCTTCAAGAGATTTAAAAAAAGAAAGAAATGGCAAAAATGTACCATTTTGTCAGATACTGATTTTCATTTATAATATTTTCCTGTTTTAAAGACTGTGAAACAAATAATTTTTACATGAGATTCATTTTAATCCTTCCTCTTTATAATACAGCAAAAATGATGTTAAGGTCATTCATTTTTGCTGAGTTTTTTAAAACTTTAAATCTGGTGGTGGTAGTTTGAAAAAAAGTGGAATTTTTCCCATATCTACTCTTATATTTGCTACTATAGTATAACATTTTTAAATAGGATGTGAGTTAACATGGAATTTAATTGCTACCTGTGGTATCCTTTAAGTGAGATCTTTTTTTAATTTTTTTTTTATTATTATCTTATTTTTTAAGTAGGTTAATTTCTGCAACAGAACTATTTTTTTATTCTTTTCTCATTTTGGATCCTCTTATTAAAACTTATTTCTTTGCCTTGTATTCTAAAATAATTTTTTTTTATTTTTTTTATTTTTTAGATAATTTAAATTTAAAAAAATCTTTATCTTTAATAATTTCAGATTTTTTCCTCTAGAATATTGTATTTTAGTTACTATGTGTAGTGCTTACTAAATTTATCTTGTCTAAAGAATTCAATGTGAACACCTTTCATATATATATCAACTTCATTTTTCATTTTTTTAATTATTAACTATTGTCTATTATTATATGATTTGATTTAGTTCATAAGTTTTTAGAAGGACATGTCTTGGTATAACATTAAACTGTATCTGATGGTGAAGCTTAGTTTCTGGAGCCCTAGGGAGTGTGGAGTACTCCTTCATTGCTATTACTCCCTGGTCTACTCTGACCCGGAGTAGTAATACCTATGAGGGTCTCATCTAGGGATCAAATAGATCTGTTTGAAAAGTAGGAATTAGATAGGAGTACTTGATACCATCTAGTTGTAAGTTATTTTTTATTAATAATAGTTACTTGAAGCTATAATTGTTTACTACGGATTATAATTAACTACTTGAAACCATATAACAATGTGCAAACAAATGACTATTATTAAATAGAAATAATTACTTGAAACCATATAAGCCTCTCCATTGTCTTTATTTACTACTGTTCTTTTATAAGGATGGCTTTGGCATTAAATCATCCATAAAGGTTGATATGTGATTAAACAAAGGAATCCAAACTTGTCTCATTTTGAAAACTCTTAAAGGTTCAGTGGTTAAGTCTTTCAATTATGAATATTGGCAATAGCATTTTCTGTCCGTAGTCATTGGATCTTGTGCATTGTTGGACACTAACACTATCAGAATTTAGTGAAATGAGATAATCTATGTGTCCTACTTTTGTAAATGGGTCATTGAGCATTGATGTTCCAACTTAATGAGGCTGTTGTCACCAAACCGTACTGCATCTTAGAAGACTTATTATTTATTTGGAGGATAACTATTGCTCATTTTATTGGTTTCATGAACCAGTTTCTCATGAGTGACTTACCATGCGTACTTAATTAGTGTCTGGCAAACTCTTGAAATGCATGCTGGGATACAAAATTCTGATTATTTGGTCTTCAAAGTGACTTTTTTTCCTAAAATGTCTGTCTCTCCAAAATGGACAAATAACTTGCAAAATTCAGGACATTTTATTATTTCATTTTTTTCTCTGTTTCTTTTTGCTTGTGTGTATGTGTGTAGTGGATTCTTTTCTGAAAGTTTTTCCGTCATCAATTTGTTTGTTTTTTTGTTTTGTTTTTTTTTTTTTTTTTTTTTTTATTGGAATTAAGAATAAACAAATAAGAGTTTCAACTGAAGTCATTTCATATGATAGGAATTGTGCTTCTCGGAATAGTCATCATGGAAGAAAATCGATTTTAGCAAACTGTGTTCAAATCCTGGATGAAGCTGTTTGCATTGCACTTCATACTAATGCCTTTAGGAAAGGCATGAATAATAATAATCATCTGGAGGTTGCAGGTTCAATCCTGACTACAGGTGAAAGTAACATAGAATACTGAACATAACTTAACATTTGTACCTGGACATGGTTAATGGAATGAGAACTATCTATACCAATTGATTAATAAAGGGTTTAGTTTGAAGTTCCATAAAGGCTCCCAATTACAACAATAAACACCTGAAGAATGCTGGAGGGCACATCGGCTGAAATTTGTGTATATGACAATAAATATGAGGACAATAGTCCAAAAAGTCTAAATAATTTGTATTATTTGGATTTGTCGGATGGTCAGATTCTAAGATGGTGAAAAGTAATAAGATATACAACACTATACTGCTTGTTCATAGAACAACCAAGATAAAAATATCAATTCAAATAATTCACCATGTAATAATGATTATCTTACATCTCAGAAATTTAGAAAGAAATTATTATGAGCATCTTACACCCTTGTGTTAATTAATTAAAACAAAATAGATAATTCCATTATTATTATAATATCTGAGAGGTCCCTGTAAAGCTTGCCAGTGTGTTCGTGCAGTGTTACAATTTTCATATGCATCCTGCTCTACTATTTACCCATAACTACAAAGACAAAAAAGGGATTAATGACTTTTCTAAGGGCTTTAGTGTAAAGTGAAATGCCAACAGCCTTGTCAAGGATTTGAAATCTGGTTGCAGATTCCATTTTCTATTATAAGCGTTATGTTAAGCGTGCCTCTAAAATTTAGCTATTGTAATATTCTTGTGATATTATAAAACAGAATAAAAACCCTCTCCATGGATATATAACCTTTACATGTGTTCTTATCACAGTCCTAACATTATACCATATTCTGGACATCTGCTTCTACCTAACTTTTTAATAAATCAAACATTATACAGTGAAAATTTCAGTCGAGGGCCATGTCAAAATATATTTGGCTCCGTTTGCATTCTCCTTCTGTTCCAAGCATAAGGTAATGAACCTGACCCCACCATCCCTTTTAGACAAGAGGTCAGTTGCTGCCTGATGGGGGTATTGGATTATTATCTTGGGTATTAGCCAAAGGTAACTTCTTGTCTGAAATCTATAGCAGTTTGATTTTGCATTTTGGAAAACCCATCTAGGAGAAGGAAAACTCTGAATTCAAACCAGCTTTACTCCACTTAAATATTGACCTTGTGGCAGAAGTGGTTGGGTAAAGACATACTAAATTTAAGACTTTTTATTGAAATTTTTTTCGTTGCCTGATTTGTAGAGCAAAATTCTTTTTGGATAATATGTTTGATATACAAACCAACAACAAATGTTGCAGAGTCAGCATTTTATAATCTGATCAAGGGAGGTAACTGCAAAACATTTCTTGACCACCCTATACTATTTTATTTTTATTTAGAATTTTGTTTATTTTATGTATAAGAAACTTCTTTGAAAATATGATTGTCAGAAGTAGGCATCTGCACTCTAGTTCTGTTTTAACCTTGTGGGTAGATAGCCCTACCCCTAAATGCTTTGCACATGTTAACTTTAGTTCATACAGTGCATTTAACTTGCAATGTTGACACATTTAACAAGTTGTCATCATTATCATCACCATCATCTTTAGACCCCCCCCCCAAAAAAAAAAACAACAAAAAAAACCCTTTTTATCTAGTGAGCCCAAATTAAGACATCTGGCTTCCATTAGTTGGGACATAATATAAATTTTGTGACTGATTGCTTGAAAACTGAGTGTATATTCACATTGACCGTTTTCCTTGACTTTCTACTCGTTAACTCTTCATCTTCTTTACAATTATTGTATTTTTCTACCTGTTTCTTTGAATTTTTTTCTCCTACTTCCATTTGTCCTGGATATGACAAAGTCCAGAGGGTCTCTGGAATCCTATAAGGATTTATCAAAAATGGTAAAAATGGCCGTTTCATTAAAAGTTACCTGTTATTTCCCTTAAATCAAAGACCTCTAAATATGTTTGATATTACATTTAAACAAAGGCTATCATTTGGGGTAGATTTGGAAAATGAATGTGACTTCCAGCCGGGTGGAATGAGGTGGTATAGGATGTTCTGCATCCGGTGATAAGGCTCCAGTTCTGGAGATCTGAGAAGTGTGAAATAACCCTTCATTGAGATTATTCCCAGGTCCACTCTAATCTGAAGTGGTAGTACCGGTTATGGCTCAAACAGTTCTGTTTAAAAAGTATTAGTGTTGTAGAGTAGGGTAACACACTTTCGGCACTGTACCCGATTAAAGTAGATTAACTAGCTGAATAATATTCAGACTGACTTTGCTGCGTTGTCTATATCAAACTGACCCTCTTCTTTTAGTGAGTTTGTCTTGTTAATTGTTTGTACTTATTTGTTCTGTGTTTGTATGTATCTGTTCAGCACCGGGTGCTGGTACTTAATAATGTGTTAAACAGACCATTCATCTGTGTATCTTTCCACCTCGCGATACTACAATTAGTTAGGAATATTTAAAACCATGTAACTAAATTATTTGTCTTAAGAATAGTTACTTGAAGCTATAATTGTTTACTAAGGATTATTATGAGTTATTTGAAACCATACAACAGTGTGTGAATCATTTGTAATAGATAGAAATAGTTAATATATAACTGGGGGTGAAAAAAAATTCAACTACTGCAATAAAAATATAAATGTACAATGAACACGATTCCCTAACCTGTAGGCATAAAATAGCACTTGATGGGTTGACATGCCATTAAGCTATTGCACCAAGAAAATTATAGAGACACTTGTCATATAATGGTTATTGCTATAGAAAATGGACATGGCAATCAGTTCAAATCTTGGACAAGGCCATTTGCGTTTTACATAGCACTAATGCCTATTGTCCCTCCAGCTATGGGTAAATAGTAGGACAGACTGGGCTCTTTAAAGAGCCCAGGAGGAGAAGGAAAACACTGAATTAGAACCAGTTAACTCTTAATGTCCTATACCGCCTCATTCCACCTGGCAGGAAGTCACATTTATTTTCCTAATCTACCCCAAATGATAAGTCTTTGTTTAAATGTAATATTAAACATATTTAGAAGTATTTGATTTAAGGGAAATAACAGGTAACTTTTAATGAAAAGGCCATTTTTAGCCATTTTTTTAATAAATGTTCTGGAAAATTCTCAACAGGATGTTAAGAGTTAAACTCTAGCTTTTCTGAAAAGGACAGCAGGTTGGGGGCTGAGTTTCATTGCCTTATGCCTAGAACAGAAGGAGAATGCAAATGGAGCCAAATATATTTGGCCTAAATTTTTCACTGTATAATGTATAAGTTAGGTAGAAACAGATGTCCAGAATATGGTATAATGTTAGGACTGTGATAAGAATACCTGTAAGATGATGTATGGAGAGGGTTTTTAAACAAGACTTGCTGGACACACCTGGGGGAGCATGGACAAACTCATAAATGACATTCTGTGGAAACCAGCTCATGAGCATGCCAGTGTGGGTCATCCAGCAAAGACCTACATTGACCAGCACTGTGTGGATACTGGATGCTGCACAGAGAACTTTCCAAGGGCAATGAATGATAGGGACGGTTGGTGAGAGGTCATGCAACATCATGATAATGATCATAATCTCACAAGAATATTAAATTTATTAATATTAATATTTATCATTAAATTTGGGATATTTTGAGCAGTCATAGTAGTAAGGGTTTATGTCTCTTGGAAAACTGTTGAAGTGAATGTTTTTCTGCTTTATCTTGTTGGTTTTTATACGATACAAAATTAAGCATTGAATGGCTGGGCTACTTTAAATAAATATTGTGTTGTTGCTATTGCACACACAAAACTAACTGATACAAATCATTGTGGAATGGCAAGGTAGCATATCTAGTTGCTTTGTTGTTTCTTACGTATAAAAACACTTTTAAAGCTTCATAATAGACATTTTACATCCTATTGTGAATTTAGAGCTAAATAATCTTTCCTTTGACTATTTGTATTGTAGTGTTCAAAAGATTTTACACATTGTTGAGTTTTTATTTTATTTTTTAAACTCAATCGCAAAGAGATTGATTGGAGGAGAAATTGAACATAACAGAACTTTCTAGAATGTAGATTTTATATATATATATATATATATATATATATATATATATATAATGTGTGTGTGTGTGTGTGTATATATTTTATTTTGTTGTTTTTTGTTTTTGTTGTTGTAAATATCAGCCTTCTAACTGCAGTTTCTACAGACAAACTGATACCAGATGTATGGCTTTGCTTTCTGCAAGAATTGGAGGGTGGGTGTGGGTGGAAAGATCAAGGGATGTAGATTTTATACCACAAGGTTTTATTCCATTGTCTTTCAAAGGAGGTCAGTAGACCAATTAAATTACTCTGCTTTCTCAATTTTTGGTCTGCAATGTGTCTTGGCATTCTGGTTATGTAAGTTTCTACTATATCACCAAAATTAAGCAAAATTGGCTGGAGTAGAAGTCGTCGGGGTGGCCTAAAGGCGATATCAACCAATCAGTGAGGGAGTCTATCCCTTTTTCACTAGTGCTAGACCAAGAAGACAGTTTTTGCATCTGTGGTGGAGCGCCACACCTACCATCAGCGCCTTACTTTACCGCACAGATCCCTGTGCTATTCATACGCTGAGTTGGTAAGGGCAAACTAGGAACCTTGTGGTTTCTAACCGAACGCTCTACCGACTGAGCTAACCCGGGTTGGCTGGAGTAAACCACTTGAAAACATGAGATTCTGGGAATTAACTTGATATTGGTTTCCAGCACCTCACTCCCACCCCCTTATTTTAGTTAATGATTTGCCTCCTTTTTCTTTCTTTTTTGTCTTCTTCTCCAGATGTAACTTGTTTTAATAGTGTATGGTGCACTGACAGTGTTTAGTTTAGTGGTGTAAAAAGAAAAAAAAGAGAGAGAGAGATGTAAAAGTTTTGCTCAAGTGTTTGGCTTGTGTAGCTTGTTATAACACATTTGCTGTTAAAAACTTGGATTTCCAATTTGAACAAAAATAACCCTGTTCCCTAACAGTGATTGTGAATTGAGTACATGGGCAAACCACTCTACCATATTGCCAAGGCAGTATTAACAGTAAACAGTTGTTAGATACATACATACATGTGTGTGTGTGTATATATATATATATATATATATATTGGTTTGTTGGTTGGTTTTGAAGGCTGTCACAATGCGAGTGTAAAGAAAAAAGAAGGTAACTATGATGTTTTTTGTTAACCTGTCATTTTATTCCTTAATATTTCGGGATTCTGATGATGGGAATTTTCATCCCGAAATATTAAGGAATAAAATGACAGGTTAACAAAAAACATCATAGTTACCTTCTTTTTTCTTTACACTCGCATTGTGACAGCCTTCAAAACCAACCAACAAACCAATATATACACAATGCTTCAAGCAAATTACGAAACCCTTTTTTATTTATATATATATATATATATATATATATATATATATATATATAATTGCAAAATTACCTTGATATTTTTTATGGCACGAGTAAACTAATTTATTATAGCAAGTATTAAGATAATAGCTCTATACTTTTTTCCTGTAACCACCTTTAGTTATTTTTACCTGAATGGTAGTTATGGGAGAGTGGTTTTCCCAGTTTATCTTTAAGTCTCTTTATTCATTAGATTTAGAAAAACCATTAGACTTATCCTATAACCTGATTTGGTTGTGGTTTGCAACTCATATCTTGGCCAGGAATAGCCTGACAAAACTCATTCCTCTCCAGGTCTGGTTTTGAATTCAATTTTCCTTCTTCTTGACCAATTGTCATACCAAGGTTAGAGAACCTAGTCTTCCCTATTATTTACCCATAGCTGGAGGGAGAATAGTTGTTTTCATACTTTTTCCAGTAATATCAGCGTTATGTGAAATGCAGTCTCATTCAGGATTTGATTTCAGATAGCTGAGTCCATTTCCTATGATGATAATCATTACACCATGAGCGCCTCCTTAGATTGATACTTTCACCAAAGTCATTAATGTGAAATTAATATAACAAAATTCAGCTGACTGACAATGAGATTGAGTGCAGAAGTATGGGTTCATGCCTTTGGTAAAGTTATTAATTTGAAGTGAACATTAGTAGCCACAGCTGGAGTTTGAACTTGCCAATTCTAGTTTCTTTTTTTTATAATTGTTATATTATTCTGGACCTTTAAAATATTTTAAAAATAACAAGTTTTTGGGGGAAGGGGTTAAATTTTGGGTGGTGGTGGTGAGAATACTTGATTTATCATTCACTTTTTTGTCTTATTTTGTTTTGTAAAGAAAAAGAAAAATGAGTTATTTGATTTTTCTATTTTGAAGAGCTGTTTTCTCTTTTTTTTTCTTTTTTCTTTTCTTTTTTGCTTTTCTTCTTTTTGTCTTTTTCTTCTTTTTGTCTTTTTCTTCTTTTTGTCTTTTTCTTTTTTTTTTGTCTTTTTCTTTTTTTGTCTTTTTTTTTTTTTTTTTTTTTTTTTTTTTTTGTCCTTTTTTTTCTTTTTTGTCCTTTTTTCTTTTTTGTCCTTTTTTCCTTTTCTTCTTTTCTTTTTCCTCTTTTCTTCTTTTTCCTTTTTTTCTTTTTCTTCTTTTTCTTCTTTTTCTTTTTCTTCTTTTTCTTCTTTTTCCTCTTTTTCCTTCTTTTTCCTCTTTTTCCTCTTTTCTTTTTCTTCTTTTCTTTTTTTTTGTCTTTTTCCTCTTTTCTTTTCTTCTTTTCCTCTTTTTTCTTTTTTTTTCTTTTACTTTATTTGTCTTGTTCTTTTTCTTCTTTATTTGTCTTATTCTTTTCATCTTAAAAGGAAGAGGTTTTGTTTTTTCAACTAAAGCATCAGCTATGTTTAGATTTGTAAGTTCTAAACTAACAAAACATGAGCCACAAAGTATTTGACCAAATAGTAGACAAGTGATCAAGAGTTGGTAAAAATAGATACAATTATCTCCTAAAATTCAAGTAGAAATAAAAGGTTAGTTTTCTTTCTTGTGCAGGTACGCAATAAAGTGTGTTATTTTTTTTACTTATTACCCCAGTAAGCTTTTCCTTATCCTTTATAGTTATTTGTTGGGCTTATCTAACAAAGAACAAAATAAATAAAAACAAACAACTTTTTAAAAGCTTTATATCATAAAGCTTTTAGATTATCTTTCACTTGTGTGTGTGTGTGTGTGTATATATTATATATATATATATATATATATACAGGTAGATATAATGTAGAAAATTTAAAAAAATATAAAGTAGTTCAGAAGGATGAATTTATCTTAGATCGTAACATTGACGTTAAAACATTTTTTTCTTGTTTTTTTTTTTTTTTAAACCTTCATCAGGACATTGAATATGAATTAAGTGTTTTCTAAACAGTGATGGAAATCTTTTCAAAATGAAACAAGGAATGAGAAAGAATTACAGAAATAATTCATTTTGTTCCTGTTAGAAGCATTCTTTTTTCTTTTTCAAAAAGCTGATGTGATTGGTAATTGAAAGAATATTTGAAATGTAATGTATTTACCTGAAGGAATATGTGTGTGTGTGTGTGTGTGTGCGCGCACGCATGCATGCACACACACACACACACACAAATATATATATATATATATATATATATATATATATATTGGTTTGAATTATATCTAAATCATCTTGGTTATAATAACGAGAAAGAATAGATAATTTTAAAGAGTTTAAGTGATGAGGTATATTGAAAAATTTACCAGAAATTAGTCTCTTAAAATCAAATGATTGATTTAAATTGAAGTATGTATTTACTCAAGGGCCCCCTCCCCATTGGCAGCAGGATGCAACACACACTCAATTTTTAAGATGAATAAAACTGGTTTGAATTCAGAGTTTTTCTTCTAGATTGGTTGCCATACTAAGGTTAGTTAGAGACCACGGTCTCTTATACTATTTATCCATAACTGGAGGGAGAATAGTTGGATTAATGCCTTTCTCTAGGTCTGTCTACCACTTGAAATCATAATTTTGTTCAAATTATTTGTATTAGTTATTACTAAAAGGCTTGTAAATTCAAGATGTAATTGTTAATTGGGACTAAGTATCCAATAGGCACCCCAAATCATCAATTTAATGAAAGGTTCACATTTTAACTCTTCACCGGTAACTTCTACATCCAAATTTTTGTAAACAACTGATTTTAATCAGAAGTTTATGGAGATGTTGAACTTATGATAAATTGATGGTTGGTACACGTAATCAAATTAAAATTCAATAGCAAAATCTTTTTTTAAATAAATCCTTTTTATATAGAAGTTTATGAGTATTTTTCAACACTTACGATAAATTAAAAAAAGGGAAAAGACGTTTTATACTAAAATAGTTTTTACTTAATCTGAAGAGAAAAGCAATTATTTTTATTTAAATAAAAATACAGTTTTTATTTACAAAATATTTTTTATGTTTATTTAAAAAAAAAAAAGAAAAAAAGGATGCTGTTCAGAAATAGTATCACACAATTTGTAAACTTTGTTTTCATCAGATACAATATAAGTTAAAAAATCATCTGTTCATTTATTTTCAAATATTTGAAAGCCAAAGTTACCGGTGTTGAGTTAAAATATAAACCTTTCATTAAGTTGATGAATTGGGGTGCCTATTGGATACTTGGTCCGTTAATTGTTTGCAAATGATTATAATAGTTAAAAAAAGAAAAGATTTATCCCATAACCTCGTTTGGTTATGGGGTTGTTACTTTGTAGTGTATCTTTGGCAAGAATAGCCTGGTATAGCCTAGCCCTCTTCTGGTCTAGTTTGAATTTGGTTTTCCTTCTTCTAGACCAGTTGCCATACCAAAGTTAAAGAGTACTCATAGCTGGAGGGGGAATAGTTAGATTTATATCCTTCGCAGTAGTAATTAGTGCTATGTGAAATGCAAACATCCTGGTCCAGGATTTGAACTCTGTTCACCTGGTCTATTTCCTTTCATGTTAATTATTTGTACCACCAGCGAGCACCTTATATCTAGTACCCATTCATGTTATTTTACGATTTATATCAGAAGATATGTAATAAAGACTGACAGTTAAATGTCAAATCCTTTCTACTTGTTTTCCAATGTTTGTCAATATAATAGAAAAGAGATATCCCTAGGAAGTGAGTATTACTCTGTGAAAGATTAAGTTTGCATCTATGAGTCAAATAGATATGTTTGCAAGTTAATGGAAATTATTTCTACCAATTTATCGATACACTAGAAGTTAATGGAAATTATTTCTATGGAAAATTTCTACCAATTTATCACTAGAAGTTAATGGAAATTATTTCTACCGATTTATCAATACACATGAAATTAAGGAAAATTATTTCTACCAATTTATTGATACACTAGAAGTTAATGGAAATTATTTCTACCAATTTATCGATACACTAGAAGTTAATGGAAATTATTAACCGATTTATCAATACACATGAAATTAAGGAAAATTATTTCTACCAATTTACTGATACATGTTAATGAAAATGATTTATAACAATTTATTAATATACATGAAATTAAACAAATCATATACAATAAAAACAGAACAGAATTTGGCATTAAATAACCCACAGAGGTTGCTCTGCCATTAAACACCAAGCAATCAATCTCTGTGAAATGTTTGATAATTTTGGAGAGATATATTCTTTGATTTAAGTAAACGACAAATGTACAATTTATCTAAACATGTTTTTTTTTTCCTCTCTTATTGTTGAAATTATTAGGCTTAACTTAGCAATAAGTAAAGTCGTTGGGATGGCCTAAAGTCGGTTTCAGCCAGACAGCGAGGGAGTCTATGCCCTTTTCACTAGCATTAGACCAAGGAGATTGTTTTGGCATCTAAAGTGGAGCGCCACACTTACCATCAGTGTTCTCACTTTACTGCACAACTCCCCGTGCTACTCATATGCTAAGTTGGCGTGTGCCGGTATCGAACCAGAAACGTTGTGGTTCCTAGTTGGACGTCCTACCGACTAAGCTAAACCAGCCCTTAACTCATATAATAATGCCCTGTAATTATTCTGTATCTTCAGCTTAAAGAAATCCCATAAACTTAATTAATTATGTTTAATTAAATGGTAATAATTATTTTAGTAATAAAAATCATTTATCAATTATTTTTGTTTGGAAATTTAAATTCAGTAGGATTGTCTTGCAGCAATATTGCTTCTTGATGATTATCGTTTATTGTTAGAGGCTCTTTCTTAATAAGAACTACTCTTTCCCTTTGAGGTAGAAAAAACATGTTTTGGGTGTTAAAAATCTTCCCAGGTTCAATAAATATGCATACAAAACTTGCTAGCTCTATATTAAACTGTTAAGTCATCTATAGAGGATACACTGTCTTTCTTAGTTATTGATACATATATATATATATATATATATATATATATATATATATTAGTGTGTGTGTAGTTGATATATTTATAAGTAAAGTGTGTTCAGTAAGTATTATCTCTTTGTGCATGTAGTTATATATATATATACACACACTAACATCTCAAACAGGGTATGACACATGGTCAATTTCTTAAGCATAGTTTAACAGTTTTGAATTCAGTTATCCTTCTCCTAGGCTGATTGCCCAGTCTCCCCCACTATTTACCCATAGCTGGAAGGAGAATAATCTGGTGCATACCTTTCTCAAGGGTATTAGCACTATATGAAATGCAAATAGCCTCATCCATGATTTGAATTCGTCTTGTTGTGTCTATTTTCTATGATGATAACCATTACACCACATGCCTCCACAAATATATACTTTGTTATATTTATAAGTAAAGACAGTTCAATATCATTGATAAAACATGTATATCAAAGTTAGAGTAGTAAAGACATGAAGTCAATACTGGTAATTGACAGTTTTTAGTCTATACAATAATCAACAATATAAAGTATGCAACTAATTTTTTTTTGTAACTAGGTCTTCCAAAATCTTTGGAATTTGAATGGCTGTCTTCAGCCCAACTGACCAACAATCTCAGCTATTAATATTTCATTGTTGACCACAAGTAAACAGTTTTCTGATTAACAGTAAATCTCAGGTAATCCCTAATCAGTTTTAATCCTATGCAGGGTTCCTAATAATCTGCCCGTATGAATAGCCTTTAGTGAATGCGATTAGGCAGACATTGTCTTGTTGGTCGACATGTTAGTGCTCATTAGAAGTGTTAATTTCCTCTCTTCCATTCAGGCTTGTATGTCCTTTGGATTGTGACTCTGTCACCTTCCGATGGATTGTTGCCTAATCAGACTCCATCTTGTCTGCATGCATTGATTTGACATTATACTGAAAAGAATTAGCTTCACTAATCACTATTCATTTCCTTGAGCGTTTAGATTGCAATTAGCTTTTCCAGTTAGTCAGTGGTCAACTTGATGGTTTGGACAATCTATTGGCTACAGACGTGTTTCTATAGAAGGTTAAATTGCTGGATATGATCCTGATGAAAAGAGAGAATATTGCTCTTGTTCATTTGAAGGAGGCATTTATTTATTTATTTACTTATTTAAAATATTACTTAAATTCATAGCTTTACTTTCTCTGAGAGAAGTTCTGCATTACCGTTGTAACAAAGGTTACTAAATGAGATATAACCAAATGGAGGTTGAAAATGAAATGGAATCTTTATAACATTAACAAAATAAAAGACTTGCCAGCAGCATGCAGAAGGTAACCCACTGTTAGTGGTATAAGACTGCCCACTCAGCATAATACTCCCATATTTATAAGAGTATATAACAATTACCAAAATCTTTTTGAGAATAACAGAATTCATGTTGTCTTGAAGTTTTAGAAAAAGTTTCCTTTCAATCCTAACAATTTTCTTAATGTTGTCATTTTGAAAAGAATTTAGAAAAGATCTAAAAAAGTTACCATTCATAACCCAAGTACTTTCGGTTACCATCTAAACCATTATTAAGTGTGTTGAAATATGTTATCATTGATGATGGTTCAGGAGAGAACCGAAAGTACTCAAATTGTGAATGATAACTCTTTCGGATGTTTTTTTTTTTTTTTTCAAGATGATAGCATTAAAAAAAATTCTTACACGGATTGAAAGGAAATAAAAAAAACAAAAAAACAAAAAAAAAAAAAAAACAAACTTCAAAACATGGATTCTGTTATCTTCGACATGATTTGTTTGTGTGTTTGTTCAAAATGGATTTGGAACCATTTAAGTTAATTTACTGCTTGGGGGAGCACCTCACATAGTATAATGGTTAGCAAGCTAGTTTAGTAGAGCATTGTTAGTGAGTTTGATTCACACTGGGTGCCCCATACTTCTGGCCTTGTGCCACACCTAAGCTTAGTAAAAAAAACTAATGCTTGGCATATTTTGCATGCCTCTAATGTTTCAATTTATTCTTATTATTTTCTTACTTTATTGACTTAATTGTTGAGGGAGATTGAAATAAATTACTTTTTTGACTTTTTTCGTGTTGTTCTAATGAAAACATCTGACAAAATCCCTGTGCCCAAATATCAAAAGGTTCTCTCTACAGAACATGACAGGATTTTTAGTTTTGTTTTGAAATAATTTTTCCTTTGAGATCTCTGTAAAACCTCTTGATTTCTTTTCGTCACTCAACTATGCCCACCCTGTTGGCAGGCCTCAGAATACACTGATATTATCTCTTGCAGAGAATCAAGGGGGAGGAGAAGAAAACCAGGAGTGAGCTGGGTATGACATTGAAATGTATCTGATGGTGAGGCTCCAGTTCTGGAGATCTGGGGAGTGTAGTGTACCACTTCATTGTCACAAGTCACATGTCATACAGTATACATATAATAGTATATTATATATTGCTATAATGTGTGCATGTATATATATATATAAAATAGTAAATTATATATTGCTGGATTATACATATTATATATTATGCTGTATTATACATATAATAGTTCCTGTCTCAGCCAGTCAATTTTTAAAAAATTAACATTATAACCATTGACAATCTCTTTTATTCTTGATTTTCAATCTATTATAGTAATATTATTGTCAATGCATGTCTGTAGTAAATCATTATATATATATATATATATATATATATATATATATATATGAATGAGAGAGAGAGCCTTATTCTATTAATAAACTTGTTTTGATTAGTGATCACTGTCAATCCCTTTTGTACTATCCCTGAGTGGTCAAATAGATCTGTTTTAAAATTATTTTTACTCAATAGGAATACTTGATACCATAATACTGTAAATCCTGTGTATGATAGTTATTTAAATGACTGTTTACTAGTGATCATCAATTTAAACCATATAACTGTGTGCAAGCAAATGACTATTATTAAGTAGAAATAGTTGCATGAAACTATATAATTATTAGTATCAAATAGGAATATTTGAAACCATGCAATCTTGGGCAAATTATTTGTATTTAATAGGAATCCTTTACATATAACTGTAAATTATTTGTATTAAGAATAGTTACTTGAAACCTATAAATGTGTACAGACCAAATGATTATTATTAAATAGAAATAATTACTTGAAACCATATAATTATTAGTATTTCATAGGAATATTTGAAACTCTACAACTATACCAATTATTTCATTAGATAGGAATACTTTGTATCATATAAATGTGTGTGGGGGTAAGAAACAAAAATTCTTAAGAAACAATTACACAAATAAATATAAATGTACATTGAAGACAATTTCTAAAAGTCTGTGCATAGAATAATTCTAGACGGGTTGACATGGTATTAAAATCAATCAATTAATCTACAATGTGAGACATGCCAAATGAATATATATATATATATATATATATATATATATTTATTGTGAAGAAACCTTTGGTGGATTGCTACACCAGTTCCACCCTGACATTAAAAAGATGGCCAGACAGTTAGAAAGGATCTTACAAAAACTCGTCCGACAAGAATCGTCAGTAGAGTTTAACACAACATGTTTAAAAGAAAAAATGCTGCCAACATACACACACACACACACACACACACACACACACACATATATATATATATATATATATATATATATGACTAATTGCATAGGTGAAAAACTGTCGGTAACCAAGCACTGTTGACTCCATGTCCACGTTAGTCTCTCCCCTCACTCTCTCCCCCTCTCTCCACACACACATACATGTATATATATTGGTTCATTTTTTTCCTTCTGTTTACATGTTTGATAATGAATCTCACTTGCCTGGCACCTGAATCTTGCCACTATTTTACCATTGAGCTCTACCTATTAGGAAAATGTAAACATTTAATTCCTTTCTATCCTCAATCTGTCTACACAGTCTGTCATGCAACAAACTTTTGGCTTGAATGCACAGGAACACACATGATATAGCAGCCGGCAGTATGGACCATAACACAGGGAAATGAATACAAATTTTAATATCTGTTGCAAGACACAATGGTTAGCCAAACCCTCAGTTGGTTCGATACTAATTAAGGCGTTGTTAATCTGATTGTGCTGGAAAAAGAAGGCCTGGCCACCTGAAACTGTCGTACCATTGTACGGACTAATGACCACTCCATATTACCTCTATGGGGCATTGTAAGTAATTTAGATCAGCAATATTCATTTGACCATGCTTCTGCATATGAACAGACAGACGTATTCATGTGGAGATGTCATGTCCAACTTTATCAGTTTGGTAGTCATAAGTTCTTGACCATTCCTCTAGGAACACAGACTTTTTCGCTTGCTTTGAATGTCTCTTGCTGTGGTACTAGCTGTATACTTTAAGTAAGTACTATATTTATTAACTGTCCTTTTAGTGTTTTCAGTGCGGTCAACTTAGGAGGTGCAGTCTGTCTGATTGTAAATAATTTATATTTGCTGATTGCATTTTCTCTTATCTTTTTTTCCTTTTCCTTTTCTTTTTCAAATCTATTCTGTTTCTACCTGCTGTTTGTACATTGCAAACATTCTTATAGAAAATTATTCATTATTAATTCAGAGAATTTATACATTGGAACTGTTGAACAAATTTTTAATTAAATGTCGAATTGGCTTCAGGTTGTATCTTGCTGTGTTTTAAAATCATACATTTTAAATTGATTATAAAATGTTTGTTTTTAATTTCATCAATATATTTTATACTTATACTTATATATATATATATATATATATACAATATATATATGTGTGTGTGTGTGTATCATACCTATATGTATACTGTTCATACAAGATGTGTGTGCTTATATATATGTATATATTCATGTTTGTAACAGTATATATATATATATATATTCATACAATATATATGTGTGTGTGTGTATATATATATATGTTTGTGTGTATTACATTAGATTTAGTCATGTGCCTGACCTTACCAAATTTAACTAACCCTGTTGTCATTATTTTGGTTAGTTTATTCATTAACTATTATGTTATTTGGGGGAAAACATAATTTTATTACCTTCAAATTTAAAATCGGCTTTTTTTCCTTCATAAGACTGTCATATCTTTCTACTTCATGTACCTACCTATCTATAAATCAGTGTGTGTATGTATATATATATATATATATATATATATATATATATATATATATATATATATATTTATTGCGTATCAATTTTGTTCTTGTAAATGTTTTTTTTTTGTGGGAGGGGATATCATAAAGCCTGCGAAATGAACATATATATATATATATATATATATATATGTGTATGTGTGTATATACATGCAGAGTTTATTTGACAAATAATTGCTGATTTTATTACATATTTTATTATAAAATGGATACATTTTTTTGAAAATTACTTAATATTTACCAAATTGATTCCATTTATAACTGTTGATAATTTGTTAAATATTTATTGCATATCATCGTTGTTATTAGACAGTTTACTCTTCTGTGTATGAATAAATATGGGAATATTTAGATTTTAGATTAAATTTCAAATGTGTTAGACTTACAAAAATACAGCATTTTTATTTTCAACTTTGTGGATACAGGTAAAAAAAAAAAATCTAACGTCTTTTTACATATCTCCAGGGTGTATTTATTGATGACTTGAATATAATATGTTTAGATGAATGAAAATATCTATTATATATAGCAGACATGTGTCTCTACTTTTGTCTCATTTCTAATGTAAATGTTTAAATTGTCATAACTGTTGTATTTAGAAATATTGTATCATTTCTATATGGAGAAGCTTTAATAAAACCATTTATTTACTGTAGAATTAAAATGATGGGTAAAAATATGCAGAACACAAGTTTCATATGCATTGGTAATAGAGAAAAATATTAGAAATATTTTTGACAAATATCCAAACATGGATTAAAGAAAAATCAATTATTACTTAGTTTATAGCAAACATAATAGCAAAGACTTAATGAGAATCTTTAGAGTCTTTTACACACACACACACACACACACACACACACACTTCGAATTCTAGTCATTCAAAAGTATCCATGACTGAACAAAAGTTTATTTTTCTTTTCCATTATATTGTCCTGAGGAAGGTTTACCATAAACCAGAATGTTTAAACATTGACTTCAACATCAAGATAAATTCTTTTTTTTTTTTTTATCTTGAATACTTTGTCTTTCTAATATATATATATATATATATATATATATATATATATAAATTATTGCTAATATACTCTTCTATATTTTTGAATAAAAAGTGCTCAAAATCAGTGATAGAGCATATATACCAAAGTTAAATTGGTAACTATCAGTTACTTGATATTTACCGCGTACCCCACTTGTACGGGTCAGGCACAAAGTCCCTATTAACGTGGGACCACCCACAAACCGAAGCTCATGGAGTGGCAGGTGAAAAAATTGCGTCGATCCCGTCAGCATTCCCCCTCAAGGGGGGCACCTCAGGCACTGGGCAATAAACCCAGCCCTGCCCCTTTAAATCGAGGGGGCAAGTGTTGCCTGGGGGGACAGCCCCCTGGGATCGACGCTATTAACTCGTAAAGATCCAGGGCCGAAGCCACTGGACCCCTGGTGTTGACCAGGTCTACATCAGTTACTTGATCATTGTCTGAGGATTGAATATGTGATAAACTGACAGTTACCAGGTGCTGTTAACTTTGTCTAGTCTACCCCAAGTTATATATTCAATTTTGATTTCATCTATCAATTTGAAAACCCCAAATGTTATGCTATCACAGTATCATATATGAAAAAAATTATCCTGAATATTTTGTTTTTCATGTTTTTAAATTTTTTTAAATTTCTATATACACTAGGATTTATTTCTATTTTCTGTATGATATATATATATATATGTATATATGTATGTATGTATGTATGTATGTGTGTGTGTGTATATATATATATATATATATATACACACACATATTTATGATTAAAATTTAATACTAAAACCATCTTTAATCCATAAAATCTTAGCAGTGCTCAATGCAAGAAAATACAGAGCAATATCACTATGTTTTAAGTATAGAATAAGATAATAACAAAACAAGATAAGAGGGAAGACACCGTATTGTGGTGACTAACGTGCTGGACTGTGCCATCATAGTGAGTTAAAACTCCAGTCTATTATGTTCACTTTTGAACTAATACTCTTGGAAAGGTATGAACTGCCTCATCCCCACCCCCAACTATGGTTTAAATAGTACTACTACTATTCTGGCACAAGGAGAACCAAAACAGGATGATTTGAACTATTGAGTTGTTTTATTGTTATCCCATTTCATACTTACTTTTTTTTTTATTGTTATCCCATTTCATACTTTGAATATATTGTGGTATGTATTTATTTATTTATTTATTTATTTATATATATATATAAGGAAAATATGGAAATAAATCTCAGAGTATGTAAAAAAATACAAAAACAAAGAATCCCATAAAAGATAATTTTTTTCTAGTTTTATTCATTCTACTTTTCTCATCTTTTAGTTTACTAAAATTAATTTGTTAAATTAAAAGATGATAAAAAGTAGAATAAATATATCTTCTTGGAATACTTTTTCTTCTTGGTACATTTTGGTACATTATATATATACACGTTTAAAATCAAATGGTTTAATAAACCATTCGATTTTAAACGTATATTTAGCTCTTTATATTGAGCACTTTTAAATCAGTTTTAGGAAAAAATCCAGAAGTAAATATTATTTTATACTTGTTTGCTTGGTGAATTTAATGGTAACTGCGATATATATATATCT
>CM042157.1:56749220-56776720 GCA_023376005.1 Doryteuthis pealeii | reverse complement strand
TTTCACTGCATTCTTTTAGATTTTTGTGCGTCAGGTGTGTGTGTGTGTGTGTGTGTGTTAGCCAGTCTCAGTCTCTTGTGTTTATTTTTTAAACATAGAAATAAATAAAAGAAATCTCATCATTTTGAGGGGAAGTTCTTTATTTTTTAATTTATTTTTTGGTTCACAAGTGGAATATGTGCTTGAAGGCAAGTGCCCAGTACTAATAATGCTATTTGCCTGATTTTTTGAGATGTACAACGTTTCGGCCAATGTGTGTGTGGGCATTAAAAATATACAAAAATAAAAAAACAAAAAAAACAAACAGACTCCTGGAAGAAGAGCTTTGCGCAGGTCCGACAAAAAGGCCTGCCTCCCTTCCCCCCAAAAGAATCCCTCTGCATTCTAACTGAGGCCGCAACAGTTACGGCCTTCTTCAGGTATTTCTTGTCAGACTTGGGAACCATGTTGTACAGATAACAATGAAGATGAGGACAATAGTCCGAATAATACAAATAATACATTCTTGAAATATTTTTAAATTCTTTCAGCTTGGATTGTAGATTGCCGCTTTTTTTATTTCTTTATTTTAAAATTGCATCATCCCAAAAATTCAGAGAAATATAAAGAATGTGTTCGATAAAATTATTGCACTGTCAATTGCATTGAGCACAATTGCTATCCTGGCTGTCAATTTTGCTAAATTTTTATCATCTTCATCATGTTTTTCTGATAGCATGGATTCTTTTGACTTTTACCATCCATCCCTATTATCCTTCGCTCTTGGCAGATTCTCCACCTGGCATCCAGTGTCCACTCAGAACTGATGAATGTGAGTTTTTGCTGGTCAGCCAACACTGTTGTGCCCATGTGTAGGAGTTCTTCCCTACTTCTCCAGCAGTGTCCAGCATTAGAAAGTAGAATAATTTTTGTAATAGTTCTATAAGTTTTGTTGAATTTACTTTTACTTGTTCAAAATCAAAGAAACATATTGGTTTAATTTTTCAAAATGTTTTTTATTGTAGAATAAATGACACTATTTAGATAAATTAACGAAATGGTGAGGAATAATTTCTGATTGCAACTGAAAGAATTGAATATATATTGCCCCTAAGAATGACAAGGGGTGGGAGGTGTCCCTCATGGCATAGTGGCTAATGTGTTTGACTAGAACATTGTAGTAAGAAAGTTCAAACTCCAGTTGCTCTATTACATTAACTTTTGGACTAATACCTTTGGTAAAATGTATGAACCTCCTCAATTAATTAGTACCACTACTGTTTGTTTTGTTTTTTAAAAATTTTATCAGAATGGCTTTGGCATTAAATAACCTACAAAAGTTTATATGTCATTAAGCAGAGAAACTGAACAAATCAAACTGTTAGGGTTTGTTCCTAAAGTCAGCAATCCTTTAACCAATCCTGTCAGAGTAGAAACTGTTTGAGGATAGGACACCAGATGTTTCAACTGCAATAGGTACAAAAAAAATGAATATGTCTAAAAATGTTTGGTACCTCGTCAGTTTATGATCGTTTTTATAATAAACCTCATTGGGTGCATGAGTCTTGCAGTGGACTGAGAAAAAAATCTGTGGGATACAGAGGGACACACACACACACACACACACACACACACACACTGAATCTGTTTTCAAACAAATCTATTTTGTGAAAATGTCCAAGCCATATAATAATTTCACTTGCATGTTTTCAGAGTTAGATCTGATAAGCTGAGTGGCTGGATTATCTTGTCACAGGTTATTGGGTTAGATTATACAATAACAACTATTTAAAAAAAAAATCAGGTTCATTCACAATAAATTCACCCTAACTTTTTGAATGGTATGGATTGCTTGAAAGACAAATAGTACATATGTCCTTAAGTGCATTTGTAGAATTCTGGTCAAAACAAGATTAGACTATAACACTTGCACCTGGACATAAAAGTGCACGTGTGTGTGTGTGTGTGTGTGTTAAAAAAAAGTATTCTTAATGAAATATTTCCTTTTTTTGTTTATTACTGATAAGATGTTTGCTGTAGCTTAGTAAAGGTGTTGCTGCTAAGATTTCAAATCAAGAAACCTGTTCTCTGATAGAGAAACAAACAGGTGGAAGAATTGTGTGTGTGTGTGTGTATATATATATATATATATATATATATATATATATATATATATATATATATATATACACACACATACAAGCAAAGGTACCCGGTTCCTGACCAGACTAAAAAAATTTTAACACCAGGTAGTGAGTGGGTAAGAGAGAGAATAAGAGGAAAATAATTCATAGAATTTAAAAAAAATATATAATCCTTAAATTTTGAGTGTTTTGAAATATAATTCTATTTTTCAATTTTTTCCTAATTGTTGAATTATATTGCTTAATTATTAAAAATCAAAAAACCAAATTTTGTGTGTTTCTTAGTTATAAGCATATCAAGTAGTATGCGAGATTTCAAATCTGAATGACCCCTCGTTTGTGAGTTATAAGTTGACAAGTACATACCAAATCATACTAAACTTACTTATATATATATAGATATATATCAAATAGATGGGAATAAATAATTGTTTAAAAAGTATTTGATAAATCATAAGTGCTCAAATGCTGGCCAGCAGAGTAGTTAAAAAAAAAAAAAAAAAAGGAAAACTAATATAAATTTGAATCTAACCTTAAGCTTATCTCATCACTAATAGTTACATATATAGAGACCCAATCATCAGATGAAGCTTGATTATTTATTTTCATATATATATATATATATATATATATATATATATATGCGCGCGCGCACACACACACACAAACAAAATGTACATCTTTCTGCTTTGTTGACTGCATATATACGATATACAGGAATTTTCATAAAATTTTTTATATATATATATTATATATATATATATATATATACACACACACACACACACACACACACACACACACACGAATATAAATGTACATGAAACTTTATTATACACATGCATATCTTTCTGATAAAGGCCTTGTTGACTATGTGTATATGATATACAGGAATTTTGTGTTATGAAATCAAACAGATGTCAAATGTTTAACGTTTTAGCTGAGGGTGTTAATCTTCACAGATGAATAATGGTCTCTGTAAAATACCATGGCACCAGATTTCTCTGTGAAACCAGTTATGATTGAATTCTCTCTAAAGTGCAACAAATTCTTTGTGTTCAAATTTAATCTCATTCCCTCATATTTGTAGTAGTGATGAGAGATTTTTTATGTTTTTAGATAATTAAGAAACATTTTTTAATTGGTCTATTCCCCCCCCCCATTTCATATATAAAAATTAGTCTGCTTAAAAAGTGACATGTATACCTTAAAAGATCCTGTTTGTATTGGTTTATGAGTTGTAGTTTAACTACTCTATCAGGATAGCATTCAATATATAAGTTTAATATGTGGGCCTCTATGTATACATGGGTGGGGCAAGAACAAAAATTATCTTGTCCCTGCAGCCAATGTTATAGAGGTAGTAGATGTTTTTCCTATCCTCCTTTTTGAGGATGTACTGTTCAGAGGTCAACATCTCTTAGGCCAAGCATACCTTGCTAATTACCACATTTCACTCAAAGACAAAAACATTGCTGAAGCCAAAGACACCATACTCTGATTCCAGCCCAATAAGACCGTCCTCTGATCTAGGCCCAATGAAGTACCATACTCTGATCCCAGCACAGTAAACTGGGTAGTTAATTATCTATGAATTGCTTTATAAGTCTAGCATTTTGAAAGCAGACAAAATTTATCTACATTTGTCAAATTTGATTTGAGCTTGCTGTATTTATGACTCACATATGTTTTTGTTAGTCTTTTCATGCTTGAATGATTTGTGATCATGTGTGTATTTATGCTTTTTATACAAAAGATCTATCTTTATCTAGAAAATGTATCTGTTTACTATATGGCCTTTGGCGAGGAAAAGATTTTATACAGAATACTTAGAAATTTATTCAGGAATTTTTTTATTTATTTTCATTTTATTACTATTTTCATTTATTCATTTATTATTAATTCTATCTGCATACCAATCAATTTTATAGTCCAGTTTATTGACTTGTAATATTTGTTGAATTTATCATGCAGATCACATATATACATACATATATATAACTTGCTTATCAAATTTAATTCCCTTTTTCTTTGCCTTCTATCTTTTATGGCTTACCTGAGATTTACCAGTAACCACGTAACGGTTGCAGTTAGGCAATTTGCAAATGCTGTCTGCTTGAGTTACGTCATTCAACAGAGGTGCTCGTAGCATAATGATTATTGTCATAAGCAATGGACACAGCAACCAGAGTTCAAATACTGAATGATGCGGTTTGCATTTCACATAGTGGTAATACCCTTTGTAAAGCTCAACTATTCTTATACTGCCTGGTCTCTTTAATCTCTGTATAGCAACCGGTTTAGGAAAAGGGAAACTTTGAATTCAAACCAGCTGTACTCTGCTTAAAATTGGGCAGAAGCTGGGGAGTTGTCATTTCCTCCAGTCTTAGTGATTGCTCCAAAGGCCATGACACCATGTTCGACGCCCCCCCCCCCATTTAAAAAAAGTTCTGTCAATGTTTACCATTTTTTTGTTTTGCTTTCCTTTCGTTCTGTGGTCTCCAAGTTTGATGAAGTCTGCTAGTCAATATATTCTTTTCTTTCTTTTTTCTTTCTTTTTAACTAATATAGTCTGGTTTTCAGGTCTGGATTTAGTGATCCCCTCAAAAAAAAAAAAAAAAAAAAAAAAAAAAAGAAGTTCTGTCAGTATCTAAGTGTTTATTCAATTTTATGTTTTTCTTTCCTTTCATACTTTAGTCTACTGGAATGGCAAAATCCACTAGTTCTTTTCTTGTTATTTAACACAGTCTGGTCTTCGGGATTGAATTTGATAACGCTTTTCTTTCTCTTAAAATTGCAGAATTTTTGTATCATGTCTCTGGTAAAGATTCTAGTTTGTGAGTATATTGTTAGTCTGTATAGCCAAAGTTCAGTCATTTGCACAATTCCCAGTAGATTACCTCCCCAATCAGTTGTGTCTACTCTTGTCCTTTTCCTGTACCAGTTTTGCTGCATTCACTTAAAATGGTTGATTGTCTCATTTCTCTCCGTGTAAAACCAACATTTTCTATTCTCCTAAGTCTTATCTATTTTAGCTTTTACTTAATTAGTTCTTACGGCATTGTTCTGGTCCACATTCTTATTACTATCATTATTATTATTATTATTATATGCAACATATAAGGATTCACAAAATCATGGTGAGTAAACAAAGAGAATGGGGAACAAAGAGAATATCTCAATAGCAGGTGGCTGCAATACAGAAAGAAGCTTATTTCATTGTTTCAAAAGAGAAGGATGAAAAGGGATGGCGATAAGCCAAGTTGGCTCAATTGCTTATACAACTGAAACTTTTAAATCCCAAAAGGAGAGAGAGAAGGACAAAAGAGAAAATATTAACACAATTAGCCAGCTCGCTATATAATTACAATATTAATTTACCCCAGTAAAAAGAAGACTTATATACATACTCACGTTTTCCACCTTGTAACGTAATTGGGAGAGTTGCACTTATGCTTATTATTCGTGTGTTCTTTCTCTTTATCTATATGGGTGTTTTAAGAGCAGAGTGTGTATGTGTTATGTGCAGGTGTTTATGGTGGGCGGAGGGGGAGAAAGGAAAGGATAGATGAAATATAGATCCATGACAAGTATAAGACAAATTAATAATCGAAGGCAATTCCGTCATATCTGTAACAATTGCACGTCTATAATATAAAGATCTGATTCTAATGTATGTGTTTGCATAGCATAACAGTAAAACTGGTATGTAGTGCAATGGAGAAGTACGTCCACTGCTCAGGTTATCAATATTAAGACAGCAAGCAAAATGGCGGGATCAGGCTCAAACTTTGTTCATGTGACCACAACAGTACTAACTACAAGCACACATGTGCAGAACACAGTGTTACAAAAATAAAGATGTAATGGCAAAAGTGGGGATAATTTTTGACTCTCCCCGGTACAAACTTTTCTGCTTTGTAACGTAATTAGGAGAGATGCACTTATCCTTATTATTCATATGTTCTTTCTCTTAATCTATGTGACTGTTTTAAGAGCTTACTGTCATTTATGTAACTAATGTTCAGATTACCCAGGTGTTTATGGCCGGGGGGGGGGAGAGAATAGAATAGAAAGGAAAGGATAGATGAAATATATATCCATAACAAACAGAAGACAAATTAATAATCGAAGAAAACTCCCTCAAATTTGTTGCAATTGCACATCTATAATATAAAGATCTGATACTTGTGTATGTAGCATAACAGTAAAAGTGGTACATAGTGCAATAGAGAAGTACTATATATATATATATATATATATATATATATATATATATATAAAAGATAATATGAAGATCACACAGATTTTGTTCAAATAAATTTTCAATATTAACATAATATGCTATGAAAAAGATTTTTAACAGATTGAAATATTGCAATATCAGCATAATAAAAAAACTTTATTTGAACAACATCTGTGTGATTTTCATATCTTACCCTTATATACTGTTGAATTAATTTCCTTACTTTTAATTAATATATATATATATAAGTAACCGTCACTTTGTGTGTACATGTGACTCCTCAGGCCATATATATTTTTGCAAGCCCTATCATACGAGTTGAATGTAGGTATCTTCTGAAGGACTTTTGTAAAACAAGTCTTCAATAGTTTGCTGTCATGAGATCTCATATAACGACTAGCAAATCAGTCTTTGGACAAACAAACCCTACTAGATATGTTAACAAAAATGTGTTCAAGCTGTAGGGTGTGATACAAATAGGTAAATCAATAAGGTTGATTTTTTTTTTTTTTTTTTTTTTTTTTTTTTTGTGCACAAAATAATTTTCAACATAATCGCCTTTTTTGTCAATGCACTTAATTCACTGGGGATGATTGATCACGTGGATCCAACATTATATCGTCAACATTCAGCGGATAATTGTGTGTCAGGATGCAGACTTAACAAATCTACCGAACTCTTCTGTGTGTGGAAACTGTTTTTAGATATGCTGATTAAACACTTTTATTGTTAACTTGGATTATTTGAATTATTCGGACTATTGTACTCATCTTTATTGTTATCTGTACTTTTCGGATAACAATAAAGATGAGGACAATGCTCCGAATAATACAAATAATACAAATTATCAAACCTCATCTAAAAAATTCAGAGAAATTTTATGGTTCCGTTTTTTATTTGTGTTTTTCTGTTCCAAGCTGAAATTTTAGATGCTTGATCTTGACAATAAGAGTAACCCCCCCCCCCCCCGGAAAAAAAAAAACAAAAACAAAAAAAACCTTTACTTTGTTGCATCTGATTTGGTGTTCAGCACAGTTAAGTAGCCTGCAAGCTTTATAACATATTTGGGGATATAAGTAATTATTTTCTATGTTTGTTTAGCATGGGTTCTTAAACTGCAAAGATCTTCGGAAGATTGAGATAATACCTGCGGTATTGAAGATTGGAGGGGTGTTAAAAAGAAGGTGGGGGCCCTGTGGTAATTTTAAAAGCTGGCTATGTGGAAGGATATTCATTTTGGGCAGTGGAGTTGATAAAATGTGTTAGTGAAGCATGATTGCCGGAGCATTTACTCTGGTAGGATTGCAATTGCTGCTGCCACTCCCCCACCCTCCCGGGCTATTTAATGTTGTGAATAGAGAGAAAACTGGTGGGGTCTTGGAGAAAAATACTCTTAGTGTCTTCATGATGTTGCTACATAATTCATGGGTTGCCTATGTATTGTAGTGTAAAAGTAAAAAAAAAAAGGTTGTTGGGGTAGCCTAAAGTCTGTATCGGCGAGGGAATCTATCCCCTTTCCACTAGCGCTAGACCAAGGAGATTGTTTTTGCATCTGGGGTGGAGTGCCACACCTACCATAAGCTCCTTACTTGACCACACAGATCCCTGTGCTACTCAGACACTGAGTTAGCGAGGGCTAGTATCGAACTAGGAACCTTGTGGTTTCTAGTCAACAGTTCTACCGACTGAGCTAACCTGGCCCATTTGTTGTGTAGTAAAATTTAAATAATGGTATTCATAAATGGAAAGTTACCATTGAATCATAGCATGACCATTATTGAAGTGATTGACCTTTCACTGACCTAGTCGTTGATTTCTCATTGGCTAAAGGCAATCGTATAAAGGGAACTGAGAGTTAAAATTTGGTGGTTAGCCGAAGGGAGCAGACATGATGGTTGTCTGTTCCCAAGTAAGCCATCTTCTCGCTATGGTGGATAAACCCTTTTGGGCTTTCGGGTAATAAAGATGTCTGAGAGAAAATAAACTAAGTTTTGCATTCATCATTTAAAACCAAAGAGAATGAACACAGAGCCACCACAAACAAAGCCTGTATCAACCAGAGGAAGAGACTAAGGAAATCAGCCTAAAAGAAGATGGCCAGTCAGCAGATGAGGGGGTATATAACAATGCCAAAACAATCTCATTGGTCTAGCGATAATGAAATGGGGATAGACTCCCTCGTTGTCTGGCTGATACCGACTTTAGGCCAATCCAATGACTTTACTTACTTACTCAATGGTTGTTTGACAACCAAACATTGAAACTTTTTGAACTAGCCATCATTTATCCTGTCAAATTTGTTCTAAAGCCAGTGTAGCCATCTCAGTGTTGCATAGTCCTCTTTTTAAACTAGCTTCTATTGTGTTTCTGTTCTTTTATCTTCTATCGTGTTGCATCGGGGTTCTATTTTGTATTGGGCATCTCTTTGGTTCTGGGGTTGTTTCTCTGGATTTTCTTTTGTCTTATTTAATCAGGAAACACAGACATTTTCTTGTGTATACACTCTTTTTATTCTCCCAATACATTCTCAATCCACATGCGTGTGGGGAAGCAAAGACAGAAAAACACATTTTCCCAAAGGGGCTTCCCACTAATTCTAATTACTCAGCTTTGTTCTAATCACATAACTCTCTAAGCCTATGAGAGCTCTGTTCCAGATGAATCTAAGACCAAGACCCATCAATCAAACTATCAGTGATTTGTCCACTGTTTACTGTTATTTTAAAACCACTCTATATTACCTGCTAAATATGATTGGTTATGTCTATCCATTATGTAACATTAGATTTGTTTGTTAATTCATTTAAAAAAACAAAAAAACAAAAACACATGGCGCAACGGATATAAAGGCTGAGTTAATACAGTTCTAAGTGGCAATCATCTGTAGGTTGCAGGTTCAATCTTGACTACGGGAGAAAATAGCAGAATACTTAACACAGCTTTACACTTGTATCCATCATGGTTAACAGAATGAAAAAGGAGGGGGGGGTCAGTTTGAAGTTCCTTGAACATTCAGAGGCGAGAGGGCATATTGTCCGAAACGTTGTGTATGTAGTAATAATGACACAGTTTGAAAAATCTAAATAATAAAAATTATACAAATTTTCAAACCTCAGCTTAAAAAATTCAGACAAATAAAATATATTAAGATTGGAGTACTATTATATCTCTTTATTTTAAGGGGCATATAAAGTTGAACCCCCACTCCACCCAAGAGCAGATAAAATTTTCCAACAAATTTCTTCAGATAAAAATAAACCAAATTAACAGTTGTCTGTATGAATTATGCATATCTTGAGTGTAGCTGTTTTGATTCAAATTAAAAACCTTAAATTTCTAAATATATTTTATTTTGACCACATGACTGTTATATTTTAGTGGAAACTGATTGATTAGGGATATCTTAGTTAAACACTATCCCGTCAGTGGGGCTTAGAATATACCAACTGTATCCTCTAGAGAGAAGTAAGACCCTCTCCAAAAAGGGATGTCCAAGGTATGACAGACATGACCAGACCTTCAGTTGCAGCCACTGCCACTGTGTCTGCCTATCGTGTATAGGCCATATAAGCCACAAAACATGCCTGTAGTAAGCTTGGACCACCCCCATTATCTTCATTCACAAAGCTAAGCAATGATGGATATGACATTAAATTGCATCTGGTGGTGAGTCTCCTCTTCTTGAGCTCTGGGGAACGTTGAGTATTGCTTCATTTGTATTACATTTGGGGTGTGACAACTTTTGGACCACCCTGTATATTACAAGTAATAGAATCTGCGATAATATTAGCTTATCTTTGACCCACCCCCTCCATTCTGCGAGAAGTAAGGTGTATGGGGAGGAACGAAACAAATAATATTCTCAGATTTCAACAACTCAAATTTTTTAGATTTATTTTCGCTGCCTTTCTCTTGCATGCTTATTGGTTTCCACTTATTCTATTTAAATTGTTTGTCGCTGTTTTTCACTCTCTGAAATGTTATAGAATTTCATTTGTTTCATCCAAGTCTTTTTTTATATTTTTAAAAAGTCCTTCATGTGCCTAGTCTTGCATTAACATCTGCAGCTCAAGTGTTGGCTGCATTGCTGCCCTTAGGAGGACGACGACGTTTGAAATGAGAATTTTTTAGCAAAGGGGAAGAGAAAAGAGGGGGGGGGAAAGAATCCCATTATTTATCTGAGTATATAAAAACAAAACACAAAGATTGATTGAGAGAGTTTTTAACTGAAGACAGATTCATTTTAAGAAGATATTACTTTTAATTAAATGATAAAAGGTCTGTTCTGAAATCATCCAGCCATTTAATAGAGAGATAAGGAAAGAAGGAAAAAAGAGGGAAGCCTACCTAGGGCTATGGTGCCATGGGACCTTACATATGTATCCCAGTCTCCCTTTTACTTTTTAGGCTAGGAAGCTGACTGTATCCCCTGCAGAGGGGTAAGAGGATTTTAAAAAAAAGAAGGTGATTGGGAGGTGTCCTGGGTATGACACTAAACCTATTCTGGTGGTGAGGCTCCAGTTCTAGAGCTTTTAGAGAGTGTGGAGTCACTCCTCCATTGCTATTACTTCATTTTCTATTCTGACCTAGATTCTCATTTATAGACCAAATAGATATATTTGAAAATTATTAGTATTGGATAGGAGTACTTGAAACCATATAGAAATGGACTTGGAGACCTGAGTTCAAATCAGAGGATGAGGCTGTTTGTGTTTCACTTTGTGTTAATGCCCTGGGGAAAAGAATGAATTCATCTATACTCATCACTTCTTAAATTTAATTTCTGAGCACAGGGACCTCCTATTCAAGGACTCAAAAGGGCCATTACATCCTGGGAGAGAGGCACAATGAGCTAAAAGTCAGAAGTGTGTGTGTGTGTGTGTGTGGAGGGGGGGTGATTTCACTAGTTATGATACTAATCTGCAATACAACTGATAAGTTGCTATTCTTTGTTTTCTTTTTAAACTTAAAAAAAAAATTCATTCTTCATTAAAATGAATATTCAAATGATATTAAGTGGGTTATGTGAATTAATACAAAATGTAAGGAAATATATTTTCTCTAAGTTCGTTTTAATTTTGGTAAATTCCCTATTTTTTCTCACATTTTTTTATATTTCATGAGGAAATTGCAATTAATTGACAGTTTAAAAAATCTAAATAATAAAAATGATACAAGTTTTAATACCGCAGCTCAAAAATTCAGACTATATATATATATATATATATATTATATTATATAAATTGTAGTACTATTATATTTCTTTATTTTAAGGCACATATAAACTTGAACCCCAACCCCCACCCGATAGCAGAGAAGTCAAAGACAAAATTTTCCAACAAATTTCTTCAAATAAAAATAAACCAAATTAACAGTTGCCTGTATGAATTATGCATATCTTGAGTGTAACTGTTTTGATTCAAATTAAAAACCTTAAATTTCTAAATATATTTTATTTTGACCATATGACTGTTATATTTTAGTGGAAACTGATTGCTTAGGGATATCTTAGTTAAACACTATCCCGTCAGTGGGGCTTAGAATATACCAACTGTATCCTCTAGAGAGAAGTAAGACCCTATCCAAAAAGGGATGTCCGGTGTGTGACCTGACCTTCAGCTGCAGCCACTATGACTGTATCTGCCTGTCCTGTATAGGCCTTATCTAATAATCTACTCTTAAACATTTTCTATGATTTGTATTCACTCAACGAAATGCATCTTTGAAACAAAGCGATTTAGATTTCACTAATGTTTTTTATAACAATATATTTAAAATGTATATAGAATTGGATTATTTTTACTTTTTAGCTTTTGATCTTGAAGTGAAAGTGACTAAAATATTAAAGTACATTTTACCCTTCTCTGGGGAGAAACATTGTCATGGACCAGGGACAAATTACCACATTTTAGCACTGTTGCATGCCATAGAAAAATGTGTCTGAGACCCCTGTTAGAGCGGGAACTGTTGCTTTATGCATGAGTTGACTATAAATCATTCATATATTGCTGAGAGTGTACACACACACACACACACACACACACCAAGCAGCATGTGACACAAGGTCAATTTCTTAAATGGGATTTACAAAGTTTGAACTCAAAGTTTTCCAAGGTTATGTCTGCCCTACTATTTACCCATAACTAGAGGGAGGGTAGTTGAATATATACCTTTCCCATTAGTATTAGAGCTATGTGAAATGCAAACAGCCTTGTCCAGGATCTGATGTCACTTCGCAATGCCCATCTTCTATGACACTAACCATTACACCACATGCCTCCAAAATGTATTGTTGATAGTATATGTATTTACCTAACGTCTACACATAAGTAGAATGTGATACATAGGTAATATTTTAAACCTAGTTTAACAGGTTTGAGTTTTCCTAGACTGGTTGTTGTACCAATGCTAAAGAGCTTAGTCTGCCCTACTATTTACCCATAATTGGATGCATACTTTTCTCAAGAGTAGTAGTGCTATGGGAAATGCAAACAACCTTATCCAGGATTTGAACTTGTCTCCGAGTCCATTTCCTACAATATTAGCCATTGCACAAGATCATTTTTTTTTATGGTCATCACATTCAAAACACCAGGTCCCGCTGTTAAGCAGCAATGAGCCTGTTCAATACTTAGATGGGTGACTATTTAAGCAACACCAGGTACTGTAAGAAACTAAATATCAAAAGGAATTGATTCAGCAATAAATGACCCGACAAAGGTTGATGTGCCATAAAACAAAACAACTAACCCACCAATGACAATTTGAAGAATTCATAGTAAAAAAAAATCATCAAAAGTGCCAATTCTGTCCTTTTGGGGGAAATAAAATTATACCATAGAATATAGACATGAACTTAATCAATACCATACATCATGATCCCCAATGTTGCTAACACATTGTTAAAACCAATTACTAAAAAGTATAACTACAAATACACAACATATTACTTCCTAACCATTAGGCATGACATAACCCCAGATGGGTTGATATGCCGTTAAAAACTAAACCAACTAACCAAAAATGCCAAAAGATTTGTATCTATGTTTATTTTATTTATTTTATTTTTTTTCACTGCTGTAACTTTATTCCTTGAAATGACTTTTCTTTTTTCTTTTCGTTGCAGATTTTGTTCTCCCAGTTAATGTTAGAACTGGAGGGTACCGCTTCTCTCACCCCTATTGGAAGTAAATACTGAAATTACCTCAGTCCACGGCGTTTGGCTGCCTGCGGCCACGGCGTGTGACAAAAAAAACGACGACTAAAAAGAACAAATCACAATGCACACCGCAATAACGAGTCAGGCGCCCACGTCGGCAGATGCTTGCCTGAGCATCGTACACAGCCTCATGTGTCACCGTCAAGGTGGTGAGAGTGAAAGCTTTGCTAAACGGGCAATTGAAAGCTTGGTCAAGAAGCTCAAGGAAAAAAGAGATGAACTAGATAGTTTGATAACTGCCATTACAACAAATGGGGCACATCCCACCAAATGTGTAACAATTCAGCGGACACTCGATGGACGGCTACAGGTAAGTGGAATAGGACTTTTGGAACTCTCCATTGTGTTCCATTTCTCTTCCTGTTCATTTTTCTTGCTCTACACTCTTGTCTTCACCTGGTCATTATGCTCACCTGTCTGATACTGCTCCTTCATGCTCCTTCATTTTTCAGTGTGTACCCCCCACACACAAACACACACTTCCACCACTATTGCTCCTGCCTCAGCCCATTCTCACCATGTCCATCTACATTACACTTTTTCTCCTGAATCCTCTTTTTTCCTACATTTCTTTCCCTTTCTTTTTTTAACTTACGTGTGTCAACATTTCTTTTTTTAACTTCCTGTGTGTCTCCACATTTCTTTTTTTTAACTTCTATGTCTCCACATTTCTTTTTTTTAACTTTCTACGTGTCTCCACATTTCTTTTTTTTAAACTTTCCTACGTGTCTCCACATTTCTTTTTTTTTAACTTCCTGCGTGTGTCCACATTTCTTTTTTTTTTAACTTCCTACGTGTCTCCACATTTCTTTATATATATATATATATATATATATATATATATATATATATATAACACATAAAGTGTGCTCAATATCATTGATCACACATGTATATCTAAGTTTGGGTAGCGAAGACATGAACTCAATGTCACTTGATAACTGACAGTTTCTCACCTGTACTTGGTTTGAAAATTGTATAGGTGAGAAACTATCAGTTACCAAGTGTTGTTGATTAACTTAGATATACATACTCTAACAATGATATTGAGACCTCTTTACTTATAAATATAACAAACTATATCATCAATATTAATATATATATAATTTGGTTGTATTCTTTTAACTCTATTTTCTATTCCTTTTTGCTTGTAGGTTGCTGGTCGAAAGGGTTTTCCACATGTCATTTACGCAAGAATTTGGCGATGGCCAGATTTACATAAAAATGAGCTTAAGCACGCAAAATTCTGTCAGTATGCTTTTGATATAAAAGCAGATAGTGTATGTGTCAATCCCTATCATTATGAGAGGGTAGTTTCCCCTGGAATCGGTAAGTCACTTATTTATTTCATTATTCTTTAGCATTACCATTGTTTTGAATATTAGTCTGTATTTACCCAACCACTTCAAAAAAGGGGGAGGGCAGGATAACCACAAGGTCAATTTTTTCAGTAATTAACCGTGTCACACCATTTAACTTACATTTATCTGATACAAGCTCGATCATGCAACACATTCACCCTATCCCCATCCCAAATCATTGAAAAATTCTAACTGAAAACACACACATACTGCACAAAGAAAAAAAAAACAAACAAAAAGTTCAAATACTTGAAGCCCTATACATTAAAAAAAAACACAGATTAATTTTGAATACAGCAATTACATTCTCAAATGTTTATAATTTTCTGCCAATTCTCTTCCCCCCCTTTCTCCATAACATATTTTATAACTCTGAGTTCCTCCTCCTACTTACTCCTACCACTATTCTGTTAAAAAAAAGAAGAGAAAACCCAGAAAAACTTTGCACTACCCTACACATGACAATGGCACCAAGTAGTGCTGAAAGTACTCATGATAGAACCTTTGGTGAATTCATTAACCAACTCGCCCAAACATAAAACAAAGTTGGCCAGACAATTGGAAGAGATTGGAAAGAAACTTGTCATGAAATGCCTGTCACGTTCAACCAAACATGTATAAAGGAAAAAAATGTTCCCAAAATATACCATATAATATATAAACATTTATTTCTTAATGATATATAACACACATTTTTTTGACAATTTCACATTTTATTATAGGAGTTTTACCCGTTTTGCCTTCTATGTGCCATATATATATATATATATATATATATATATATATATCATTCATCAAAGCATAATGATAATTGTAATCATTTTAAGATGTGAAGGTTTTAAACTGGATTCTTCAAGAGAGAAACAGAATATTTTGCATTTAAACTGGAAATACTATTTTTTCCAAAAAGCGTGTATCATGTTCATTTGTTTCTCTGTTTCTCTCTTGAAGAATCCGCTTTAAAACATT
Organism: Doryteuthis pealeii; assembly: GCA_023376005.1. Lineage (NCBI taxonomy): Eukaryota > Metazoa > Mollusca > Cephalopoda > Myopsida > Loliginidae > Doryteuthis > Doryteuthis pealeii. The sequence goes on along the minus strand of CM042157.1, from coordinate 56,760,802 downwards.
CACACACACACACACACACACACAAATATTTCAAAAGCAAATGTATGTGGGGAGGGGGGAGGGGGTTGTAAGACATTAGCTAGATGAAGCTACCATTGCCACTTGCCTAAGTTCACTTGCACCACACAGGTGGTAGTTTAAAATGTGGGAGGTATTTCTGCTAAATTTTTGTATATTCTTCTGGGGAGAAAGGTAGATAAACATGGGATGTTGTACAATATGGATGTTTATTGTAGATAGTGATGTTGACGTTATAACATTTCGGTCTGTTAGACCTTCTTCAGGGCGTTGGATTGAGTTCTTGCTTCAACGGTGGTCATTCTCATACTAGTGAGTTGAAGGAAGAACTCATTCCAACGTCCTGAAGAAGGTCTAACAGACCGAAACGTTATAACGTCGACATCACTACCTACAATAAACATCCATCTTCTACAACATCCCATGTTTGTCTACGTTTCTCCACATATTGTCGGATTCATTTCCTCTTATTATCATCTGTGTATGCTTTAAAAAAAAAAAAAAATTTTTTTTTTTTTTTTTTTTTTTTCAAATTAAAAAAAAAGACTTTCCTTTTTATTTGCAGACTTAACCGGACTTTCATTACAACACACTGGTATGTCTTAATTTTTTCTTACTCTTTCTGTCTGTCTGTATTTTAAGTCAAGATTTCAATATTTTTAGTACTGTCAATTTGTAATTAACTAACCTTTTTTTTCCTCACTAAGAATTATTATTACTAGCAAAAATATACACCCTCCGGGCACAAGTATTTAAGTTTTAATGTAATGAAATATATTAAATTATAAAGACTAATAAAACTAAATAAGAATGCAGATAAAATGATTTGAAACATACAATTTGAAAACAGAACAATTTTGAAACTAACTCTTCAATCATTTCACATCACTGCCGTCTTTCATTATCCTAATTTAACTATTTAGTTAAATTAGGAAGTAAAGAATAAAATTGCAGTTATTTCTTCTTGTTAACAGATTTCTTTTAAGATTTATCCTCAAGATTTTTGGTCATATTTATCAAATTAAAACCAACCAATAATACCAAGCACATATTTATTAAAATCAATATACAAATTAGCCTTTCCGTTAGCATGTAACCCACTATTTTGTTGTACATATAAATACACTTGCATGTTATTAGTATGTAGATAAGGCCAACAGTATTCATAATTTAAAACAATATTATTAATAATTGAGGTTTAAATAAAAATAAAATCCTGAAGAATGTGTCTAAGGGAATTGTGACTTGGGTACTTGATATAGTTTCGGTTACAAACAGACTGACACACAATCCATTATTCTCAATCCGTTAACCATGATTGGGTACAAGTGTTAAGCTATGTTAAATATTCTATGTTATTTTTCCCCTTGTAATCAGGATTGAACCTGTAACCTACAGATGATTGTCACTTAGAACTGTATTAACGCAACCCTTATATCCATTGTGCCATTAGGAAGCGCGTGGTGTAATGGATAAAGTCATGGGAAATGGACTCGTCGCCCCGAATTCAAATCTTGGATGTGGTAACTGCATTCTCACTTAGCGCTAATACCCTTGGGAAAGGTATGAATTCTACTCTCCCTCCAGCTATGGGTAAATAGTAGGGCAGACTGGGCTCTTTAACCTTGGTTAGGCAACCGGTCTAGGAGAAGGAAAACTCTGAATTCAAACCTGTTAAACTCCGCTTAAGAAATTGACCTTGTGTCATATCCTGCTCGTGCGGAGGGGTTGGTAAATATATATATCCATTGTGCCATATGTGTCCAACTGGAGAATCCAGTATATATAACAATAAAGATAACAACAACAATTGGAAAGATCTAAATAATACAAATTATCAAGCCTCATCTCATAAATTCAGACAAAGGAAAAGTTAGTTTACCATCTTAATGGGAAATATTCATTTGATTTGAAGAAGGTGATATTTGAATATTTGAAAGGGAAAACGGCACTTTATTAGTTACCATTTTTAATCTTCCATTTAAAGATGACTCACTTCCAAGTGTTTGGTGGGAGGGTAGTATAATTGTAAAACTTAATCAGTGTTTGTATCATTTAGATTATTTGGACTATTGTTATATACACAACGTTGGACATATGATGCAATGAATATAAGAGTCGAGTTAATACAGTTCTAAAAGTGACAATCATCTGTAGGTTGCAGGTTCAATCCTGATTTCAGGGGAAATAACATAGAATATTTAACATAGCTTAACACTTCTACCTGGTCATGGTTAATGGAATGAGAACAGTCTACCCTTATGGATTGAATAAAGTGTTTCATTTGAGGTTTTGTGAAGGCTCACATTTACGACAAGACGGTCCAAGTGTACATCGGCCAAAATGTTGTGTAAGTAACAATAAAGATGAGAACAATAGTCTGAATAATCTAACTAATACAAATTATCAAGCCTCGTTTCAAAAATTCAGACAAATAGAGATCTATTGCATCAGTTCAACAAGAAACACCTGAAGAAGGCCAGAAAGCATATCGCCCGAAACATTGTGTAAATAACAATAAAGATGAGGACATGTCTGAAAAATCTAACTTATACTCATCTCAAAAATCCAAACAAATATTAATCAGTGTTGATTTAATTTCATTACTTACTTAGAGATTATCAGTGACACGGTGAAGTTTTGAGACAGAGTGTTGGAAAAAACTCCTTTCAGTGAAATATTTCACAATCTGACATCACTGAAAAATTCTCAAAACTGAAGCATCTCCCACATACACGCACGCGCACACAGAGACTGTTATTCTGGCAGCTGGTGTCTAGACATCGAGACAAATGTCTAGACAGGATTATGAGAAACCACTTGATCTTGCTGTGACCACCGTAATAATTATTACATAGGCATGAATCTTGCCTCTATGCTCGTAATTTTGTCAGATTTTTAAACTTATTTTGTTTACAGTCCTTACTGTAGTGTTTTGGGGGTGTTGAGAGGAGGGTGCCAGTGTTAATAGTGGGGTTAATCAAAAATACCAGTTTACATCAACCCAATAGAACAAAAAAAATTGGGCCAGGCTATCTTTTATATGTAAGTAGTATGACTTGTATGGTATAGTTTCATCATATATATATATTATTATTATTATTATTCTAAGGCTGAGTTAATCAACTTTTGTTTCCTAAATGCTTTTTTACTGTTTAGTTTAATGACAAGAAAATTATACTAAATTATTCCTTACTTTTAGGATTGAATTGTGTTTGAAAAAAAATTATGTTTTAATTGGTTCTAATTAGTCATAATTTGCAATTAATTCAAAAACCGACCAATCTCTTACTTTACTCTGTGTCTATTTCTTTCTTCCCCTCTATGTACCTCTTGACTACCTCCTTATATAATGTTAGTTTCTCTGAAGAGTATATATAGAGAGAGAGCCGGGAGAATTTGAAATGTATTTCTATGTTAAATTTCACAACCAGCAACCCGTAGCTTAAATGAGGTCAAACATTTCCTTTCTTAAAAGCTAATAAAATAATTTTACGGTTTTGTCCGGACATTTTTTTTCTTCCTTAAATTTTATTCGCTTTGCTAACTCCCTTTTCCTTAATCTCAATTATCTACCCAGAGCTGAATGAGTGACCCAATGGGTCACGTTTTGTCTAGTATATATATATATATATATATATATATATAAAATAAATTGTCAAATGTGTATAATTGGGCTATAATTTTTCATACCAGCAAATCTTGTTGAATATAACTGACAAGAAACATCAGATGGGACATCCCCAAAGTGGTTAACATGCTGGACTGCAACATTGTAGTAGGCAAGAACTCTAGTTGCTCTATTATCTTCACTTTCGGACTAATACTGGATTTAGTGGGTAAGCAACAGCAGGTACTGTAAGCAACTTAACTCCATTGGTTATCAAAATGATTTGGCATTAAATAACCCTGCAAGAGTTGATATGCTCTAAAACAAAACAACCAACCAACCTTGTTGAAGTACAGTAAGTAAAGTCAGCAGAGTGGCCTATCGTCGCTATCAGGACTCAATCTCCTTTTCAGTAACTGTAGACCAGGAAGAGCATTTTTAGGTCTAAGGTGGGGCGCCATACCTACCATCAGCTCCCCATTTTACCACATAGATTTAAGCTGTACTACAAATGCGCTGAGTTGATGAGGGCTGGTATCAAACCTGGAACCTTGTGGTGCCTAGGCAAATGCTCTGACTGAGTTAAATTGCAAGCTCACTCGCTGTCTGGCTGATAGCAATAATAGGTCACCCTCCTGACTTTACTTTAGAAAAATTGTAGTGATATGATTTAACCCATACCTGGGGAGGGGATGAGGGGGTTCATACCCCAGGTGCCAGAAAATCACTGTTGTGTATCATCCTCTTCAACTGTGACAGTTTCAGACAAACTCATTCCAAATATTACCAGACAAGCAACTTAAAGGACCTTTTCAAAAACACCAAACGGAGGACATCTTGTAAAATCAACCAACCAACCAACCTAAAGCCCTAAACTTAAGACAAAATAACCCACAGAAGTTGAGATGCCATTAAACAAAATTCATTGTTGTGTATGTACACTAAGTACAAAATGTGTATGTGAATAGATATGTAAAAAAAAAAAATTTTTTTTTTTTTTTTTTTTTTTTTTTTTTCAAATACTTTTTTTTACCATAATTGGAATAGTTCTTTGACTAATCTTGCAAGAATTAACTTTCAAATTAAAAGCTCAAAGTCGGTATTCTGACATTTCAACCTGGTTCTCTTTATAAACCATTTTATAGTCTGGATCAATCTTGCCCTCATCAATTCAATGAAGCATTTCATACAGCAAATATGATTATAAAAGTTAATGCATAACAGAGATCAATTGACTTTCATGTGACTAACTAATGTTGCTAGTTTCTAAGCTGATACTTGAAAATCGGTTTGACATTTTTTTGTTTTTGAATATAGAATTGTATATATTTGCACAGGCAGAATTTGATAGGAATCTCAATTTTTAAATGGAGTTTAACATGTTTTTTGTTTTTTCCCCTCCTAAACTGGTTACCATACCAAGGTTACTTCTCAGAATATGGAAGCATGAAAAATGACATTCAACATTTGTTATTCAGCTGCAAATACCACTGGAAATTGCTTTATTCTCTGTGATCTGAGGTTTTTGCTGGGTTACATACTATTTCTCTCATGCTCCCTCTATCTATACATCTATATCTCTATCTAGTAATATATAGATGATGTGTAGAAGTTATATACACACACACACACACACACACAAGGATTTTAGCTATATATAGATGTTGCATACTCGCACAGATATGAGGATTTTAGTAATATATAGATGTTGCAGAAAACTTATGAGTATTTATTTATATATATATATATATATACACACACACACACACACACACACACGGATTTTAGTAATGTATGAATGTTTTGTAGGAGTTATATATATATGCGCGCGCACACACACACACACACACACACATATATATATATGCACACAGACACACACACACACACACACACACATATATATATATATATATATATATATATATATATATGTGCACACACACACACACATATATATATGCACACAGACACACACACATATATATATATATATATATATATGCACACAGACACACACACACACACACATATATATATGCACACACACACACACACACACACATATATATATACACACATATATATATGCACACACACACACACACACAACACACACACATATATATATGCACACAGACACACAGACACACACACACACACACACACACACACATATATATATATATATATATATATATATATATATATATATATATATACACACACACACACAGGATTTTAGTAATATATAAATGTTGTGTAGAAGTTATGTATGTATATATATATATATATATATATATATACACACACACACACACACACAGATATGAGGATTTTAGTAATATGTCTAAAAAAAATCTTGTTTGTTGGGAAAGCCAAATGGAAATTCTGGGTTTGAGTTAAGTGACATGAATAATGTATGATATTTAATATTACATCAGTAATAAAACTTGTGATTGTTAAAAGACTTCTTTAAGAGAAGCAGTCAGGGATTGTGGCTCCAGATCTTCATTATTTTCAATGGTGGATTTCTGAAATGGATCAATGTGTTGTTTGCTTTTTCAAGTGAATGGATTCTACAGAATTTATTTGTCTGTTCTGAGAATTTCTTATTTTCTCCTCCTCTCTGATTCCTGTAACCAGAAGTGGAATTGGTTGGCACCAACCATGAACTCTGCAGAGAAAATGGTTCTAAAGGCAAAGGCCCATTCTTGCTTTATGTATAAATTAGGACTGCATATTTATTCATGCGGCTACTCTTGTGGGATTCATGTATTTTTTATCTTTATTTTTGGCTTGGTGGTAAGGGGGGAGGCTAAAGTAAGCAGATTGCATCCTTTGTAGAGAAGTAAGACCCTTGTCAAAAAAAAAAAAGAAAAAAAAAGGTGAGTGTCCTGGGTATGACACTATATCTGGGCACTAGCTCTAGGGAGTGTGGATGTCAGTACTTAGTATTATTATCATTAACATTCATGACTTGGCTTGGTGAACAAAGATTAAGGGGGTAGTCCACTGACTGATAAGGCCTATGCAGAACAGGCAGGCATCGTTGCAGCAGCTGAAGGTCAGGTCAGGTCAGGGTTTGATAGCATTGTGTTGTGGTTCTTCTTCCTATGTCTTTTGTTCTTGAGGGTATCCCTGCAGGTGTTTTTAAAGGAAGAGGCACCACAGTTATTGGTGAGATGCCAACCACAGTCCCAGCTCGGGTTGACCAATGGTGATGGTTGATGTGACAGGCACTAAGGGATTTTTTCCAAGCAGTTCTTGTGTAATCATTATCATCATGTTGCACCAGCAGCATGGATATCCATGACAACCTCATGCCAACTGTCCCTATCACTCGTTGTCTCTGGTAGGTCGTCTGCGCAGCATCCAGTATCTGCACAGAGCTGGTCTATGTAGGTCTTTGCTGGGTGACCCACACTAGCATGTCCATGTGTTGGTTTCCATAGGAGGATGTCATTTATAAGTTCATCCTTACTTCTCCAGTAGTGTCCAGCATGTCTTGTCTGTCTTACTCGGATGGTTTGTGTGATAGGGGGCAGGTGGCCATATAGTAACTATCAAAATAACAGGCTTATTTACATAGAGATTAGCACTTTTTATGTAGGATCGATTTTTTTTATCAGATAAGGACAGAATCAGTGATTTTTTTTATTTTATTTTTTTTTATTTTTATGTTTTTTACATTTTCTTTTTACTTTTTTAAATATTTTTTTAAAACTTTTAAAAAATATTTTTTATGTTACTTTTTTAATATTTTTTCTTACTTTTTATATTTTTTTCATATTTTACTTTTTTCTTTTTTATGTTTTTTATGTTTACTTTTTTTTATATTTTTTATGTTTTACTTTTTCTTATCACAAAAAAAATGACATTCCAAAACTTTTAGACTCTCTAGAGACAGACAATTAAATATTGATGTAGTTAGATCATAACTTGGCTATCATAAACTGCATCTATTTTGGAATGAGGAGTCACCACTTCCTTGTCATTACTCCCTGGTCCACTCTAACCAGGAGTAGTAGCAGCACCTGTTAGAAGCCTATCTCTGAGACAATGAATAATTATTCCAATTAGAGGATTGGTGTATCTGTCAAGGACCTTGTAGAATGTTACATGACAGTCCCAGAAAACCATTCTCAAAATCTTTTGCCTCTGTTCTTTGAACAGGAGAGACCTGTTTCAGACCCTGCCTGGGAAAGGTAAAGCCAAATGGCTATTTTTCTTTCCCTCATCAAGTCAGCATTTTCCCATTTTTGCACCACTTCCACATACTGCTTGTTCATGGAACATATGACTATTTTCATCTGTTGGGACACTTTTGTGTATTCTTTCTTAATATAATTGGTATGTATATTTATGTATCCTCACCATCATGTCACGTAATTAGCACAGATATCCATGACAATCTCTCGCCAACCTTCTCTATCATTCATTGCCCCAGGGAGGCTCTCCACGCAGTTGGTCAATGTAGGCCCTTGCTGGGCGGCTCACGTTAGCATGTCCATGTGCTGGCTTCCACAGGAGAATGTCGCTTATGAGTTTGTCCTTGCTCCTCCAGCATGTCTTGTCCGTCTCACGCAGATGGTTTGTGAGGCTGGTGGCCATACAGCTGTTTCCTTCTGGGGTGCTGTTTCCACAACTTGTTCAAGACTGCATGCAGCATTCTTGTGCAGCTCCCATATAAAAGGTTAAATGTTCTTTTATGTACAAATATTTTTATCTTGTCTTTCCTTCTGTTGTGTTCAGTGTTAATATATCACAGATATACTAATATTAACAGGATGTGGTTGTGGTGTAATTGTAATCATCATAGGAAATGGTTGAGGATGTTTACATTTCATGTAGTGCTAATACCCTTGGGAAATGTATGAACTCAATTGTTCTCCCTCCAGCTATGTATAGATAGTAGGGTAGACTGTGCTCTTTAACCTTGGTATGGTAACTGGTCTAGAAGGAGACTGGTTACCATATCAAGGTTAAAGAGCACAGTCTGTAAGGAGAGGTTGGGTAAATACATATACTAATTTTGATAATATTAATTTGTGAAGGCACATGATGTAATGGACTTGGTGACCAGAGTTCAAATCCTGAACCAAACTTTTCATTTCACATAGTTTTAATACATTTAGGTAAATGTATGAACCCAATTATTCTCCCTCCAGCTATGGGTAAATAGGTCAAGCTGGGCTCTTTCAACTTGGTTAGGCAACCGGTTTAGGAAAAGGAAAACTCTGAATTGAAACTCTTTGAGTTTAATTGACTTAATGATGCATCCTGCTTGTAAGGAGAGGTTGGGTAGATTCATATTATATGAATCATCAACAAAGAGAGTCTTGAATATAAAAGAAAATTGATTTGTTTCTGAGAACTTATAATGGCTACCTCATTTCTTATTCTTCCATATTTTGAAAATGCATAGTCTTTAGTATAATCTGCATTATTCGGACTATTGTCCTCATTTTCATTGTTATCTGTACAACGTTTCGGCCGATATGCCCTCTGGCCTTCTTCAGGTACCTTCTTTTCGGACTCGGGAAACCTTCTTTTCGGACTCGGGAACCTTCTTTTCGGACTCGGGAACCTTCTTTTCGGACTCGGGAACCTTCTTTCGGACTCGGGTACCTTCTTGTCGGACTCGGGTACCTTCTGTCGGACTCGGGTACCTTCTTGTCGGACTCGGGTAACTTCTTGTCGTAATCGGAACCTTCTTGTCGTAATCAGGAGCCATCACGGAACTTTGAATCTAACCCTTTATTCAGTCCACGAGGATATCCTGTTCTCATTCCGCTAACTATAGCTGGGGTAGAGGTGTTAAGCTGTGTTAATTATTATTCTATGTTACTGCTGCCCCTGACCAGGATTGAACCTGCAGTCTAGCGATAACTGTCACTTAGAACTGTCTTAACCTAACTCCTTTATCCACTAGGTCATGTGTCCAATTAGAGTCTTTTTCCTATATTTATTCTTGAACATCTAACAAATAGCTAACCATGAGGAAAACAATGAATCAGACCACGAAATACAAGAGAGATTCAAATATCATCATCACTATTGTTTTATAGAAACTATGCTCATCATGGTTGATTTGATAGGCAAGAACTATGGCTAATCTACAGAGAACAAGCTACCTCATTAATAATAACTCACCAGTTTGCCATTACCATCTCTCGAGCTTGCTGAATCTTTTTGTTAGTAGTAGATTTTGACAAGTGTACTGCTTCCTTCTTTGTGCATCAGGCTTGTCCGTCCACTTTTAAACTCATACACACTTCTATGGGATAATACACTTTCCCCATATTATGCTAATAGCCCCTGATGAATTTCAGCATACATGTGCTAATATTAATATTGGTTCTTGATGAGTAGGGTCTGGACTGGACTGAATTTCACCCTTGGAATCATGTACCGTATTTGATGGCATGTAAGATGCACCCCCATTTCAGCAGATCAGATTCAGAAAAAATTTTTTTAGTGTATTTAAGCATATATTGTTGAAAACAGTCTGCCATACGCTCCTGTTAACCTTGATTATAACAATTCCAGCAATAAAATAAAGATGCATGGAGTTTAGGGTAGGTAAAAGTACTGAGCATAAGCTGGGTTTAGTGAAGATTAGCCTAAGCCTATGGGAGGTCTCAAACTTCACCAATGATGCATAAGACACAGGGCAATTTTTTTAACCAAAATTTTGGGAAAAAGTGTGTCCTATATGCCATCAAATACAGTAATTGAATATGAGAAAATTTGGTCCGAGATTAAATTCAGTTGAAAGCATCATTGGATGTTACTAAGAAATTTGGTTGGATAAATTTTAGCTTTGAAAGTGTTATTTTTTATTTTTGTTTGTGTGTGTGTGTGTGGGGGGGGTTGTAACAGATTTTTGAAGACACAAAAATATTGTAACTGAATAACATGTGAACGAGCGTTCATTGCCGAATTTTCATATATTCCAGACATCCAATTGATGTCAAATCAATTGAAGCTTTGTACAATCAAATCAATTACAAACACTATTATCTTTGAAGAGACTATTTTTCCCAGAATCCCCTGTCACACTCCACATCCTTTGAGAGGGAGGGGCAGAACTTTGCATTTGACTTAATTCAATTACACCCCTTCCCCCACACTAATGTTTCGCCCCATCCCTCACCACTATTTTGTAATATACTATATTGTGTGCAAATTGGGGAGTGTACCAAAAACTGATTTCATATTGGTAATTTATCCCACTAGATCTCACACATAAATGTATTCATAAGGAGAAGCTACCTTTTTAGGTTTTTAGAAATAGGATGATCCATAAATTGTTTTTTTTTTATTTATTTATTTATTTTTTTTATGTTGTCAGTTGTGTATAAATTAAGATAATGTTTCGAAAAATCTAATATACACAAATGGGTGAAGAGGTCAGTTGTCTTTTGTGCAAGTTGATTTTCCTTCCTTAATTGGATGTTGTGTTGCCTATAAAATATACTCGAAATAAATCTAATTTTCCAGTATATATTTATATGATACTAGACATCGTACTCACTCCTCTACCTTCAAGATAGGATTTCCTTTCATTAGAATATATACTGCACATTAATCATGATTGTTAATAATTTAATATAATGTTAGCCATATTAGCATTTGTGTGGAAACATGCACAGGAATTTGAATTTTGATAGATATGAACTTTGTATGTATTACTAGATATCCTGTAAACTTACTAGATTTTTGTTGTGACAATAATGGTGCTTCTATTTAGGAAGGACTGAAGGATTCTAATTAGGATTTTATAGTTAATAGTGGTCCATGATGATGTTAGTGCTTCTATTTAGGAATGAGTGAAGGTTTCTAGTTATCATTTTATAGTTAATAGTGGTCCATGATGATATTAGTGCTTCTATTTAGGAAGGACTGAAGGATTCTAATTAGCATTTTATAGTTAACTGCAGCCCATTAT
>CM042157.1:56729220-56741720 GCA_023376005.1 Doryteuthis pealeii | reverse complement strand
CTACTCAACTATCTCATGATTTTCACAATAAAATTAAAATATTGGATGAGACTATTTGTATAAGTAATTCATAAGATAATAATGGTGCTTAATTTTGAAACTTTCAAACCATTGGCATATTTTGTTTGTTGTTTCTAACATTGAAACCATTATCTGTGTACTACATGCATCACTTGCGCAGTATATTAAATGTCAAGTGGTGGCAACATGTTTCAAACAGGACCATCCTGAAGAGAACTGGACTCCCTAGCATGCAAGAAATACTTGTCCAACGCAACCTGAGATGGGTTGGCCACTTGGGGATGACAGACTATCAAATCAGATTCTGTAATCTCAACTGAGAGAGTGATTACGTGGAATCGGTAGACCAAAGCTCAGGTACAAAGATAACATCAAGAGAAACCTGAAGGACATCCCCATAGGCAGTTGGCAAGACACAGCCAGAGACCGAATGAATTGGAGGAAAATGATTTGCATGGTGTCATCATTGGATATGATGGATAGCAAGTAATAATAATACCATTAGCTTAGTTTGGCACAAGGCCAGAAATATGAAACACTCAAGAAAAACCAAACACTAACAATGATCTGTTAGCTTAGCTCATTAACTGATACACCATGCATAGAAATTCTAACATTTACTTTATCTGGAAAAATGAAATGATTGATTTGAACAAGTATTGTTCCCACTTAGATCAATCAAAGGCAGCATATGATTACAATCATTTGGAATTATTAGTTAAAATCAAGAGCCTCATACACCAACAGGATAATTTTTGACCACAAGCCAAGTTAAAATCCTGGCCAAGGTTGTTTGTGTTTGACTTTCTGTTGATGTCCTTAGTAATTGAACATTATGATTATCATAGGGGCTGGTTTAGCTCAGTGAGTAGAGCATCTGCCACAAAACCACAAGGTTCCAGCTTTGATACTGGCTCTCGTCAACTCATCACATTGAGTAGCAAGGCTTGGATATGTGTGGTAAAGTGCGGAGCTGATGGTAGGTGTGGCCATCCACCTCAAGTGCAGATCTCCCTGGTCTAGTACTAATGAAAAGGGGATAGACCCCCTCACCATCTGGCTGACTTTATGCTAATGCCCTTGTGGAAGGCATGAACCTCTCTGTATTCTACATTAAATTTATTGCATTTGATCAAGTTTGGCACAAAGCTTCAATGATGAGGATCAAAGTAATGAAGAACAGTTAGCAAGGTTAGCTTGTCCAGTGGCTTCCGCCCTGGACCTTACAAGCTAACATCATTGATCCCAAGGGGCCATCACCCTAGGCAACACCCGCCCCCTTGATTTAATGGGGCAGGGCTGGGTTTATTGCCCAGTGCCTGAGCCTCCACCTCCCTGAGGGGAAATGCTGACAGGATCAACGCATTTTTTGCACCTGCCATCCATGAGCTTCAGTTCGTGGGTGGTCCCACATTAATAGGGCGTAGTATGTGGTAAATATCTAGCTTGTTAAGCACCATTCTATGGTAGTAGAATAGTTAATTCAGTAAAATTAATCAGGCACAATGCAGCAATTAATAGGAAATTCTTTGAGAATCATGAGGAATAGTTTTGAAAGATCAGTTTGTTAACCATTGCTCTATGAAAATTTTCTTATTTATTCAGTAAGAATAGTCTAGTCTGGCACAAGGCTACAGTAATGAAAAATCTAATGAGGAACAAAGTCATAATGAATAGATTTCAAGAGCAGCCCATTAACTTTTGCCCCATCATAAATCCCATATACTTACAGTTCTGGTCACAATTATTGGCACCTGTTGAAGTAAAATTAAAATTACTGTTGAATTGGCAAGACAAGGCAAAGCAACAAGGAAACCTTAACTCAATACGGATCTTACCTTGTCGCAATCCTACTGCAGAATGCCAGATTATTTATCTAGCGCCATAACACCACTGAAACCAAGCAGCCAATAATGAATGGAGTATTCCTGAGTTTCATAAATACCAGCTGCTTTGGGCACCAGTTTAGTTGTGCCCAGTTATTTGTTGTTGTTCAAACCAACAGTATACTAACTCACTTCAACAACACCCATGAAATTTCTGTACATAATGTAGAATATCTCCTGGAAAAAAAACAAACTAGAAAACAAAGAAGTGAATCTGGTCTATTGACAACTCCTGGTTAATATAGGAGAGTAAATGATAAAATAACAATTTTATAAGTAAAGTCTTCATCAGCCAGACAGCGAGGGAGTCTATTCCCTTTTCACTAGTACTAACCAAGGAGATTATTTTTTAGCATTTGAGGCGAGGCGCCACATCTACCATTAGCTCCTCACTTTACCGCACAGGTCCCTGTTCTATTTATATACAGAGTTGGTGAGGGACAGTATCGAACCAAGAACCTTGAGGTTCTCAGCCGAACACTCTACCGACTGAGTTAAACTGGCCCTTTACAATTTTATAATATGTCTATATTTCTGAGATGAGGAATTGTTGTTGTTATTCTCCATATCAAGAAATACACTGGAAGATTCACCTGACAGTATCATCAGTAATGTGATCCAAGGATCATTCAGTATTTTTGGATCTTACAACATCATGTACCTTCACCTAAGTGATCCAGCCAGTATTGATCAAACGTGAGCTTATGGTCAGGTAGCGAGATGTCAAACAGCAAACGGAACTATGACAATCAACCTTGAGGCGTTTTTATAATGTGTAGAGCCAGCGAAACCTCTAATCAAATGCGCCTCTGGGCTCTCCCTTCCTAAAAGAAAGGAGGAATCCAAGCAGATAGTTTCACCCGTCCTCTAGAGAATTTGAGAAGCCCAGAAATTCACTTTGACATTCAGAATGGAGTAACTCACTCGATGCATTGCGGACTGCTATACTCATCTTGGTTACTATACTCACAACATTTCAGACACTGTAATCTTTGACCTTCTTCATGTAATTCAAATTAAGGGTTAAGTTTGGAATTCCTAGAAGATTACTGACAAAAGGGCACTTGTAAAGGCTGGAAAATACAGCAGCTGAAATGTTATGAACATAGCAGCCAAGATGATTATAGCAGTCTGCAATTTGTAGAGAATAATAATGAAATTTCTCTATAAATTTGGTTATTTTCCATTTATTTCTGAATATATATATAAAATGAAAGGTGCCAATAATGATGACCAAAACTTTAACACTTGAATCTGCTTTGTTAAGGGTTTTTTGGGGGTTTTTTTTTGTTTATATATTTTTTTTTCGGTAAGCTTTTCAGATAGACAAAAGTTTTAGTCATTTTTTAATTTTTTATTTATTTATTTAAAAAAAATGCTGTATGCTAACCATTACAGGATTATTTTTATACTTCTCTATTTTTATTGCCTTGCTCAATGTATCTCATTTTTTCTTTCCTTCTTTCCTTCACTCTCTTCTGGTCCAAACTCTTCTCCTTTCTCACCTCTTGTCCAAACTCAACTTACTCTCCAATATTCTAATTTCTCCTATTTACTCTTGAAGAGATCAAACTCTCCTATTTACTCTTCAAAAGATCAAACTCTCCTATTCACTCTTCAAAAGATCAAACTCTCCTCCTTACTCTTTAATTGTCCAAACTCTCCTCCTTACTCTTTAATTGTCCAAACTCCCCTCCTTACTCTTTAAAACTCCCCTCCTTACTCTTTAATTGTCCGAACTCCTCTTAATTGTCCGAACTCCCTCCTTACTCTTTAATTGTCTCCCCTCCTTACTCTTTATTGTCCGAACTCCCCTGTCCAAACTCCCCTCCTTACTCTTAATTGTCCAAACTCCCCTCCTTACTCTTTAATTGTCCAAACTCCCCTCCTTACTCTTTAATTGTCCAAACTCCCCTCCTTACTCTTTAATTGTCCAAAACTCCCCTCCTTACTCTTTAATTGTCCAAACTCCCTCCTTACTCTTTAATTGTCCAAACTCCTCTTTAATTGTCCAAACTCCCCTCCTTACTCTTTAATTGTCCAAACTCCCCTCCTTACTCTTTAATTGTCCAAACTCCCCTCCTTACTCTTTAATTGTCCAAACTCCCCTCCTTACTCTTCAAGAGTTCAAATTCTCATCCATTCTACTATATTTATCTTTTTACCTATTGCATGTTGTTATTGTTGTTTTCCTCTATCTTCATCTTTCATCATTCTCATCAAATATAGTTAATAAAATCTTTCAACTTCCTTTAATGAGAAGAAGAAGAAAAGGACATTTATTTCTTTCTTCTTCTTTTTTCCCCTCTAAATGTTGTGTTTTGTCATGTTTAGGAATACAGCCACAAGCCCCTAAGTTCAGAGCAGGGAATTCTGGTAAGTATTCACATTCTTACTGCTGCTATCTACTTGCTTATATTCTACATACATACATAAACACCCTCATCCTTACACAGTGCTATTACAAATACACAAACAAACATTAACACCCTTATAGATAGTTAATTTTAATATATTAGTAACTAATCATTAATTAAAGAAAACAATCAATTTTTTTTTTAATTTAAGAAATAAAGTTTATATAATTTATTTGTTCTCTCTTTACCTTCCAAAATTTCTTAATTAATTTTTTTCTCTATTTAATATATATATATATATATATATATATATATATATATATCTTTTGACTCCAGTATTGTGATAAAAAGCAACAGCAATAAGATATCATAAAACTAGGAATAAAGCAATAATAGTGTGAATGTTTAATCTAAGAGGCAACAATAATTAGATGGAGTACCCCTTCATTGCAATTACTCCCTGGTCCATTCTGACATGGAGTGGGAGTACCTGTTAGGGTCTTATGTATGGGCCAAATAGATCTGTTTAGAATTATTTGTATTTGATAAGACTGTGTGCAAAAAGAAAAAAAAAGAAAGAAAAAAAAAATGTAAATATGAACATAAAATTGACACTGTTCTCTAACTTCTAGGCACAAGATAACCCTAGATGGGTTGACATGCCATTAAAATCAATTAATCAATGATTAGAGTAAAACTAGTAATAAAATAACAATGCTTTTTACTTCACACTCTAAATTTTGAGTGTGAAGTAAAACGAGTAATAAAACCATAAAAAGGGTTAAATCAAACTTAATGGACCTAAATTTCACCATCGTATGTCACCCCACCAAAAGAAAAAAAAGTACTAAAAATCAAGGAATTAACTGAATTTAATGAAATTTTTAGTGTTGATATATTGATAAATAAAAGATATAATGCACCAGTTATTTATCTAAAAACTTTTACATTTTTTCAGGTCAGTTAACTTTGAACCAGGTATCTTTGAGAATCTGTGTAATGACACAAAGATACGTGGTTCAAAGTTAATTGGCCTGAAAAAATGTAAAAGTTTTTAAATAAAATAACTGGTGCATTATATCTTTTTTTTTTATTAATCTATCAACACTGAAAATTTCATTAAATTCGGTTAATTCCCTGATTTTTGGTATTTTTTTTTCTTTTGGCAGGGTGACATAATGGTAGAATTTAGGTTCATTAAGTTCAATTTAACCATAAAAAATCTATTGGATCTCATCCATTGGCTGGTTCAAAGCTGCTAGTGGATGAATAACTGTTTTCAATAATGGGTGGAGAGTCTTTTTATCAATCACTTTCTTTTGACTTTTGATAATGATCCGAGTTGTATGACAAATTCATCTGTAAATGTAACTCAATCAAAAGATACCTTGTGTCTTCCTCCAGCTTTGAATTTATTTTAAATATTTTTGTGAATATGGTCTCAATTTCTATTGAGAAAGGATGATTCCCTTGTTTTTGTGGGAGGTAAACATTTTGTTTTATATTTCTCTTCTTCATGAAGAAAGAAAGAAAGAAAGAAGGGGGAAAAAAAAGGAAATAAAAATAGACAAAACTTTACCTAGGTTTTGTTACTATTTTTTAAAATTCTTTTCCGTCTGTATTTTTCAATCCTTTAATGTTATATATATATATATATATATATATATAGATTATTATGGTAAAAGTTTTTTTGAAGAATCAACTTGATGTTAGGCTTTAAAATCTTCAAACAAACGTTGAATCAAACTTCTTTTTTCAAGTGGTATTTTCAATTTTTTTTAGATTATTTGATTGGATGGATACAATTTATTTATTTATTTGTTGTTGTCACAAGAGGATCATTCCTTTGTTGTTCTGTTCATTTCAAAAAATTAATCTTGGAAGAGACTCTTGAATCATTTATCAGTTTGGATTTCTATTCAAGTCCCAACTTGACTTCATTCTCAAATGTTTCTTATGTTTATTTTGATTCAATGACATTGATTTTAAAAAATTTTTTACAAGTATGTAAATTCATCCATCCATCCATACATGTATTTACCAACCCCTCTGCACAAGCAGGATGTGACACAAGCTCTATTTTTACGCAGAGTTTAACAAGTTTGAATTAAGTTTTGCTTCTAGACCAGTTGCCATACCAAGGTTAAGAGAGCCCAGAATCCAAGCCCTAGCACCTATATGGTTGTCCCAAGCCTATTGCCCTTATGGTAAACCTCCAACCCTTTTTATCATATATGTTTGAGAAGGCGGTGGCTGAGGTTCTTAGTGTCCTGGGTTTGACAAACTGTATCTAATGGTGTGGTGAAATTTCAATTCTGGTGCTCTGGGGAGTGTGGAATTCCCCTTGATCACTATTACTCCCAGTTCTACTCTGATCCTGAGTGTTAGTATCTGTTAGAATCCCATCTATGGGTTACATAGAAAACTACATTTAAAAAATTAGGTTGAATACCCATCAATAATGAATAAAATAAAATGTCTTTGGCATAAAATAACCCAATAAGGGTTGATATGCCGTAAAATCCAACCAAGCAACCAACCAAAATATTGCAAAACTTTTGACTCTCTCTAGTATTTGGTCTCATCTGTAATCTCTACTACTAGAGATTTTTTTTTTATATCACATAAATGTTTATGCCCCTTGAAGACTGCTCTTTTCTTGTTTGAAATAATTCATGAGAGGTATTCTAAAATAATTAAATTCACTTGGATCTTTCGTATTTTTATTAACCAAAACCATTTCTATAAGAATTAATTACCCAGTGTTAATTTGTGTTTTATTGTGTTCTCAGGATGTAAAATGCTAAGAGGAAATTTAATTACAATCAGTTTTAATCATTAATTAATTTTTCATTTTTATTTCTGTTTTGCTAACGTTAAAATTAAACTATAAAACACATTCTTTGATTTTTGTTACAAAGTAATTTTCAAAATTCCCTGAAGGAAAAACAACAAATTACTGATTACAACATTGTAGTATTAAGTATAAGTAGACAGTATTTAAAATGAAGGGAGAAAAAAAATGAAATCAAAATCTGTTTTGTACATTTACATACACAAATGTTTGTACATATTTATTTACAATCATTGCATTAAACACATTTCTCAGTTAATAACTTTTTGAAAGAATTTCCATGTGCTTAGCTCAGTAGAGCATCTACCTAGGAATCACAAGTTTCCGGGTTTGATACCAGCCCTTGCCAACTCAGCACATGAGTAGCACAGCTTAGATTGGTGCACTAAAGTGAGGAGCTGATGGTAGGCGTTGCACTCCACCTCAGATGCAGAAACAATCTCACGTATCAGCCAGACAGCAAGAGAGTCTCTCCCCTTTTCACTAGGACTAGACCAGGGTGATTGCTTTTACATCTGAGGTGGCCCTAAAGAGTTAATGAAATACAATTTTATTTCAATTATAAAAATGTAGAATAACAAAAAGGGATATGAAAAAGAAGTATTCATTCATAATCATAAAATGCATTTAATACTTTGTTGCATAGCCATTATTAAGTTTTATAGGTAACAATCTAGTTCAAAACATTTACTCAGCACTTGTAAGAAACTATTGGAAAATAGTATTAGTAGTAAAACCTAATGATGTTGTTACACATGTTCTATATTGTGTACTACCTGTTTCATAGTCGGATCATTGGCGACTAAACTGGTAACCCCACCAAGCTTGCCTGGTGAGGAGAGTGGCTAGACACCCAGCAGGACCAAAATCAAGTTCTGTCAAAGGGCGGAGGAAGCTTCTAGCAATAGTAGGGCAGACTGGGCTCTTTATCATTACGTGGGGACATAGAAATATCTGGGTTGGTATCCAGGCGCATAGCAAGACCACTTGAGGTATCCTTGTCTTGCAGTCTTGTTGAATTTGTTTGTCATACTGTCTCTCTGACTCTGATTACCAAGAAGTGGAGCTAGTTCCGTGCACACTATATCCACTAAAAATATCCTCTTCAACACAGATATTTCCTGATTTAACTTTTCTTTTTTAATCCTCTAAAACAAATCCCCCCCAAAAACATTGTGTAAATATCAGTCTTTCACACATGTTATATTAGAAAATACTCATTTAAAAAAAAAAATACTTTTTTCCCCTCACTGTATTTACTCAACCCCTCTACCATGTTCTCTGTTTGCAAGGCTTAAAATACACTGACTGTATTCCTTCTAGAAGGTTAAGCCTCTCCTTGCCCCCCCAAAAGTGGGGAGTCCTGGTTATTATACTAAACCGCATCTGATGATGAGGATCCAGTTCTGAAGATCTGGAAGTGTTGACATTGTTATTTCTGTTAAAGAACAAACATTAAAATTCTCTGAGAATAAAACCATTTCCAATCAAATTCTTGTTTACATCAGCACATGATGACACAGTAAAAATAAAATTTCATTTTCTGATGATGTAGTAAAAATACTGGATTTATAGAATTTGAAAAAAAAAAAAAAAATAATATAAGTAATAGAAAAAAGAAAAAAAAGTAAATAAATAAAAATGTGTTAATGTTGTTCAAATGACATTTCTCTTAAATTTTCATTTTAAAATAAAACTTGTCTTTATCTTTTTGGTTTCAATTCTAAAAGAAAAATCTTTTAGAAATTCAAATATATCAGTGAATGTTTTCATAATATATTTTTATCTACTGGGTCAGATTTCATTGTTTAGTAACATGTGCAATTTCTTTGAAGATATCAAATATCTTCTATGTTACAACTACAAGGGAATTTCTTTAAAAAAGAAAAGAAAAGAAAGAAAGAAAAAATATCTGTGAATTTTTTCCATGAGCAATAACTAGTACTAATGTAAAATAGGATATACTTGACAGAGGTGCGTGGTGTAATCATTAGAGTTGTAGGAAATGGACATGTCAACTCTATTTCAAATCCTAGATGAAACTGTTTGCATTTCACATAGGGCTAATACCCTTGGGAAAGATATGAATCCAACTATACTTCCTCCAGCTATGGGTAAATAGTAAGGCAGGCTGAGTTCATTAACCTGTCTAAAAGAAGGAAAATTCTGAATTAAAACCTGTTAAACTCCACTTAAGAAATTGACCTTGTGTCACATCCTGCTCATGCGGAGGGGTTGGTAAATATATATATATATATATATATATATATATATATATATATATATATATATATATATATATATAGAGAGAGAGAGAGAGGGGGGGTAGTTTACGGTCAAGCCACATTGAAAGCACCGGTTCCCACTAAATCACCAAAGTTAAGCAGCAACGAGCCTGTTCTATACTTAGATGGGTGACCATTTAAGCAAAAGCAAGTACTGTAAGTAAACCGAATATCAAAATGACTTGATTTGGCATTAAATGACCTGAAAAGGGTTAATATGCTGTAAAACAAAACAACTAACTTGACAGAGGTAGTCTTTAACTCTTAATGTCCTATAACACCTCATTCCACCCGGCTGGAAGTCACATTTGTTTTCCAAATCCACCCCAAACGATAGCCTTTGTTTAAATGTAATATTAAACATATTTAGAAGTCTTTAATTTAAGGGAAATATCTCAGGTTAACTTTAAATTAAAAGGATCATTTTTAGCCATTTTTAAAATAAATCCTTATAGGAATGGGGCTATGGAATTCTTAACAGGATGTTAAGAGTGAAGTCAATACAAAAGAGAATCTCATGGTGTAATAGTTATTATCATAGAAAAATAGATACTGCAACCTGAGTTCAAATCCTGGACAAGGCTGTTTGTGAGAAAGACCCTGTCGATAATGTGCTGGACTGTAACATCATAGTAAGCAAGTTTGAACTCCAGTTACACTATTATGTTCACTTTTGGACTAATACTCTTGGGAAAGGTATGAACCCAGCTATGAGTTAAATAGTACTACACCTGTTCTTCTACATAGATTGCTTTGGCATTAAATAACTCATGGAGATTGATATGCCATTAAACAAATTTAAGGGAAACAACAGGTAACTTCAAATGAAAAGGCCATTTTTAGCCATTTTTTTATAAATCCTTATAGGAATTGGGCTATGGACTTAGAAAATTCTCCTTTCAGCTAGTATATTAGGTCTGAGACCTGTCAGCTGTTCCTTATAAACATTCATCTTAATTCCACAGAATATTTATAATCTTTCCACTGACTATCTAACATTGCCTTAAAGGAGTTTAGAGATGGGGCATTCACTATTGATGATGGTAGTTTATTCCATGTATTCACCACTCTGTTACTAAAATAATTTTTGTCTTAATAATATCTAATGATAGCACCTTTATAATGGTATGTATGAAGGTAATGGTTGGTGACACCAAAATATCTTATTGATTAGAACATCAGAAAATGGAATTAATGTAAACTTGTTAAATTCTACTTGGATCATAATTTAGTAATGATAATATTTTTAGATAAAGTGGATTTGAATCTCTTTTGTCTTCAGTGCTGTTGCCAGTCATATTGGATAATGTGTACTATTACCTAATGGATAGGTCATCATCATGTCATATTGACAGCCACTTAGGCCCTTACTTACGCTAGACGGGCAGTCAGAGAAGCCCCCTCTGATCAATTGGGTGGTTATGTCAAGCCCTAGCACCTGTATGATTGTCCCAACCCTTTTTATCATATATGTGCTAGAAGGCAGTGGCTGAGGGTCTTCAGATCCTGGTAATGATGTTAAACTCTAACTGATAGTGAGGTTCCAGTTCAGGGGTCTTGGAAATGTGGAGCACCCCTTCATCATCATTGCTCCTTGGTCAACTCTGACCCGGAGTGGTAGTACCTGTTAAGGTCATATCTATAGGTTAAATAGAAAAATGTGTTTATAAAAAAAAAAAAAATTGAGTATCCATTAAGAATGAATCTATTTCAAAACTTTGTTGGCATTAAATGACCCACCGAGGTTGATATGCCATAAAACAGAACAAACAAACACACTAACAGCACAGATTCCCATGACTCTCTTTTGCCACCCATCCCTATAGGTAATCACTCCTTGCAAGTCCTCTACATGAGATCTAGAATCTGCACAGTTTTTGTTGGTAAGCCCACTCTGGTGTATCCATGTGTAGGTGTCCACAGGAGAACATCACTTATGAGTTCATCCTTTCCTCTCCAGCAGTGCCCAGCATGTCTTGTTCATCCTTCTTGGATGGTTTGTGTGATAGGAGGCAAGTGGCCATACAGCTGCTTATTTGTAGAGTACTGCTTTCTAAATTTGTTTAAGACAACACGCAGCATCCTAGTGTAGTTCCCATCTAGTTTTTTTTTTATCTAAGCGTTTCATTAGAGTACAAGTGGTGCTACCATACAATAGCACTATTTAACTATCCAAAATTATTTAAAAACATTCAGTATTATCTGCGTTATTCAGACTATTGTCCCCATCTTCATTGTTATTTGTACAACGTTTCGGCCGATATACCCTCCAGCCTTCTTCAGGTATTTCTTGTCAGACTCTGGGAACCTTCTCGGACTCGGGAACCTTATTTTCGAAATTTGGGAACTTTCTTGTCGTATTCGGGAGCCATCACGGAACTTTGAACCTAACCCTTTATTCATTCCACGGGGGTATCCTGTTCTCATTCTGCTAACCATAGCTGGGGTAGGAGTTGTGTTAATTAATTATTTTTCTAACTGTTTACACTCAGGATTGAAATAGTCCGAATAACGCAGATAATATCAATCTTCAAGCCTCATCTCAAACATTCAGAGAAAAAACATTCAGTGTATATATTTTGATAGAGGTTCAGCCTTATTTTTAGTATTCCTAATTTAAAAAATGATTAAGCAATTAAATCTTATATTTAACATAAAAGTTTGATATTAAAATAAAGAGAATTATTTTATAGTTCTTAATTGGTTTAATTTGCTTTCTATTGCTTTCTTGAGAAATATTTACTTTCACCCATAGAACTATTTAATTGTAAACGAGTTGGAAATACCCATCAGGAGGGTGGGTATTTTCATTGAGTAACTCAATGAAAAGTAGTCTCATGGAATATATATATATATATATATATATATATATATATATATATTCTTGGTTTTGAGGATCATTCCATGTAGAGTTCTTCCTGTAGTGGTACAGGTAATCCATTGTATGAGCTCAATGTACACACACACACGTAAGTAATAATTGATATTTACAATGTAAAAACTAATGAATACAACTTATGCTGCTGCTTCTACAATATTCCATATAAGAGATAGAGCTACTATAAAGTTAAATGTAGACCGACGATTAAAATCACTT
>CM042157.1:56699220-56719220 GCA_023376005.1 Doryteuthis pealeii | reverse complement strand
TATTAAAGTAAATCTTTACCCAACCCAGATCAATTTCTTAAGCAGTGTTTAAAAGGTTTAAATTCAACATTTTCCTTTTCCTAGACTGGTTGTCTAATCAAGGTTAAAGAGCCCTGTTCCTACATACATGGAGAGAGAATAGTTGAATGCATACCTTTTCTAAGGGTATTAGTGTGAAATGCTAACAGCCTGGTCCAGGATTTGAACTCATCTCGCCATATCCATTTCCTAAAATGATAACCATTATCCCACTTGCCTCTACTTAATAATTAAAGTAAGCATTTTATCTGCACAAGTAAATATTTGTGTAAAAAAAACAAACAACAAAAAACATAAACCATCCCTTAAATTGCCAAGAAAGACATTAAAGAAAAATATTTTATATATATATATATATTTAAAAAAAATATTTTTCCTTTATATTTATTTATTTATTTTTGCTTATTCTTGAAGAATTCTTTAAAGTAAAAAATGTGACATTAAAAAGAAAATGGTGAAAGAGAGATATTAGTGTATGTTTGTGTGTGTGTGTGTGTGGGGGGGGGGTTCCTAAATTTTCTTAGCGTTAGTTTTCTTCTAATTGAAATCTGAGGAATTTAGCCGTCCATTTTAGAAGTTGCTTCTTGGTGGTCCACACTTCTTGTGATAAGCCACGAAGACACATAATGCAGTATCAGTTTCTCAGCTGAAATCAAACCCAACAGAAGGCAGATATCATCAAGGAACAGGATTTCTTTGATAGAATTCGTTTAAAGGAAGGGAAATTTGGTTAATTAAATCCATATTTTTCTCTTGTATTAATACTGATTCTTTTGGCATATGACTAGAAAATAAAGTGAGAAGCATTAATAGGAAGTGAGAGAGGGCATGTGTGAACAAGAAGGTTTGAGAGAGAGAGAGTAACTCTTTAAATGAATGAGAGGTCTATGGAGTGCATATATGGGAGAGTTGACCATGTGCAAGAAAGAAGGGTAACTGAGATTTGAGAGAGCCATTGTGATGACACAGAGAGAGAGAGAGAGAGAGAGAGAGAGAGAGAGAGAGAGAGAGAGAGAGAATTGCATTTGGATTTGTCTATATCTAAAATTACTTGACTAATTTAAGTTGTAAAAAAAATTGAGGCAGAGTGGGGGGTTAAGTAGAAAATTAATTGTTCAAATTTTAGTTGATGTCAAAAATCACTTTTCTCACTTTCTCATATTTTTTCTTGCTTCTGTTTCTCTATCTAAACTGGCATCTGTAATATTCTGCTATATTCTATATTGAATAATTTTGTTCTTCCTTCAACTACCACCACCAGATGCCGCTTTGTCCCCACCCCCCCACCAGATGCCGCTTCGTCTCTCCCCCTCACCAGATGCACTTCGTCTCTCCCCCCACCAGATGCAACTTCGTCTCTCCCCCCACCATATACCGCCTCGTCCCTCTCCCCCCACCAGATGCCGCCTCGTCCCTCTCCCCCCACCAGATGCTCGTCGCTCTCACCCCCACCAGATGTCGCCTCGTCCCTCTCCCCCAGATGCCGCCTCATCCCCCACCAGATGCCGCTCGTCCCTCTCCCCACCAGATGCCGCCTCGTCCTCTCCACCAGATGCCGCTTCGTCTCTCCCCCCACCAGATGCCGCTTCGTCTCCCCCCCCCACCAGATGCCGCTTCGTCCCTCTCCCACCAGATGCCGCCTCGTCCCTCGTTTCTTTCTGTCACCTCAGGCTGTTTCCCCCCTACCCCCCGACCATCACTAAAGCTGCCTTTCACTACCTCATTTTTCCTTTCTTACTCTCTTACAACTCATTAGTTCTGTGGACTTTTACTTATAGACATACCAGTGTTGGCAAACCAGCAAACGCTTACATGCATCAGCTCTGTGTGGGCACTGGATACTGTGTTTGAGGACCTGCCAGGAGTGATGACCGATAGAGATGAATGGAGAAAGGGGGTCAAAAAGAATCTGTGCTAGCAATGATAATAACACATCACTGAATTTACTAGAAGACTGTTTTGGGAGAAATAATTAAAGTGTAATATTTTTATATATCAATAATAATTACTCTGTATGTAATGTGGGCTCTTTCTTTTCTTTACCAAATCTGTTAAAGGATTGCATTGGCAACAGTATTGATACTCTCTATCTCCCCCTCTCTCTCTCTCTCTCTCTCTCTCTCTCTCTCTCTCTCTCTCTATATATATATATATATATATATATATATATATATATATAAAGAAAATAATTATTTTCTGCTTCTCTCTCGATGAATCTGGATTAAAAACAAGCTCTGAAGATGATTTTTATAAATCGAAATATTGTTCAATATTAGCTATGAATATGATATAAAATATTTTCATTTTATATACAGCATTGTTGCACAATATGTTTTCATATCCTTTTATCTATACTTATATCGTCGGATTCATTTCCTTACTCTTAACTTATATATATATATATATATATATATATATATATAGAGAGAGAGAGAGAGAGAGAGAGAGAAATAAATATTTTAGTTTATATTCATTTACATTAGAACAAGTTTGCTACCATTGGTTTCTTGCTGTGTAGCAGTCATCAGACAACAAAAATGTTTTCTAATGTAAATAAATGTAAACTAAAATATCTATTTATTTTATCTATCTATTAACGCTCTATCACAGATATTGAGCACACTTCTAATAACACTGTACGTTGGATTACTACTGCTTCTTCAAGTATAATAGTGCCAACCCTACACATTGATATATATATATATATATATATATATATATATATATATATATAAAGAAAACAAATAGAAATAAGGGAACAATGAAAAAACAACGTAAGCAGCAGACCAGAAGGCCTCTCATAAAAATCCCACACAAAGAAACCCAATAATCCCAGTATGCAACAGAACCATGAAACAAGCCCCCCCCCCTCCAAAGCACCACACTACAGTATAAAAAAATAAAACAGCCACTTGTTTGAAAATCACATAGACGAGAAACTGTTAGTTACCAAGTGCTGCTGACTTCACATCCACACTACCTTGGGTTATATATATATATATATATATATATAGGGTTTGACTTTTATCTCCGATCTCAAACACCATGGAGTAAATGAGCTCTGATGATGATTTTTGTAAAATCGAAATATTGATCAATATCAGCTATGATTATATTATAAATTGTTTTCTCTTTAACAGCATTGTGTGATGTCTTCATTCCACCTTTTCATACTCATATATATATATATATATATATATATATATATATATATATATATAGAGAGAGAGAGAGAGAGAGAGAGAGAGAGAATGCTCATTATCAGTGATAGATTATTTATATATAAGTCAGAGTAACGTAAACATAAATCAACGGCTTTTGGTAACTGTCAGTTTTTTGCTTATATGATTATCAAACCACTTGGTTTGAGAATCACATAGATGAAAAACTGACAGTTACCAAGAGCCATTGACTTTATCTACTAACCTAACTTATATATAAGGGTCATTCATTAAATAAGGTGAATTTTATGTAAGGAGTTGGCAATGGAAAGCACTGTTTTCGGTTGCACCTTTTTTTCAAAGAAATCAATAATAATGGGTCTTTAAATCTCCTAGAAGACTGTCAGCATGACCTTCTTTACTGACCCCTGCACCCAATAGACTGTGTTTTTACTCCATGAATTGCCTTTCTGTCTTAATCATGACTTATAACTAAGTAGTTTTGTTTGCCTGGCAGTGTATGTTTTCATGTGATTAAATTATAAAAACTTTAGCATCTCCAGAAAGTTTTGATTTTTTTTTAATGATTTTATTCTTCTAGTTTCTTCCTCATTTTGTCTACTTTGTTGTTTGAAGTTTCTTTTTCCGTTCTTCTTTCTACTTTATTTCGGATTTACCTCCCTTGATTTATAGTCTTTTTGAACACTTATAGTTGGTATCTCTTTTCATTGGCATTTTTCTGTTTATTTTTGTCTTTTACTGGTACATTTATATTAATAATTATAGTACATCTCAAATTACTGATATATCTGCTCTCTCTCTCTCACTCGTTATATTGGGAGCCAGGATGGAAGTCTTTTGGATGTTGTCATATCTGCAATATTTCAGTTTTTGAGTAGAAGAAACCTGATATACCTGATCAGCTGGAAAGAATTGCTTAAGAGAATTATGATTGTTGATTTCTATTATTATTTCTTTTATTTATTGTTATAATGTCTATTTAGAGTTCATCGTCTTCTGAAGACTTGAACAGCATCCGGAAAATATTTATTTATTTTATTTTATTTTTTCCCCAAATCTAAGACAACCATGTTCTCTGGAATTGTCTCCTTGGAATCTATTCTCCAACGTATCTAAGAAATTTCTTATTCTTCAGACGATTCTGAACACAAGAAAATAAAATAGAGTAAAAAGTTTTTCTTACTTTTCTTTTTCTTTTTTTCTTTTTTTAATTTTTTAATTTTTTTACCATACATTTGTTTTTATTTTTCCAATCTGAAAATAGAAAATGAACAAAACAGAAAAATTGTGCACAAATTTATTCAAACATGTTCTTATTTTGGTTTTAGCTCAGTTGGCAGAGCATCTGTCTTGGAACCACAAGGTACCAGGTTCAATACTTGCCCTTGCTAGTAGGGATTAACAGTATATGTGGCACTACACACAAAAAAAAACAATCTCCCTGGTCTAGCACTTTTAAAAGGAGATAGACTACCCCAATGTCTGACTGATACTGGCAATTGGCCACTCCGCTGACTTTACTCATACCTGGCCTGTTAGTTTAGTTTGGGACAAGGCCAGAAGTATGGGCTCCCCAATGAGAATTAAACTCTGTTACAATTGTCTGCTCTCTTATCTCAGTCACCATTATACTATCGATACAACTAGGTGCATTTTTAGTCTCTTTACTACTTACAAGGGTCAACTGAAAAGTTCATAGGCTGACCAAGATACTCTCATAGAATGTGACCAAATGAGATTTATTTTTCAACATAGTCTCCTTTGCAGTCCACACATTTCTTCCAAGTTGATGAGGCTATTTGTGTTTCACTTCACAAGAAAATCTCTAAATGCAAACAAGTTGTACTCATTCTGCTTGTGGTGGAAGAGTTGGGTAAATACATATGCTTATATGGAAGCACAGTTAGTTTAATGATTATCATCATAGGAAATGAACTCAGAGACCTGAGTTCAATTCTTGTGTGAGGCTATTTGTATTTCACTTTGTACTGAAATTTTCATTAAAATCTGACAATTCCCTGATTTTTGGTAATTGTTTTAAAATTGAGAATAATTTATGACCTCCCTTTAATATTTTTTGAACTTGCATACTTAAATATATATGAAGGTGCGTGGTGTAATGCTTAGAGTTGTAGGAAATGGACTGGTCGACCTGAGTTTAAATCCTGGACAAGGCTGTTTGTGTCTCACATAGCGCTAATATCCTTGGGAAAGGTATGCATCCATATATTCTCCCTCCAGCTATTGGTAAATAGTATGGTGATTGGGCTCTTTAACCGTGGCTAGGTAACCAGTCTAGGAGAAGGAAAACTCCAAATTCAAACCTGTTAAACTCCAATTAAGAAATTGACCTTGTTTCACATCCTGCTCATGCAGAGTGGTTGGTAAATATATATCTGGAAATATAGACTTTTTAAACCTGAAATTAAGAACCATTTTAATCATTCTTACTATCTAATTTTAGGTACATTTGCTAGATAAAAACAATTTGTTTATTAAAAAACTCTAGCTTACCAGAAAAGAATCACCCTTAAAAAAAACTTGTAAAATTTAAGATTAAAGCAAAACTAGCATCTACTTTGTTTTTCTCACTATTTTGTTTTGCTGACTTTATTTACTTTTATTACAAAAAGTATTTTTTTTTTAAACATTTACTTTCAATAACTGAAACAAATAGATTTCAGACATCATGTTGTATCTCCCCTTTTTTTTTATTTGAAAAGATTTTTGAATTGTCATATCTGTTGTATTCCCTTTTTTCTTCCCGTTCATTTTTTTTTTAAACAAATAGATTTCCCAGTTATTTTCTTTAAAAAATAGTCAGTTAATTGTTTTTATTATATTTTTGTTCAATCTTTTCTTGGATATGATTGCTCAGTAGTAATAGCTCTACACTGAATGGTTTCGTTTTCGTAAAATATTTTGGTACAGTATTTCAGTGTGCAAGATGAAACCCCCAAAAATTGTTTTTTTGGTTAAACTGCCTATCTCTAATTTCTTGCCTTCCTTTCTGTCATAAAGTACCTAAATAATGAGAATGGAATCATCTGTTTGTCCTATAAAAAATTTCTGACAAAACCTCGGAAGAGAGAAACGAGATCTCACTCAACATAGCAATTGATAATTACTCTGTTCACCTTGTATCTTTGCTTAGTAAAGATTTTTTCCTATCCTTAATACTTGTTGCGTTTCTCCCTATTATTTCTCTGTTAACTCTGATATTCGAGTTACAGCAATTTCTCTTTTGCAATATTCTAATATTAGCACACATTATAAACGAGGAATACAAACTCGGACAAATACTCAATTGAATGTTCAGTCATACATGTGTACACACATACATACACACTATCTTTTATTTCCCTTTTATTTTGTTCTTACTTTCTTTTTTTTTCTTTCTTTTTTTTTTTTTTTTTTTTTTTTTTGCACATGTTTTCACACAGTTTTTTTTTTTAATACATTTTCTTTCTTTTTTCTCTTTTTAAAAAAAAAAATCTTTTTTTAACAAATCACATAAGTTCACATTTTTTAAAGATTTTTATTTTTCAATTTAAACAAAAAAAAAAAAGCAACCAATTAATGTCCAAGAGTGGAAACGGGGAAGTTGGCAAC
The DNA here is from genome assembly GCA_023376005.1 of Doryteuthis pealeii. NCBI lineage: Eukaryota > Metazoa > Mollusca > Cephalopoda > Myopsida > Loliginidae > Doryteuthis > Doryteuthis pealeii. The sequence goes on along the minus strand of CM042157.1, from coordinate 56,712,387 downwards.
TGGCCTCCATCCATTCTTGTTTGTTTGTTTCTATACGCAGGTCAGAGTTCATTTGACTGGTCCCTGATTTTCTTACCATTGTTTTTATGTATGCACAGGTCAGGGGTCACCTACCCCTCAGGCTACTGTGCAGCACCAGCAGCAGCAAAAGGGTAACACTGGCGGTGTCCCATCAGTCCTTGCAGGTGCCACTGGCCCAGGATCAACCACAGGGGGAACAGTCATCCCGGCCCCACAGCCACCGCCCCACCAGCAGCTCTCCCTCACTTCTCAACCCCAACAGCAGCAGCAGCAGTCAGTTTCTTCACCCACAGCACAGACCACAGCCGGGATTGATTTGAATCAACTTAGTGAGTCCTAAATGACCCCTCATCATATCTCTCTGTAGATATATACATAACATATATAAATATATATAAATCACACGTGTGTGAATGTATATATGAATGTTCAGTCTTTGGTTTATTGGCCTATTTTAAAATTTTTTTAGCAGAATTGTCTTTTTTGCAGCAGTGGGAAACATTTAAAAGTATTAGTCCTGGTTAAAAGTGTGGTAATGGTAACCTGAAGTCAAATCTTTTTAGACCTTATTTTTCCAATGCAGGTATCATTGGGGAATAAGAACAGTTTTGGAAAGTAGGCCAAAGCCTGGTTCATTTACCAAAACTTCACCCCAATGATACCTGCATCCGAAAAAATAAGGGCTTTAAAAAAATGTTTGGTTTCGGGTTACCCTTACTGCACTTTTGCCCTGGACTATATATATATATATATATATATAATAGCTGACAAATTTCAATTGGAGCAAACTAAATTTTTTTTTTTTTTTCTTTATGATCAAAAGTTGTGCTTTTGATTACTGACAAGATATTCAAAAATAATTTCAGCCTCTTGATGATTTATGAAGGTCGGCTGAAAAGTTCATAGGCTGACTAAGATAATCTCCTTGAATGTGACCAAATGAGTTTTATTTTTCAACTTGTAGTCCACACACTTCTTCCATCAGTATTGTTGGGTTTGTAGCGATTGTCTGCCCCTGTTTGGATTGATGTGTGGTCCAGAAGAGTTATCTTCCCTTGCTGCAGGTTTCCGCCAATAGGTGGCTCAGAATTCCTGGGCTGCTGCCTAAATACTCTAGCCACCTATCGGCGGAAACCTGTAGCAAGGGAAGATAACTCTTCTGGACCCCCCACATCAATCCAAACAAGGGCAGACAATCGCTACAAATTATTGAAAGCACCGTTTCCCACTTGATCACTGAAGTTAAGCAGGGGACCATTTAAGAAACAGCAGGAACTGTAAACAACCTGAGTCTTTTGTTTATAAAGAATGGCTTGATTCAACATTGAATGATCAAAAAAGGTTTGATATGCCATAAAACAAAAGCAAAAAAGTCACATTGAAAGGAGATCACTGAAGTTAAGCAGTAATGAACCTGTTCAGTACTTAGATGGGTGACCACTTTAGAAACAGCAGGTACTTTAAGCAACTTGAGTCCTTTGTTTATCAAAAATGATTTGATTTGACATTGAATGACCCGAAAATGGTTGATATGCCATAAAACAAAAAAAGTCACAATGAACGGACCGGATCCCACTTGATCACCTAAGTTAAGCAGTGATGAAACTATTCAATACTTAAATGTGTGACATTTAAGCAACAGCAGATACTGTAAGAAACCAAATATCAAAATGATATTAAATGACCCAAAAAGAGATGCATGAAACAAAGCACTCAATCTGTTGCAGTGATTGGATCATTGTCTGTAAAGTCATCAATGGCAGGAAACCTATTCAATACTTAAATGTGTGACCATTTAAACAACAGCAGATACTGTAAGAACCAAATATCAAAATGACTTATTCAGTATTAATGACCCAAAAAGAGATGATATGCCATGAAACAAAGCATCAGTATTGCAGTGCTTGGATTCATTGGTCAGTAAAGTCAGGCAGGAAACCTGTTCAATACTTAAATGTGTGACCATTTAACAACTGTAAGAAACCAAATATCAAAAACAATGCCATCCAGGAAACTATGAAGAAGATGATATGCCATGAAACAAAGCATCAGTATTGCAGTGCTTGGATCTCATTGGTCAGTAAAGTCATCAACGGCAGGAAACCTGTTCAATACTTAAATGTGTGACCATTTAACCAACAGCTTTTACTGTAAGAAACCAAATATCAAAATGACTTTATTCAGTATTAAATGACCCAAAAAGAGATGATATGCCATGAACAAAGCATCAGTATTGCAGTGCTTGGATCTCATTGGTCAGTAAAGTCATCAACGGCAGGAAACCTGTTCAATACTTAAATGTGTGACCATTTAACCAACAGCTTTTACTGTAAGAAACCAAATATCAAAATGACTTTATTCAGTATTAAATGACCCAAAAAGAGATGATATGCCATGAAACAAAGCATCAGTATTGCAGTGCTTGGATCTCATTGGTCAGTAAAGTCATCAACGGCAGGAAACCTGTTCAATACTTAAATGTGTGACCATTTAAGCAACAGCAGATACTGTAAGAAACCAAATATCAAAATGACTTTATTCAGTATTAAATGACTCCAAAATGGTTGATATGCCATAAAACAACCAATCCATCAGTGTTGCAGTGCTTCCCATTGGTTAATAAAGGTCATCATATGAACTTTTCAGCCCAATGTAAAATATTCAAATGAAAATAGTTTGTTTTGAAATAATTTGTCAAAGTTTGCTGCAAATGTATTTGTTTTCTATGCACCAATGAAGACTTTAAAAAATTTTTAAGATGTCCATTAAGAATTATATTTAATACCAAGGCTTGAACATATCATATAAACTTATATAAAGGATTTTAAAAATGTTTTTCTTTTAATGTGTACAACTTTGAATTGTAATAAATATTATCACAATAATAATGATGATAATAATAATAATAATGATATAATAGATCTTTACTACCTTTTTATTTATTTTAGTTTAGGGGCATTTAATAGTCATCCACAGACACAATGTTTCGACATTTACTCTTCATCAGTGTAGCTAGATTTAGTGGCTACTTCTAGCCGGGAGCGAAACCGACTGAATTTTCATCATATATATGATTTTTTTTAATCATTAACATTAATATAAAAAAATAAATTTTTAACACAAATTTTGATTAAAGAAGGGCCTCAAATTTCATATAGTTTAGGGCCTCTCCAGGTGAAAGTCCTGCTCCATATAAAGGCATTGAATTATACTAGATGGAAATGTCCTGATATGTGGTAATGATTGCAATATAACAAGGTAAAGATGTAAAATGTGTTATCTTATAAAGTAAGTTGCAATTTAGGTGGGGCTGAAAACAAAATGTAATTAAAAGAACATACTAATTGAAAAATTTATGATAATGATTCATCTAAAAATGAAAATAAATAAATAGGGCTACGGCAAATATGCCTTTTGGGTCTGAGTCCTTTCAACCCCCAAGGTAAAGTAGATAGATTATAATCTCTCTTTGACCATGGTCAGAGAGAGAGAAAGAGAGGTATTTCTACTTTTTGTATTTTAATTCTCAGTAATAACAATTGTTCTGAAGTAGAATTGCATTATGGACCTCTAAAGTAACACCGTGGACCCCAAAGTTATCACTACGGTTAGTGTTTATAAATAAAAAAAATTTAAAAAATGGTACTAAGCAGCATTAAAAGACAGAATGTGTGATGAATATATAGGTTTTACAAACCAATGGCTCTTTTGTAATTTAGTTGGCAGAACAGCTGGTGTGTTTAATGAGGCCTTTCTTGGTCCCCCCAAAAAAAGGCGTGAGCTTTTTTGCGCTATTATTTCTAATCTAAACAAAAAACAACCAAACTAGGGCCATATAAAGTGTAAATTCAACTGGAGTAGGAGTTTGATTGACTCCAGTGACCCCTTAATTGCTTCTGACTCTACAGCCCTGATTTACAGGTGTTGTTTTTCTTGTCAAGCTCATAGCTATTCTCCATAAGTTTAATTGGATGGAGGAACATGTTTAGTAGTTGACTATGCTACGAGTAATTCTAGGTTATATGGTACTAGTAGCTCTAGAGTGTTACATACACTCGCTTACAATGAGAATTTTATCAATATATACACAACACACATAGCATGTACAATAATGTACAATATAAGGTATTAAAAAAACATTATGAAAATTTTATTTGTCCCCCCCAAAAAAAAAAAAAACGCCTTTTCTTATGAACCGTTTTTTTTGGGGGGGGGGGGCAAAGCAAAATAAATTTTTCATAATGTTTTTTATACCTTATATGTATTTCTCCAACCTCTCTGCCATAAGCTGAATGCAACATATGGGTAAAATCATTGAAGTTAAGCAGTGATGAGCCAGTTCAGTACTTAATTGGGTGCCACTTAAGCAACAGCAGTTACTGTGAGGAACTCAGGTCCTTTGAAAATGATATGATTCAGCATTAAATGACTCAAAGAGGGTTGACATGCTTTAACAACCAACCACCCAACCATATGGTTGGTTGATTGATTTTAATGGCATATCAACCCGTCCTGGGTTATGTCATGCCTATATGGGTAAATATATATGCTCTGTGATTCATTTACATGTTAACATTTAATAAGCTTAGCCTAATTTAGTACAAGACTGGGAGTGAGAATCAAACTTGCTAACAGTGGCCTGATAGCTTAGTTTGATAATCATTATATCATTGTAAGGCTCTTGGCCCATTTAGATGTTGATGCACTGACAGATCACATTTTGAAAATAATCAAGGGTCTCATATTTCTGGTTGCTTTTATAGTTGAATTTAATTTAATTTAATTGAAATCACTGAATGTTGTTCAATACCTCTAGGTGACTGTCTGAACTTTTAGAGAATCCTAAAAGAGAGATTAGGAATACTGTGTTAATCTGAACATGGCTGAAAATCATATTCAGTTTTACTGTGGCTTCCAATTGGGGGTTTAATTTAATCTGCTCAAATCTGGATGGATTAATTGTATGTGAAAGCCAAAGATGTATTTCTTTTCTAACCATTAGCCAAACAGGAAACATTGCATTAAGATAATCTTAAAAATCCTTTTTCTTCTCATTCTACAGGAAGAAAGCTGTCATAATAGAATTTAGATCTACTCCCCGCTTTCTTTTAAATACCTGAACACACTTAAATTGAGATCTGAGAAATTTGGGGGGCTCATATGCTAGTCTTTTTTTCTTTTCTTTTTTTTTTTTAAAGTTACATTATCATTGGAGTGCAATATATTTAGTTCAGATTACTAATGTAGTATAGTGGCTGGGTTATCTCAGTAGAGTGTTTGGCTAGGAATCACAAGGTTCCTGGTTCGATATCGGCCCTCACCAACTCAGCGTATGAGTAGCACAAGAATCTGTGCGATAAAGTGAGTAGCTGATGGTAGGTGTGGCGCTCCACCTCAGATGATGAAATAAACCCCTTGGTCTAGCGCTAGTGAAAAGGGATAGACTCCCTCGCTGACTGGTTTATACCAATATTAGGTTGCACTAATGTAGTTAATATATATTATATCACATTCCCCATGCAAGAGTTAGTGTTATTTGCCTGAATTTTTAAAATGAAGCTTTGTATTTAGATTTTTCGGATTGTTGTCCTCATCTTTATTGTTATATACACAACATTTCAGTCGATTTGCATTCGGTCCCTTTTCAGGTGTTTCTTATCAAACAACAAGAAAATTATGACATAAGAAACATTTGAAGAAAACCCGAGGGCACATCAACCAAAATGTTGTGTATAACAATAAAGATGAGGATGAAAGTCCAAAAGAACTAAATGATACAAGAGTATGGTTATAATTAGATTTTTCGGACAAAAACAAATGATTATAAACAATTATAGTCAAATAAATTAAATTATGGCATTAAATAACCCATAAGGAGTTGATATGCATCATATTATATTTCTGTGTCAATAAAACAAAATTGATTGTAGGATGGTGATAACCTTGGGAAGAGAATTACTAGTGGTGCAACAAGTTGATATGCAGTTATTTACTAAGCTTAGCACATAGCTAGAAGAATATGGCACCCAGTGAGAATTAAACTCACTAAGAATAGACTCTTAATCCAGCTGGCTCAACAACTTGATATATAGAATTTTAATTATGACTCAAAGATTTAGGAGCTCAATTCAAAGTTGTACACTTTTTTTTTTTTTTTTGTAGAAAGCCTATATACATGTATATGTACATACGTTTGAAGGTATGAACTTATATATATGTATATAATTTGTGTATACCATGTACACAAATATACACGTGTGTATGTATGTTTATTCATATATATTTATATAGACATTATATATATATATATATATATATATATATATATATATATATCCTACAACTTACTTGACTCTTCCTACTGCCATTAATACTGTTTTTTCCTTCCCCTCATCACTTCCATCTTCCTTCCTTCCCCCTCCCCTTTTTTTCTCTCTTTCTCTTGTTCTTTCCTTCCCGATTTACAAAAACCAAAAGTAACCCATCTTTCTTGACTTGTCACTTTTGTTTCTAAGCTTCTAGATAAATTAGGTGGCCATTTTTGAACCCTGTCTTTACTAATGTCTTTTGAGAAGCCTGTTTACTTACTAATCCATTCAAGAAGCCTCTTGTTTCTCCGTGCTTGATTATGCAAAGATTTTGAAATAATTTCTCCTTTTTTTTTTTTTTTTTTCTTCTTCTTTTTCATATTTATTCTGTAAAAGTGTTTGATGGTAAAATTGCAGTTTTAGTCTTTTCATTTCTTTAACATCTTTTTTATACTCATCCCTCTTTTTTTTTTGCCTTGTGTCATACATTGCCTAATCCCATTCTTTGCTTTGAATAACCCCCTTAATAATACTCATAACTCTTGTCTTTGCTAGACTCTCAGTCTTTAAAACTAATTTATTTCATATTTCCTTTTTAGTTTCTCTAAAAAAAAATTGTGGTTTAATAATCTCTTTTGATGTTTTAGTCTTTGAAAATTTGTGGCATTTGAATGAAAAGGTGTCTAGTAAATTCATCTACAGAATCATGTCTAGAATCATTTAGCAGAAAATAAATTTGTACTCTTTCATTGCTTCTGCTCCCAGGTCCATTCTGACATAGAAGGCTCAAATAGATCTGGTTAAAATGTATTTGTAATTGATAGGAATACTTGCTGTCATATTTGTATAGAATAGTTACTTGAAGCTATAATTTGAAACCATGTAAATGTGTGCAAACAAATGACTATTATTAAATAGAAATAATAACTTGAAACCATATAATTATTAATAATTGCCACTACTCCCAGATCCATTCTAACCCAGGGTGATAGTAACTGTTAGGGTCAAATCTATGGCTCAAATAAATCTGTTTAAAATGTATTTGTAATTGATAGGAATACTTGCTGTCATATAACTATAAATTATTTGAAACCATGCTTATTTACTAAGGATTATTATTAGTTACTTAAAACCATATAACTGTGTGCAAACAAATGACTATTATCAAATAGAAATAATTACTTAAAACCAAATGATTATTAGTATTAGATAGAAATACTTTAAACCTTACAACTGTGCAGATTAAAATAATAACCAAACAACCAACACTCACGATAAGATTACTTGAAACAAAAATTTGTGCAAATTATTAGTATTAAGAATAATTACTATGATTGCTTACTAAGGATTATTATTATTAATTACTTGTAACTGTGTGCAAACAAATGACTTATTAGATAGAGATAACTTGAAACCATATAATTATTAGTATTAGATAGGAATACTTGAAACCATACAACTGTGTGGAAATTATTTGTATTAGATAAGAATACTTGATATTATATAATTGTTAGGGTCTAATAGATTTGTTTAAAACTTATTCATATTTGATAGGACTGTGTACAAAAGAAAAATCTCTTAAGAAACCTCTACTCAAAAAATGAATGCAATTCCCTAACCTCTAGGCATAGAATAACTGTAGATAGGTTGACATGCCATTAAAATCAATCAATGAAAGAAATTTTGTAAAAATGAATTTGCTATTATTTTCTTGGCTGATAAACTGTATTTTTCTTTGTTTGACTTTTTGTCAATGGGATTTCTTAGCCAGGGTCAAGTTATCTATTTCACCTCATCAGCACTGTCCTTCTTCATTGGGGGGTGGGGTCCAAATAGATGAAAGTCTGTGGGTCCTACAGACAGTAGCAGCCAATCTCTCTTTTACCAGATCATGTCTTCCCACCAATCATTATTGTCTTTCATTAATCAACAACCAGTAAAGAATTCCCCTCAATCACTGCAATATTCCTCCATAAAACATCTCATTCCTTAGGACAGACAGGCAGTAGCCCTTCTCTTTCTTTTACCAGTTCATGTTTCACTTCCAATCATTATTGTCCCTACATTAGTTAACTACCAATATAGAATTCCTTTTGATCACTGCATTGTCCCCCTTGCCCACAGAACATCATAATCCTTAATGCAGAGAGACAAACAGACAGACAGTAGCCCTTCTCTCTCTTTTGCCAGTTCATGTTTCACTGCAAATCATTATTGTCCCTTTTTTAGTCAACAACCAATAAAGAATTCCCTTCAATCACTATGTCCTTTGTATGATGTTGAACTGCATCCCATGGTGAGGTTCCAATTCTGCAGCTTTGAGGAATGTGGAGTACCCCTTCCTTGCTCTTAATCCCAGGTTCACTCTAACCCACAGTGGTAGTAGAGAGTCCTATTTATAGGTTAGATAGCTAAAAACATGAGTTTGAAAAATGTGTTTTTAAAAAATGAATTTAAAAAAATATATATATTTGTATACCCAACAAAAATATCATCGACATAAAATAACCGGAGGGTTGACATTCCGTAAAATCCAATCAACTAACCAATCTTTATTTCTCCATAGAACATCTCATACGTTAGTGCAGAAACAGATAGACAGAAAGATTAAAGGAGTCCATCTAACTCTTGGTTAAATAGTACCACTACTAAGAAACCAAACCAAACTTGTCCAATTATGCACTGTGATTGCATGTCTGGTCTTTAAGATACCAAATGGCTTATTCCTTCATACAAAATGGCAACAACGCTGGAATAACAACATCCACAATAAACTCTTCCTAATCAAACCCACTTTGGGAGACTGAAGACCAGCTTTAAAAAAGTCTAAAAAGGAACAAGTCATTGTGTCCCGATTACGCATTCGTCACACAAAACTAACACACTCCTATATACTTAAAAGCAAGAACAACAATCACAATGTGAAACATGTCAAACCCCTTTGACCGGTAAACACTAATTCATGGAATGCATGTTTTTTGCTCACATCAGAAACCATTATTTTAATGCAAACAATATGAAAGATCTGTTTGAAAATGTCAACATGGAGGACATTCTCTCCTTCTTGAGGGAAATAAAATTATACCATAGGATATAGACATGAACTTAATCAATGATCCTCAATGGTGCTAACACATTGTTAAAACCAATTATTAAAAAAGTGTAAATATAAATACACAACATATATTACTTCCTAACAGTTACGCATGACATAACCCTGGACAGGTTGATATGCCATTAAAATCAATCAACCAAATGGCTTGTTGTCATGTTATACCCCAAGGTTTTCATATGTTGGGGACCCATAAGAGATACTTGGATGACAGCAGTTTTTTCAATGATGATGAGGTGAAAGTATTTGATAGATTGGTGAGTAATCATTCATTGGACCCCCGGCCAAAAGGCCGAATGCAAAGATATAAAACAAAGATTAAATTTTCTTTCTGTTTTAACATCCCACTCTAATCCAAGCGCTTTTAGTGTTTAGTAGTATCACACCAGGTAACGCAAATTCGTTATACTAATAATGGTCTGTGAGATAAACTTACACCACTTTAACACAGCAAAGCATCTTGATTCAGTTAGGTTAATTTATTGATTAAAACAAAATAATTCAATAAAATTTCTTATAGTGCGATACAAAAGAAAACAGAAAAGACTGAAAAGTTAAGAGAAATTCTCAGAAATACCAAAAAAATAGGACATTTTTAAGAATTTTCTTTTCCTTGATTTGATATCCTAATTTGTGATAAGCCCTTTACTAATGACTTTTAGCTACAACTAAGGCAATTTCATAACAATAAACAAGGAAAATAATCACTTCCTATATCTGTCTAAGCCATTGAAGTTCCATTAAAATTTGTGGCAATTATTAAAAATGGTTCAGTTTTTTCAATGTTTTTTTTTTTTCCTTCTTTTTGGTCCACCCCTGACAAATTTTCAAAAATTTTGTTCTTTTAAATTTCTAAAAAAATTTTTTTTTTTTTTTTTTTTTTTTTTAAATCTAATTTTGTTTTTGTTAGATTCATAGAAGAATGTTGCTTATTTTAACCCCTGAAATTAATGGTTGTCAACTTATTTTTATGCCTACTGCCCACCTAAAATCTTAAATCACCCCACCAGGGCAACATGAACATGTTATATTAATAATGGTCAAGTATTGTGCAATAGATAGCAAGCTAGACTGACAGACTATTCCTAGTGAGTTTGAGTCTCACTGTGTGCCCTATACATCTATATGTGTAACTTAGCATCATTATCAAGTCACACTGACAGCATGGATTTCCATGACACTCTCTCACCACCCATCCCTATCGGTCACCACCCATGGTAGGTCTTCTACATGGCATCCAAATCCGCACTGAGCTGATTGATGTAGGTTTTTGCAGGTCTGCCTATACTGGTATGTCCATGTGTAGGTGTCCACAACAGAATGTCACATGAATTTATCCTTGCTTCTCCAATAGTGTCCAGCATGTTTTGTTTGTGTTACTTGGATGGTTTGAAGCTATATCAATTATGATCAGTTAGATGAATTTAGACCACAGCAAGGCATTCTTGCATGTTGATTTACAGATTCAAAACATCAGAATAATTTAATAGAATTCCTCCCATTTTAAAAAAAAAGTTTCCCGTTTCAAATTTTTAGATTAATTTTTTATCTCCTTAAATTAATAGCTGTCAACCTTTTTATGTGTATTTACAACCCTTCCACCAAGAACAGGGTGTGACACAAGGTCAGTTTTTAAGCAGAGTTTAACAGTTTTGAATTCAGAGTTTTACCTTCTCTTAGTTTAAGAATCCTGTCTGCCCTACTATTTACATATAGCCAGAGGGAGAATAGTTTGATGCATATCTTTCCTGATGTTATACTACATCTTGTGGTGAGGTTTCAATGCTGAAGTTCTGGGGAATATGGTATACCCTTTCATTGCCATTATTCCCAAGTCTGCTATAGCAGGTCCCATTTATGGGTTAAATTATGGATAAAAAATAAGTTCAAATATTTAGTTAAAAAAATGTGAATGCCCAACAAGAATGGATAAAACAAAAATGTCTTTGGCAGAAGATAACCTGAGGGTTGACATATCGTAAAATCTAACCAACCGGCAATAAATAATTAGATAAAAAATGAATAAAAAGAGTATTAGCGCAACTAGCAGGATTTGAACTCCCATTGCCATGTTCATTTCCTACAATGAAAACTATTATACCACAAGCACCTTTTTATCCCTACTGCCCACCTAAAATCTCAAATTGCCCCACCGATGCCCAATACAACCCAAGTTGACAACCATTGACTTAAATTTTTCATTTCTTTTGTTTAGAGTTTTATTTCAACTGTTCAAAAAATGGTAATTGTTTTTTTTTGTTTGTTTTTTTTATTATATATAACATCAATTTAAAGATATTCTGTGAATACTTACAAATTTTCTTTTTTAAAAAAAGCTGATTTTAATTTTTTCTAAGTTCCATGAAATTGGACATTTTTTATTTGTATATTTTAATCTGAACATCTTCATTTCTTTACCCCACCCCTGCCTATAAGTGCATTTTTGATATATTAATTTGTCTGGTGTAATGACCAATGTTTTGCCACTTAATAAAATGTTGTTAAAAACATTCAGGGGTGTATAAAGTTGACCCCCCCCCACCACCACACACACACACACACACACACTTCCAGGGTGGAGAGAAATCAAATACAAAATTTCCCAATCAATTTTTTCAGATAAAACAAGATTAACAATCAACTGTATAAATCATGTATATTTTTTGTGTAACTGGCTTGATTGAAATTAAAAACCTTAAATTTCATTACTTCATTCAAGCCATTTTGATTTTATGACTGTTTTAATATAATCTGATTTAAGTGTGTTACGAGCTGGATGTGACACTAGATAGATAAAGTACAGCTGGTTTAAATTCAGAGTTTTCCTTCTTTTAGACTAGATGTCCTACCAAGACTGAAGGACCTACTCTGCCTTACTATTTACCCATAGCTGGAGGAAGAACATTCCTTTCTCAAGGGCATTAGTGCTAATTAAAACACAAGCCATTTTGTCCAAGATTTGAACTCTGAGTACCATTTCCTATGACAATAACCAATAAACTGACTTGGTTTATCGATGTACAAGAGGGGATATGATTGAAGTCTACAAATATACCCATGGATTTTATTCAACGAACTTTGATCTACTAAATATTGCTCAAAATATCAATACCAGGAGTCATAAATAAAAACGCTTAAAAAAATTTTTTTTGCAAAGCAAATGCAAGACAAAATCATTTAATTAACAGAGTGGTGAATACATGGAATAAACTACCATCATCAATAGTGAATGCCCCATCTCTAAACTCCTTTAAGGCAATGTTAGATAATCTGTGGAAAGAGTATAGATATTCTGTGGAATTAAGATGAATGTTTATAGGGAACAGCTGACTGATCTCAGACCTAATATACTAGCTGAAAAGATATTATTATTATTATTATTATTATTATTATTATAAGTAGGGAATCATAGTTTAATATATTAGATGTATTGATTGCAGGGGCGGAGAGTCAATTCTCTTTGTACTTGTAAGAAAATAATTTAAGACTGTACCTTTTGGTTTAAAACTTGCTATATTGTTAAGTAGGTACTTAGTTGATTGAGTATGAGTGTATGATGAAGGGTGCTAAATGTCTATTCCAACAATGGTTTGTGGGGAAGAGAGGAATATAGTTGGAAGGGGAGTAAATATGTGATAAGTTCATACAATGATTGCTGTTTGCACAGCAGCATTGCTTCCAACAAAAGCCTTCATCAGATGATGACTCTGGGTTCAGGCATGGTTT